>JAFMSR010000004.1:55883066-56483066 GCA_022818135.1 Saxidomus purpurata
AGAGGTATCTCGATAGAAACTACATACTAATCTTGTATGGCTTGGAAAACGAAACTAAACAATAAAGAAACAAACATCTAGTACTTTTTACTATATATTACTTCTTTTGCACTTTGCATGTTTGAATTATTTATGGCAGTAAAAAGTGTGAGCTTATGTTAGATGTTTAACAGGGTAACAAGGGAACGCCTTTTACAGTACATTTGTGAATGCCTTAACATTGAAACTGCTTCGTTTCCAGACGTAGTTGTTTCATTAAATACTAAAATATTTTGAAGGACACACTTGTACCATCCATGTTTCAATATCATACATCCACGAACCGATAAACCTACTTAGATAAGAATCATAAAATGAAAATAAATCACAGGGACACGAAGTTTGAAAGAAATACAAATATTAGAGAAAAATCTCTCATTTTATTTGAACTGTAAAGCGTTCAAGCGTTTCAAGTTTTGTGGTGCTCTACATTTTTTTTCGCAAATACGATTAGATGTGTCTTTCGCAACAAGCACTTACACAATGACGTGATCATTGTAACTCCCTCAGGAAAAAGAAAAATGTGTTCAGTTACAACAAAAAGCTCCACATTGTTTATTCTCGGACTCTAATTTTATTAAATACAGAAGTTGCAGTGAAAACATATCTTGAATGGCATTTGATTAAATTAGTTTTGAATAACGCTTAGAAAATGCATTAATACTGATTGACATGCTGCGGTTAAAAAGCCTCTTATTAACGATAATGTTGCTGGAATAGCCAGGACGTTGTCGGTTATTTTTCCAGAGACAGTTGTGAAAGTTTCGGGAACATTAGGAGTCTTTAAGAATAGTTCGCAACATATTGCTGATTACTCATTTCATACTCGCAAACTACGACGGGCAGTCGGAAAATATGTGAAGTTTTGGTATATTTCGAAAACACACATCCCCCTCCTCCCGATTAGAATTACTAAAATGATCTTTGACATGGTCACCCTTTAGCCTGTTGGTCATCTGTCAACTATATTTACACCCATCTGGCGCTGACCTTGCTCATTACAAGCTGATATTGTAAAAAATTGTATGCTGTTCTGCAGTTTTTTTGAAACTTTGGAAAGGCTTTGAAACCCTCTACCAACAGAGAGTTTATATCTGTTCTTATAACACCAAGTCGAAACACCTCTCATGTATAAATACCATATAAAATGTTCATAAAACTTTTCATTGAAAATCTTCCAACAGAGAATATAGCGTTTGTTCATGTATAGAACTGCTATATAACTGCAGGTGGACAGACATGATAACGAAAACTTCACATATTTTCCGACCGCCATTTTTACTAAATCAAAACATTTTCTTCTATTCTAAGATGAACTGTCCTTACAATAACGTATGAATAGTGGTCTTTACTAATTAACACTCATTGAAAATGCTCGTCTAGGCATTCAATGTGAACAGTAAGATTAACAGCTCAGTGAATTTTCCGAACTGTATAACTACGTTGCGGTAGGTGATACAGACTAGGTTATAATGTTACATTAAACACAATTTTTATCATGTATAAGAACGCTTCTAGTATACTCGTAGCAAAGGCATTACAAATGGAGTTGATTAATCATTAATCTAAGTGATGTATGTGCTGGCTTTTAGCCTTATTAATTTTTCTTAAGAGCGTCACTATAATGTCAGTACCGTATAATATCGAATCGATTCCATAATTTTAAGGCCTAGTGGCCAGACATACCCTGTGCCTTCTGTTATTGACAGCAAGTATTTTACAGAATCTAACAAATCTGCGATTCATTTTAACTAACACTGACAAGCTTAGACCTGTACAAATTTTCAGTTAACGGTGAGCCGTATTTGCTTTACCGAGAGTAAAGAAACTACGATGTTTACAAAACAGTATTTGTTTAACTTTTCCTTTCAATTATTGTTTCATATATTTTTACTTTCACACTAACAAATTTTCGGCCTGACAGTAATCTGTCTCATGTTTACCTGAGAACGAAAAGTGTCAACTGCAAACCCAACAGCAACAACGGCCTGGAACGTAAATCTCTGCATAATTGGTACAAAGTCCAGCAAATTGTCTGAAATTGAAAAATACAATGAGCAAATTCCTCACCATCATATTTAAGAGGAATTGTTATTTCAAGTTTGTGAGAAAGACTTCTTATTATGTATCTAAGTATTTTCCATACACAAAAAATTAAAAAATCTTTATTTTATCTTCAAGAACATATAAAATTAAATGCAGTGTAGTGTATTTAGCAGGTTCATATCAAATGTGTTCTATATATGTTTCAAAATTGAATTCATAGAGTTGCCAGGAGAGTTTGCAAAAAATTGTTAATATTTTAGACACAGCATCCGCGCAGGTGTTTAAAGCCAAATAATTTTTTAAAATTTTTTTTTTTTATAATATATATTAGGGGAAGGGAAATTTTTTTTTTTTTTTTTTTTAAAAACTGAAATAGTTTATTCGTATATATTGACAGTAGTGATACCGTTTAAAATGTGAAGGGTCTTTTGTTCTATCGATTAAAAACGTTTAGAAAAACGTGTCTTGGCTTTTTGTCATTGAAAAATGCGAAGTCTTGACACCTTTGCTCTAAAAATTATAACAGCGTAGAACTGCGGTGGAAACCATAAAACAGTCAAATAATCTCAGATGTTTAATTCAAATCAGAGTATAATCTTTATAAAATACTATTGGAACTATTACCTGTAGTGAATGTCTCATCCTGTGATATAATACCATAGTTATAGGTGTGTCCTAGCACGACCCACGTGAGACTTAAGAAACGAATTCCATGTATACATGTAATAGAACCAGAAGCAGACTCGTTTTGGGGAGGCTACGTTTTTGGTACGTGGCATTCCCTGTTTAATATTATTTTTGTTTTTCGCGTGCAGAATCTTTGGAATGTTGGTGTATAGTGAGAAGCACGTGACGAATCGAGTCATGAATGGATCTACTGAAAATATATGGTTAGTCATATATAAACTTTATACGGAACACATGATTTTTTCATTAGTCTGTATTTTACATTCACATATACATGTTATATTTTTTTTTTAAGAGGGGTTTTTTTTGGTTTTTTTTTAAAAAATTTTTTAAAATATATTTTTTTTTTTTTGGGGGGGGCCAATTTTGACCCAGGTGTGTGATTTAGAAATGTTAGTAAGTAAGGACTTCACAGTGCAACAACTAAATATCGGTCTTAAGTCTTCTGATGTACAGGACCATCCATAATGTCAATGTCAAGGTAACAGAGATACACCTCTTGGCGGGTCAAACTACCGGCATCCCCCGATCCTAACAGCTATCCATGATCAATCCCTGATCAGCTGAGCTAATTAATAGCATTGTAGCGCAAGTTCCATTAAATTATATAACCGTTGTCATGTCCTTCAACAAGAGTTAAAGCTTACAACATGTGTTTTTATACAGTTAAATGTTTCATTGTTTCCGACCTTTCCTGGTAGGATGATATCAAGGATTTGTTTATTTATTTATGAGAGAACAGTAATGAGCAGTTGTACTGGGGTGCCTTATTACACGTAATATGTAGGTTATCGCGACAATTGTTTCCCGAAAAAAGAAGTAATGATAATAATAATTCTGTAAAATGTTTTTGTCGTGCAGAATGAAGACAAACTGCCATCAAAGAATTCATTATGCTGTGTCAGCAATGATTATTCCTCTGTGATAATAGTGAATGTTTGTATAAATCTCAGAAGACAATTGTAGGTTGTCTAGGCTAAGGTAATTCGGTTCGTGACATATTACAGAAACTTTGAACCAAAATTATCAATTTATTTACCGATTCCAGAGAATACAACGAGCGTTAGTTCGAGTGTTCTCTTCTGGATATGCAAGTGAATGATACAACTAGTTACACTGCACTTGTAGTTTTATGTTTGTTTTTCTATTTATATAAATATCTTAAATATATATGTTTGATTGGTATATCTGCCCTTATTTTGCTTGTTCCGTAGAGGCGAAATAGCAATTTATTACCAATTAGTTATTGTTAATTTTTTCATGGTACATGTTGTGAAATTCAGAAAGCTCTTGTTAACTAATTTTAGTATAATCATGAAAAGTAGACAGAATACACATCAGAAGTATCGGACGATGCAATCAAGACAGACTGTGATTGTTTTTTTCATAATGAAACGCAGAACCGAAGGTCAAATCACACCGGAAAAGAATGTGAATTAATAAATATCTGTTAAAATGCGAACTGTGTGAACAGGAAAGATATTATTACTGGAATAATATACGTCTCTATATTGGTAACGAAGAAAACAAAACATTTTGTGTTTGTCGAGGTCTAACGCCCGTTTCAACCGTATTACTGTCATTCTTTTCAGGCGGGCGGTTTATTTAACCATTGTCCATGAGGAGGACCAGTACTAGAACGAAATTTTTCGTAGTAAACTGTCAAGTCAAGTTTGTCAACTGCATTTTGCTATTGAAATGGTCTCTAATAATACGAACATAGTGTTTGCTTAATCATTTTAGTGTGTCTAAGATACGAGTAAACATAGAAAGGAATGAGAGAGACAATCTTTGCCTACGAGTGCAATGTAATTGATAACGGTCTACCAAGTCAGTTTATACCGTAATTATGTTGTTAAAGTTTAATTTTCTCCACGATACATTTGTCTTTAGTATTACTCTCACTCCACTGATCTGTCCATCTGTCTGGATATCTTTTATTTGACCAACAGTTTTAGTCTAATGAGGAGTTGCATCTTCAAATAGTTATAAAAAGCCATGTTATTTATATTTAGAAGGGTACAGATTTAAGTTTTAAGCGTTATTGACTTCATTGAATTTCAAGTGCAAATTCATAAAAAGATACCCACTCTGTCGTTTTTTAGTTCCGTTGTCACTTTCCTTCTGTTGAATGTATTTCTCTTGCATTCCATGAAAACCATTGGATACCGTCGGTAGTGGACAGTTTCCCTCTTTGTGCGGCATGTACCCAGCTGGAAGACTCACGTCTGAAAACATGTACGAATGGAAGATGATTGTACTTTATAAATAATGAAATGATATAAATTTATATGTCTGTTTGGTCAGGTGTCCTGCATTCCAACTACCAATGAACATATATCAGGAATATAGTTCCTCTTATCCTCGACAGAAATCAGACTTAATAAAAATTAATTGCAAAATAATTTCAAGAGGGTTAAGTAGCTTGATTTTGTGCAACAAGCCGCCTTAGTTTATACATTGTATCACCGACGACTGTATGTTCAGACTTTGTATCAGTTAGCATTTCATATTTAAAGTGTTTTAATAATTATACAGGGCACTCAGTCATTCTTTAATTTAATACTCTCTGCTAAATGATGAATTTTTAAAAATATTGTGGCCAATATTTTGTATCTTAATGTTCAAACAGTACACAAAATTTAATGTGCCAGTAATTATTGTACATTTATCCAACCCTTAATTTGATTATAAAAGGTTTAGCAACAAGAAAACAGGTGATTGCAAAATCATCAACTGTCGAACAAAAAGTTAAAGAAGAGTAATACCCGTCTTGCTCTCAACCAATGTTACTTCAATCGACGAGTTCCCTGATATTCCATTTTCACTTTTCACTTCTCTTTCCGATTTTGAAACGCCTTTATCAATACCCGGTGCTGTCCGACTGGATTTATATATGTCCGTTACCGTGCCAATCAAAATTATTATACCGAAAACTGATAATACGGATCTGAAAATATATAGTTATGATTGAATATATATTGGAAAGGTGTATGTTGTAAATCGTGGTTTCAGAAAATAATCAGTAAAAACAATTTTAGTGATTATCACTGCAAAGATACGGTCAAAATTACGGTTTGACGGTAAAATGTTTGAGCGGAAGTTCTTACTTACATAGCAGCGATTGCGGAATCGTCTGATGTAATGTCTTCATCTTCGTAGCAGTATGCTGATTCTAGTTTGGGTGTGGATACCGTCTTAAATGTTTCTGCAAATATTTACATTTTAAAATTGTTTTGCTATCTCTTCCTCGTATATTCTACAAAATGCAAACGGAAATTATTTGTCTTTAGAAATATTCACAGACAGAGACAGAAAGATGGGTGAGTACGCGGGAGAGGTGGGTGGGTGCTCGGGGGCTGGGTGCTCGGGAGAGATGGGTGGGTGCGAAGGGGTGGGTGCGCGGGAGAGATGGGTAAGTGCGCGGGAGAGATGGGTTGGTGCGCGAGGGCTGGGTGCGCAGGAGATATGGGTGGGTGCCTCAGGGGCTGGGTGCGCGGGAGAGATGGGTTGGTGCGCGATGGGTGGGTACGCGCGCGAAAGAGAAAGCATACAATCAGGAGGAGAGAAAGCCACTGTACCGATTGAAACGAATTTCTTTAAACTTTTTCACATAAGCTAAGGGGAAATACATGCGATCAGGATCAATGTGTTTATGTTTGTACTATACTTGATTTCAGTAGACACTGAGTAATAAACACATTATTTTGCGTTAGTATAGAAATAGAAAAAGGCACGTAATGGTCCGAAAGTGCTAGAAACAGTACGGTCACACTGTCCATAATAACGAAACTAATGACTGAGAGGATTAAGACAGAGATGGAGAGAGAGAGAGAGAGAGAGACGGAGAGACAGAGAGAAGATGAGAGCAGCAATTAATCAGTGTCTTATCTATGCAACAAAGCAATCTACCGATCGAACTGTCAGTATTTTAGGCTAATATGAAATAAGTCACACACAGCTGTACCAACGAAAAATGAATTCATTTCAAATTCCTCACTTCAGGAAAGGAGAACAGACATGCGATCTCAACAGGACCTAATGTGTTGTACTGTACTTCATGTCACTGGAAACTGCGAAATAAACACATTCTCTTAATGAACACTAGCTCTCTACTAAATCTGTTAAGTCAGTAGTTAATTGAATGGAGGCACAATTTAATGCGCTCTGTGGGATATTTATGGTTACTCCCGCGTACAAAAAGGAGATACATTATAGCTTAGGCGAATAAGGGATACTACTGTCTGTAATATCACCCCAGCAAAATTCGTAACAATATTCTTCCATCGTTTTGTTTTTCGAAGCCGTAATGAACTATATAAGTTCCTGTAATGCGCAGCAAAACAGTCGATAGTTCGTATGACTATAATATAAGAAGAGCACTTTCCTTTGCTTATCTAAATATTATCGAAGTGTGTCCTGCGGTTATATATTGCCTCTTAAAGACGAAGTGTAATTAACTCACTGTATCTACATAAAATAGATAGCGTTCCGTCGCTCTAACAACTCCAATAATGCTCGAGCGTCTAAAGAGCACATCGTGCCATCTTTCCTGACACTTTCTTAAATAACTGATTAGCGTGAAAGATGTCTATATTAAGGTTTTAGATAAGATAGACGTCTTTAATTAGGAATTTCTCGTATGTCAAATAAAAGTCAAACTGTAATGGACAGCGGATGATTTAATTTTATAGATTGTCTGTCAGGCATTGTCCTATATGAATACGTACTGTATAATATTTCAGAAAGGAATGTCAGTAGAACTGAGAATACCAGTATGCGCATTAAACTCAGCTATTCAATTGATACACTTCTATTACCAATATTTACTTATGTCTTCTAAGTCTAAAGATACAATGCGTGTCGACAATACTTTAGACTCAAAATTATCTGTATTAACACACAAAGTCTCTCGTGAACAACTAGATTTTCGGAACGCACTTCTATAATTCTACGAACCTAATTCCAGAAGTCCATATACATCACTAACATGACACGTGGCAGGTAAGCAAAGTGAGTTTCAGGTGAACGCCATGTGTGTCCTTAAATATTTCATGTTTTCAGCTTTGACTTTATCAACAACACAAGAAGCTGTCGCAAGTACACATAAATTTAGTTTGCATTATTCTACATTTTACACGAAGCGTTCAACAAGACTGTGTTATTCTCACAATTCTTCACTTTAAAAGTATACTACATTTTTAGCATTCAAAGTCTGCTGTGTGAGTAACTGACTCGAAATCACTGATATCTGTTATTTTGACTGAGGGTAATTGGTTCGAGCCTTGCTTTAAACCATGTCTCTTTATGTGAGAAAATCGACAGTTTGTTACGGAAGATAGGGTTTTAGTACTGGTCCTTCCCAGGAATGATGGCTAAACTGCCCACCTGTGAATCTGACTGAGATAAGGCTGAAACGAGCGTTGAACCCCGATAAACAAACATTATCATTGCATTAAAAGAATATTTAGTAAGCGAAGCATTTATACTGTCTCCTCTTTCAAAAAAATCCCTGTTGAAAACAGAATAAAAAAGTATCAAGCTTGCAGTTGGGTAGCCGCAGGCCTGAGCACAAAAAAGGGCGATTTTGCCATCATCTCAACATTTCATTCTTTTCCGAGTTTAGCCCCGACATACATTTATTTGTTCTACAATGTATACAGCAAAAAATAGTCTGGCAATGTTTTCCTTACTACATGGAGCGAGTCGATGAACGACTGAGGAATGGTTATATCTGCCCTACAAAAACGAGTGCCAAAGTCACGTGACTGAGTGTGTTTGACAGAACCTATGACGTCACCGCTATCTATATGTGGTTTAATTTGGTAGCATTGGTCGTACGAGCCAAAGTAGAAGTATCCTCTCATTTTCCCAGCAGCTGGCGTGCCTATAGCATCAAACACTGAAAAGAAATGAACCGTGCATTGTGAAATGTTCCATCAGTGACAGCATGTCCGCTATGTGGTAACTGTTTTGTTGTCTGTTTTTAAGATTGGTTTTCATGTTTTATCATAATTTCTTATGCATGAAGTAAAAGGGCACATCCATTCAGTGCGCTTATATTTATCTATATTATTTGTTCTTTCTGTGTGGGTGATGAAACAACACATGCTAAAAATCTTCGCACATTATATATAACATAGATATTGCGTATCACGTTTTAACATTATATTTGTAGATATAATGAAAGTGTACAGCACAATCAGATAAAACATTTGAATATGTCTTTTGGAAGCAATTCCATCTGATAAGATTTTCTGATAATCTTAACACTTTCAATATTTCAATTAGATTAGCAAAGTCTTTTTCAGTAAATATTTACTCACTCTGAATTGCCCACATCTTGTTTGCAGCGACTGAATCAAGTGTATCAATAAAGTCACGATAACATGCATCATTCACCTTCCCAGCTGGTTGATTTGGAATCAGTGACCGTGCCGGATGTGACGTCACAAGTTTTTGGATGACTTCTAACGGCTTTATCAAACCAAGCATTGAAGATAAATCCTGCCCTATCGTGATATTGTGCTGCACTGCATCCTTCTGTGCTGTTAATATCTATAACGTAAAACGTGTAAGACTTTCATGCTACGTATTCAATTATTCCTCCATCTTTTCTGAGCATCTCAACATCTCAAGAAAAAAAGAAATAAAAGTTATATCTATCTATCTGCCTGAGGATACTGCAGTGCTGATTTAATAATCAAGGGAAGTCTAGAGCATGTCATTTCCGCACGGCTTAAAACATAAGATAAGCACCATTTAGATCTTGACAAACTCCATATAAAATTGTGGAAAATTATCTTTGAAAAAATATGAAAATTCGATACAGTATAGATCTAGATCTAAATGAGAAATCGAGCAGAAGATTCTCTTCATTTCTTTTTTCGCCTATATGTCTTTTGTTCAATAAAATATGTAAAGTGTTCCTATGTGAAGCGCTGTAACAAAGATTTTGATATCAGTATCTTTCCATAAACATGATAATGCTTTCGCCTGTCACCATGTAGCTTTCAAAGTAATATACGTTAGAGATTCAATCTCATAACTCTTCCAAATTAGGTCATTTAGGTGATTTGACATCGACACGGTTCGAGGAAAACGTCTATCAGATCTGTTGTTCTGTACTGTTTACTCACTCTACATGCCTGCCTGATTGACATGAGTTGTACGTGTATGTCAAATAATAAATAAAGATTACTTTTAAATCAGAAATATATTAATGAACGAATGTACCATCATATGTCGTGAATCACCTGTTTATATACAATATGTACCACATGTCGTGATTTACCGGTTTATATACGATATGCACCATATGCCGTTATTAACCTGTTTATATACGATATGTATCATATGCCGTGATTTACCTGTTAATATACGATATGTACCATTTGCTGTTATTTACCTGTTCATATACGATTTCATATTGGCCTTGTTATTTGTCCCAGGGTGGTCGTACTTGATTAATAATAATTTTATTATTCAACTTTACAATATTGGCTAAATAAAGAAGAATATAAAGAGAATCTAACATGTTCATGAGTTGTGGATAAGGAAATCCCACCCAAGGGTTGAGATACGTCACAAAAATGAGGCTCTGTCGAGTTTTTTTTTGACGTATCTCAACCCGAGGGTGAGATTTCCTTATCCACAACTCAATGGACATGGTAGATTTATTTTCTCACCGTTTGAATCGCATTTTCACACAAGTAAGAAGAAATAAATATACAGGAGGGGGATGAAAAAATGAAAATCAACTTTTTCTCGAATTTTACTTCAAAACTGTTATGGATGGATAGAAAATGATCTAACTAAGAAAATGAATACCCATAACCCTATGTTTATTTCAAAAATAAAAATTTTACAGTCATTTTTCGATATCAGTATGAGTCTAAAAAGAAAATAGCGTCGTTTAAAAATCTAACAGAAGTGACTTCTCCGTATTGGCCCTCTCTTTCAAACCAATCAGAATGCTTGAATTCCATATTGGCCCTGCTTTTCTCGTATTTGCCCTGCTTTTCTCATATTGGCTAAGTTATGCTTTGTATTAGCTCTACCTGTTTCATATCATGTGTGCAATTGATCTAATACAGAGTGTAATATTGTAAAGTTGAATAATAATGAATAGTTATACCTTGTAGAAAGTGAGTAACTGAAGAATGCTTTATATTTATTCAAAAAGATATTTCGCACCAATTCAGTTTTATATGTTATCTTCCATTTCCGGAAGTGAAAATATTAGTAATGACACGAAGCACAGTTTTACGTCACTATAGCAACCATATAATGATGTAGCGTGAAAGGTCTAAACAGTCTGTTGAGTTGCTATTACAAGTCAAGTACATGTAACAATTAGATTGCATGCAAAGACAGAATGCATGAAATGTGAGGACAAAATGTAGTTTGCAAGAACAGAGTCTATATTGCGGATCTAAGTAGACTAATAAATCGTGAGGTTCAGGCAGTCCTGTCCTACTGACTTAATTCAGCGTTGTTTGTTTTCTGCATTTTCATTTCTGCTTTAAACTTTCTATTCATTGTTTTCTTTTCTGTAAAATAATAAAAATGCGCAAGTAACTTTTATCTTTTCCAGAATTGGTCTTCTGTGGAGGGAGAATGACATGTTCATCTCAAACATTGAAAACAACGGGACTTTGGATTTTTACTTTCTGTTCTTTTATTTATATCTTAATTATTGCTCATCGCTATAATGCGATTCAATTTTCAATTCCATATGTATCCTGTAAGACATTGACTTGTTCAGAAAATTTGAAAGAAATCAGCCACGTGATGAGTGAAGAAAAACGATACTTTAATTTTACCAAGTATAAAATAAAGAAGAGCAAATTAAACCTTTTTCAAAGAACCACGTCACGTATGTCAGGGGGTTTAAACACTACATTAAAGGAGAACGGCTACTTGGAAAACACTACCGCTGGCCACATTAATGTTTCAACTAATAACGCTATACCGCTGGCTACGGTTACAAGGTCTCCGACCAGAAAAACTAAAATTGGTATTTTAGTTCCATCTACAACTCGTCATGTTAAAATTCCGCTTTTAGAAAAACTAAGTTTAATAACAATTTGCTTACCGTCTGTAAATAAAACAATGCAAATTGAATAAGCATATAATATTTACATTGGAATTGACCGAGGTGATTATTTGGAAACTGTGAAAGACAAATTAGAAAAGACGTTCTACCGTGTAAATGTTGTTGTGACAACTGGCAGGTCATTTACAAAAACAGTCAATGCACTATCCAGAACAGCATACAGAGATGGTATGGACTATTTAGCACGAATGAACGATGACACAACATTTGAAACGAAGAACTGGACGTCAGAAGGTTTAAATGTTCTGCGAAACTATACGCCGCCGAATATTGGTGTAGTTGGACCGACTTGTCATGAAGGAAATACAGCAATCTTGACGCATGGCATGGTGCATCGTACGCATTTAGAAATATTTGACTTTTATTATCCTCCATATTTAGATAACTGGTGGACTGATGATTGGATAACAAAAGTATACAAACCTGAACGATCCACCGAGTTGAAATCATCGGTTGTCAAACATCATTTAAGTGCTCATGGTACTAGATATCACGTTGACTTTAAGAAACATGTTCGACTTAATAAAACACTAGTGTTTGATCGAGAACGCCTTGCTGAACACTTTTCAAACTTGAAACAATGACCTTCCATAAGTAAGGATGAAAGTTAAGTTTAATTGTAAAATTTCCTTGCAAATAATAGCTTTATGTGCAATTACTTAACAGCGTGTTCAACTTATTACTAATACATGTGTTTGTTTTGAGCTTACTGGTGTGTTTAAGTTTTTGTGTTTTTGTTGTCCTTTACGTTTGCATGATTTTAAGATACGATGCATAGCTTGCCTTCTGCCTCATTTTAGTATATAGGTTGCATTCTTCGGCGTGTAAGTCTTGACGAGTACAGTGTTTGATTGTGTTTAGGGATTACTTTGTTCATTGTATCTTTTGAATTAGCATAGCGGCAATAAATAAAACAGAAGCTTGAATTTCTAAGCTCTTCCTGTAATTTTTTTTCAGTTTTAGGCAATTAAAGTTTCAGGCAATTAACATTATTTTGTTTTGTTTCAGTTTTAGGTAATTAACGTTCTAGAGTCTTCAACATTATGTCAGACTTTTTCTTCTATTTCTCTGTGTGCAAATAAGTTTACTTTACCAGTATTCTAGTGATGAAGAGCGTACAACGCTCACCTGACCTTCAGTGCGAATTCCGGGTAATGTTCACCTAAATGGAATATTATATCTAGAGAGTAAATTACGCTTATATCGACTTATTAAAAATTGTCTGTATTTTAAAAAAGATAGTTGAAGTTGGCCCATCCAAATCAGTAAGTTTTTCTTTCGATCCAACACCACTTATTAATAAGCTATCATAGACAAAGGTCACATGAGAATATTGTTTTGTTGATGAGAAAAGAAGTCACGCTCAATGGCTTCATTTTATTTAGAGAAACGTCTTTTTATCAATCTTTGCTGACGAACGGATTAACACCATTACTACCGATACTATCAAAATACTTCTTCTGAGAAACAATTTTGAACTTAAGACATTTGACATCATTCCTTACCATCTATTATAATCTACTGCATGGTTTCCGAGATAAAAGCCCATGGGAGATTGACCTCATTATTGTGTAGTAACACGTTTGAGGACAGACAAACATACTTACTTCTTTTGCAAAGCTTTTGATAATGTTGATCAAATAAAATTACTATTTACTCTTCAGGATTATATGTTTATCGGTTATTTCTAAGAGTTCTGAGGCATTGTTCCTTTCCAAAGGCCAGGTAATTATCCTGGGGCGACAATTCTGAAGAAGGTAATGGAACATCTTGTGTATCATATGGTTGGAAAACCTATTCAAATGTCAAAATGAATGGGTGTTTTATATCCTAAGATATCATCCAATTCAGTATGCACTCCATAGTCGTGTCCAATTTTCAATTTCGTATTGTCGCCTTTTAAACATCTTAATGTCGCCCTTTTAACATCGTATTGTTGCCTTTTTAACATCCGTCAAATTGTTTCCAAATTTTCCCTGAAACATTGGAACACAAATTCAATTTTAATTACATTTTATTTTTGCATATACCCAAACAGCCCTTAGTAATAAATATCAAGCACATCTACAAACTTGTATCGCCTCGAGCGAAAACAAAAGTACGCGTTGGGCGAAAGTGAAAGTAGCGTTTCTTGAACCGGAAGTCAGAACATTCGTATATTCTAAACATAAGAACAGCAATTAGCTACAAAACAAAATTTACAGACTGATAAATTCGTTCAGAAATCATCTTTTTTTATAAAACTAAATCACTATTACCATTTAACCTCTCAAATAAATTAAGTCTTTAAGGTAATTACCGCAGTTTTCATCATTTATTACACGTAGTCACCGGCAATTAAAGTAAATCCATGTAAAACAAAAAACAATCATTACGACACGCGTGAATTGGCATGACAACGTCTCACCCTTGCTTTTGACCCGCCGCACCTTTGATCCGTCGGCGACTTTCGCACTTCGACTTAACGAGTTGACAATACACTGGAATTTGATTGACGGGACCAAAAAATCCCTTCGACACATCCGGAGTCTCGATATGTCAAATTTTGTTTTATAAGGAGTTAAAGTACATAGATAAAGAAGGAAATTTTACGGGACTTTAGAATTTCTTCGACTTAAACGGAAATTCGAGGTAAGCGAGTTTGAGATACTGAGAGTCAACTGTAATTTTAATTAAACACATATTATTACTACTATACTATTGTACATTGCAATTACTTTTCAAATGTTATACTGAATTCGACAAGACGGAAACATCAAATACTGATTCGTATTAAGTCCCTTATGGCATCGGAATACATGTATATATCAAACCATTGTTCTGTAACTCGTTAAAAACAGTTATATATTAAAATGTAGAATTCAGGCTCAGCAATCGTTTGCTTTTCTATTTACAGCAACCCACAAACTTCACCATGGAAAATAGAACAGAAAATACTTTTACTTCACTAATTAAATATAACGGTCTAAATCTTCTGTTTTAATTGTTTTGATTACCTGCTTAACAACAACAATGTAATAATTTAAATTAAGTTTTTATCATTAAATATATAATATATGAAATAGAAGAATGTGACAGAAGAATAACATTATTCTAACAGGAATAAATGCGTTTCCTATAAAAATAAGAAAACACATGTTTAAGATACAGCACACATTCCTCCAAGAACGACATATGAGGTATAGAAGCGCATCTACTATGCATGTACTGTTATACATTCACTAAAGTTCAACTGTTAGAATCGTGTTTGCGTTGTTTTAAAAATGTGTTCCCATATGTTATCATGGAAAACAGCGCAGTTAGTCTGCTTTAATTACTACGCATCCTATATCATGACCTTATCTTACTCAACGACAAAATTCAAGGACATGGATCTCTTTAAGAAATGATGTATGGCTTGTGTCTTGGGGTAGTCATTGGGTGTCTTGGCGTAGTCGTACGGTGTCTTGGGATAGTCATAGGGTGTCTCGGGGTAGTCGTAGGGTGTCTTGGGGTAGTCGTAGGGTGTCTTGGGGTAGTCGTAGGATGTCTCGGGGTAGTCATTGGGTGTCTTGGGGTAGTCGTACGGTGTCTTGGGGTAGTCATAGGGTGTCTTGGGGTAGTCGTACGGTGTCTTGGGATAGTCGCCATAGGGTGTATTGGGGTAGTCATAGGGTGTCTTGGGGTAGTCATAGGGTGTCTTGGGATAAACTAAGGGTGTCTTGGGGTAGTCATAGGGTGTCTTGGGGTAGTCTTACGGTGTCTTGGGGTAGTCATAGGGTGTCTTGGGGTAGTCGTAGGGTGTCTTGGGGTAGTCGTACGGTGTCTTGGGGTAGTCGTAGGATGTCTCGGGGTAGTCATAGGGTGTCTTGGTGTAGTCGTACGGTGTCTTGGGATAGTCATAGGGTGTCTCGGGGTAGTCGTAGGGTGTCTTGGGGTAGGCGTAGGGTGTCTTGGGGTAGTCGTAGGATGTCTCGGGGTAGTCATTGGGTGTCTTGGGGTAGTCGTACGGTGTCTTGGGGTAGTCATAGGGTGTCTTGGGGTAGTCGTACGGTGTCTTGGGGTAGTCGTAGGGTGTCTTGGGGTAATCGTACGGTGTCTTGGGGTAGGCATAGGGTGTCTTGGGGTAGATGAAGGGTGTCTTGGGGTAGTCATAGGGTATCTTGGGGTAGTTTTACGGTGTCTTGGGGGTAGTCATAGGGTGACTTGGGGTAGTCATAGGGTATCTTGGGGTAGTCGTAGGGTGTCTTGGGGTAGTCGTACGGTGTCTTGGGGTAGTCGTAGGATGTCTCGGGATAGTAATAGGGTGTCTTGGGGTAGTCGCACTGTGTCTTGGGGTAGTCGTAGGGTGTCTTGGGGTAGTCATAGGGTGTCTTGGGGTAGTCGTAGGGTGTCTTGGGGTAGTCGTAGGATGTCTCGGGGTAGTCGTACGGTGTCTTGGGATAGTCTCCATAGGGTGTATTGGGGTAGTCGTACGGTGTCTTGGGGTAGTCGTAGGGTGTCTTGGGGTAGTCGTACGGTGTCTTGGGGTAGTCATAGGGTGTCATGGGATAGACGAAGGGTGTCTTGGGGTAGTCGCACAGTGTCTTGGGGGTTATCGTAGGGTGTCTTGGGGTAGTCGTAGGGTGTCTTGGGGTAATCGTACGGTGTCTTGGGGTAGTCGTAGGGTGTCTCGGGGTAGTCATAGGGTGTCTTGGGGTAGTCGTACGGTGTCTTGGGGAAGTCGTACTGTGTCTTGGGGTAGCTGTTGGGTGTCTTGGGGTAGTCATTGTGTGTTTTTGGGTAGTCGTGGGGTAAATACACATTTCCTCCGATAAGACATCTTTCTTAAAATAAGAGCTACTTGTAATTGTGGTCTTTGGGCTTAAAGCTATGTCTTGTTTGAAGACCATTAACACCGGTTGAAACCAAGTTCATAACATTCCTTTATCAACTTACGCTTACAATATTGCATTTATTGTGAGTGTGTTCGCTTGGTTTAAATCAGTTTCAGGCATATGAAAGAGGGCATTTCAAGGATAATACAGATCCAATCGTGTGACATTTGTTGCATTGGTTCACTAAGATTAGACCACAGAATATTCCTAGCGTACGTTGCATTTTGTGTAGCAGACGGTAAGTACCATAACGGTCCGCTACCAGAAAGGCCCAGTTCAGAACGACCGACTTTTAGGTCCAGAACGGCCGACTTTTAGGTTCAGAACGGCCCATTTTCAAGTATTATTGTATTATTGAATTTGATAATAAAAGGGAATCATCACTGGTCAAGTTTTTCGTGTAATAAGTGTTAATTAGCGTATTTACTTCAGTGAATGCATGTTGGTTACATCGGACAAGATAACATATGAACATTTTGAAATATTTCTTTGAAATACTATAATCACCAAATTTATTTTGCTATTTCGTCCAAAAAGGTAGTACTGTGAATAAATGTTTGATATCATGTCGTGCAGAAGGTTTATTTCTTCCTAGAAAATACTTATTACTGCGCAATCCAGCATTCTAAACCTTCACTAATAATATCGAGACAATTTTCATTTAAAAAACAAACAAGCCCCTGTGACATTGACATAGCGACTAGAAACATGGATCATGCACGACTAGTTATTGTACTTACCACTTTTGTAAAATATCATTAAATTGTTACCAGTGGTTATGGAGATTAAAAGCGCACAAGATTTTACTATTTCGAGTCCCTGTGGCATTTGACCTAGTAACCTGACACATGGACCATGCATAACTAGGCATGTGAAGAATTATTTAATTCTGACCAGGGGTTTTTGAGATTTAGTGTCCACAAGATTCCATCAACAGATGGACGGACGGACAGACATGCCCAGTAGACATTAGGGGGTTAGGGTTTGAGTACAACTTAGCATTATGAGGTTGTTACAGTTCATTCCGTCATTATGGGGTTAAAAAGGGTATCGTGGGGTTAAATAATTCTATTGTGGGGTTAAAAATGATCAAAGAAAGATCAAAGGTATAACCTCACAAAGTCCGTCTGGTGGACAGACAGACGGACAGACAAGCTGAATCCAGACCCCTCCCCCTGTTTACACTTTTTGTTCGGGAGGTATAACAGTGGGCCTTTTTATCACTTGAAATTTCTAAATATGCTAATTAACATAATGTACATAATCCTTGACCAGCGACACTTCCTTTCAATGATTAATTTATCGCTTTTACTACAGATCTAATATAATGATAGTTAAAAATGGGCCGTTCTGGACTGGGTCTTTCCGGTAGTGGGCCGCTCTGGTACTTGTCTATTTACTTGAACTGGACCTACACCCAGAAGACGGGTACATTAGTATGTTCTGTGTAATAATGTCAATGCAGGGATGTAAAACCATCAACTTTTGCTTTATGAGAAGCCGATTATGCAAATTCTCATAAAATTAAACAGAATTTACCAAATTATCTATATACGACAGCTAGCAGACAAACGTGTACTCTTAACCAATAATGTTAAGGTTTTAATTATCTTGGACTGATAGATACTAGTAATTAAAAATGGACAGACAAATATTGACTGGCTTACATTCAACCGCGAAGCCGGTCGGGGAATACATGATATTATCGATGGACAAAAGATAAAACACAATAAGAACAATATTAAACTTTCAGAAACGTATTTATTATCATTTTATGAATGACATGTTATATATTAACAACAATCTCCACAATTTTATACAATACCAATATTATGCTTTCTACATAGTGTTTGCAGTTTAATACAAGTACATTAATAAACAGAACATATACAAGGTACTTCTATTGTCTATTATATTAGACAATTTAATGATCATTCATAGCTTATCTCTATATAATTTTCATATATAGTATGTGTAAATACTTGACTCGTTACACATTTTCTCCACCTTTATATTATCAGCCATATCGTGTCATTCTTGTCCACAAGTGAGTACTACATGTATTAAATCAGGCAATTATGCCGTCATGATTCCACTAGTGGGCACCAATGTCACAGGGTAAGAAAACTGTGAAGCTTGCTGCGACTCAAACCCGAGACTCTTTGCTTACATGGTAAAAGCTTTACCAACTTAACGACCCAGACACTTACACATTTTATCGTGTTTTTAAAATAAAGGCTTATATCTTGACACCTGTATCATTCTATGATCTGAAAATACTGATTGGCATGAAACGGCATATATCTTACATAATACATGTATATAACAAAACAGATTTTAATAAATTCACGTCATACGTATCAGTAAGGCGAAAACCTTATCTTTTTGCTTAATTTTGTTAAAACATTCAATCACAGCACAGTCTCAGCCGGAGAACTATATTTACACCAGTACAATAAATTCCACACCTTTACATCATTAAATTCCCGATGGATAACTCTGTATTATCTAGAGTGAAATTTAAACGCTACTCTAACTTGCTACATGTGTTAAAACAGTGTATATAAAGTTTCAGTTTTATATTTTGTTTGGTATTAGTACCATGACAAGTTTACGTATTATTTTTTAGACCTTTGTCTTGCTTGACACGCCTTTCTTGTCTAAAAGCCTTAAAATGAATTTCTTTACACCTGGAAATATTCTCAATCATAATCAATACATGCTTTGTATATATTAAATGTTTTAAGAATTCATTTAAAAATGTAATATCAACATCCCTTTCTATTGTCCCTAATATCATCAGCAATAACTGAGTGATATTGATTTCAATTTTAAATCTGCATGTAAAACTATCCATATAGTAAAAATTTCATTCAGTAGCGTCAAAAACAAGAACAGGCCGTACCGCTTTAAAATGAGAAACAAGAATGCAAGTTAAAGTCAGCCAATGTGAAGACAGAACTGTATAAATGGTCCCAATTCTATTGACGAGCTTCAAAAACAGAAAGTATGTCAATAGGTCAAGGTTAAAATCTACATGCAAAACTTTCCATGTAGCTGTATACTGTAGCTTAAAAATAAGAAAGTAGATGAGTAAATATTTAAGTAAATATCTACGGTCAAGACCTTGTGGTTTAGCAGATGAAGATTTTTAAACATTTTCCTACATAAGTCTATGTCAAACAAGTGACCCCTGGACAGAGTCAATTTTGATCCTGAAGGTATCATTTGAACAAACTTAGTAGAGGTGACCTACACAATGCTACATGCATAACAATTTAGTAGATCAGAAGTAGTAATTATCTTGGCCCTTTGATTTCAGAGAAATTGTTCGTATTTGTTGCCACAGATTTTCACATGGAATATGATAGGGTGGATTATTAGTATAGTAACGTGATCCAGCATGCCGGATTTGCTCGAGTCGTGCGTCGGATCATACGAGTGCGTAGCAAGAGTTTGATCCGACCTCGACAAGAGTCAATCCGGCTTATGTATCACATTACTGTACTAATAACCCTTTTATTAATACCTTTTGACACTTGTCTGCGCGATAAACTAAATTTAAATGACATGCTAAACATAAAATTGAAGAAAACCCCTTTTTAGAGCGAAATATACGTAGTGTGCGACGTCAATTTTATTGACGTCATCGTATAAACAAATAGTAACGACCCTGTCAAAACCTTAGATTAAGGACAATGCAAGGAACATTCTTCTCAAGTTTAATCGATAAAGATATGCCATTTGAAGAAATTGTTTACGCACAGAGGGACGCACGTAAGGATGCACGGATGACGACAGACATCAGGCCACCACAATATCTCACCTTGAGCACAAAGTGTTAAAGTGTTAAAGTGTTAAAGTGAGCGGTAAATGCAATACCGTAATGAAACAAGTTATATAAGTTATATAAATGGTGTGGCATATGTTAAACTAGATGCACACACTCTTTAAATTTTTATCTAACACCAAAGTCTTTCATTTTATTATTCTGTTTAAAAAAATGAGGTATATTTGCTTGTCATTTCATACTTGATATATATATAAAAAATACAGAAAATATCAAGTAATCTAAAAATAAAATCATGATTTTATCTAAATGCTTGTAAAATTATTGATTGTGCAGCATTAATTGATTAGCTCCTAGTTTTATCTGACAAAAAAGTGAAACAAAAATAATATACATAC
Source organism: Saxidomus purpurata (assembly GCA_022818135.1). Classification (NCBI taxonomy): domain Eukaryota; kingdom Metazoa; phylum Mollusca; class Bivalvia; order Venerida; family Veneridae; genus Saxidomus; species Saxidomus purpurata. Next base: position 55,904,001 of record JAFMSR010000004.1, read on the forward strand.
AATACGTAGTTTCATATTGTAAGGTTTTACCCGTAAAATATCCTGAACCAACCTAAATGACAAAATTTTTCGAAAACCCTTGCATCTAAGAAATCAAAATAACTGTTTGCGTAAATTATTGTGTATTAAAACATATACCGGTAATAGGGCCAATATTGCACTATATCATTCACCAGAGACCTAACTTGTGACCAAAACTCAACCCAAAACTACGGTATATATCATCAACCAAAACATTAAATTTAACCTTGATATGACAAATATTCAGACCAATTTACACGATTGGGTATATCACAATATGCTGTGTTTAAGTTAATCCTGCACACACATACGTATGTACACATATACGTAGAACTTTTATGCCGAGTAACTCAGCATCAGTAAATGTTAACACGTGTACTGTATTTAATCACATTATTTTATTGTTGTAAACCCAAGGCTGTACCTCCTGTATTGATCGATACCGTCGAATGTGACGCTGAAATCTGGCGACATTTTTATTTTGTCTTTCTCCTTGCTAAACTCCACGTTCGGTGTTATAGTACAGCCCCGTATATCTACTGTAACTGTTTGTTGTTGTTTGTTCACCTGGTTAACTAGAAGACTGAATACTGAAGCTGTCATTGTCACCTTGTACAAGTGAACATATTCAACATTCACCATTTCCGGTGAGAGCGGTTCTCTGTTACCGAGATTGATATACCACAACACAACATGTTTCACGTGAACTAACTTACGTAATGTAGTCAGCATTGTGTCAATGTCCTCCGTAGATTCTAGACTACTGCACTCAAATGTTTCTAGTTTACTGGCTGCAGGAAGAGACCTCAGAAAGCACGACACAAGACCTGGTTTAAATAAATGTCCTACTTGACACACCTCTAACGACGCCGCATTAATGTTCAATTCTGACAGAGGTATTTTGCTCAGTCGTAACTTCCTTAGATGTAAATGTTGAGACAGTTCTAGACTGACCCCATCACATAAAGTATTGTGGTCCTTACATTGTAAGTTACACAGCGAAATACCTCGCATGAACTCATCTCTTGTTGATAAATACTTCACTAACTTTTCCAACTCATCATGACTCATCACAAAACATTCTATATATATGCCTTCTAAGTTCTTTAAGTTATGGAATCTGTTAGACAATGGAGCAGACCAAAAACTTGTTTCCAGTATAAAGTGATAATCTTGCCATTTATAGGACCGCAAGGTTAAACATTTTACTGACCTGTGTAATAGCGGTGTAATGTCACAGTTATCAAATTCTCCCTGGTAAAATATTTCATCTACATTTCTGAGGTCAGTAAGTTCACAATAATCGATAATTTCCTGGACGCTGTATGGGATTCCTTCCATTTTTACACTAACTGACTTTATATTTTCTTTGTTTTGGACGGTAATCTGTTGAAGATATTTAAAATGTTTCTTTTGTCTACAGTCTTTATCAATAATAATGTCCTGGTGAAACAATTTCAGTTTCGCGTTTTGTGGGTTTTCTTTTACACATGCAATATACATGTTTTGTAATTCTTTCAGTGGCTTTGAGTATTTTACACTGTCATGGACAGATGTCATTGCTCTATATTTCTGCGTTATTTCATCCTTATTTATAACTTCGATCAACTTGCGTGATATCAAAGATTCCATGTCTACATTGATACCACTGAGAAAGATGAAAACTTTTGACATTTCCAGAATATCTTTGACAGAATTACACTGTGATAGAACTTTATTTTGCACTGTAGTTTGATCTGGGACCGAGTACATATAAAGAGCCGCGAAATATTCTTGCACCGTTTTATGAGCAAATGATATCTTTAAGTTCTGTTCTGTTTGTCTTGTTCGATCTTTACTTTGCGACAATATACCTGAGTCTAAACTGAATTTTAAGAGCTCTTTATCAAGACATTTTTCAGCTATCGTGCTGTCAAATGCTAGTGTGTTTTCCTTTGTTTCACTGCATAACGCTTGAAAAGCTACGTTCGCCAGTGTTTCCAGGAGTGTGTAATATTGTGTACAACAGTTTTGTTTACGAAAGCATTGAGGAATTCCGTCTGTTGCACGTGTGTCTACCTGTGGTAGAGGTAGCTTTAAATTATTGTATTTTTGTACAGTCCTTGAGATCAAAAGTTCTACAATATTACTGTATAATTCACAGAGAGATTTTCCTAGGTCTTTTTTATCACACCACAAACATAGCAAGTACATTAGGAGGAGTGGAATAGAATCTACATCAGAAATGTCATGTTGAGCCACAGCTGTTGAAAATTTCTGTACACGATTTTCCAATTCGGTTTTATCCGTTTCATCGGTTAACTGTGAAATCACTCTTTCTTGTAATACACGTTTGGAGTCCTTGTTCAATCTTACAAGTTCAAACCTAGGACAGCTTGAGTCAATGTCATTAAGCTTCCACGGCCTACTGGTAAATAGAACTGTACATTCTCTATAAACTTTCCGGTGTGGGATCCCATTCGTTTTCTTTTCACAACTCAATGGATGTGTCCACTCATCCAAACCGTCCAGTACAACTAGACATCTCTTCTCAGACAACACCATATCTATATCTTGCCTAGATAAAGGTGATCTATGTGACGGCAGTTCTGGAATAATCTGGTTATTAATAAGGTCAACAATGTCACACTTACCAGAACTGTCACGTAAAAATATCAGGAACAGAAAGTCAAAGTCCTTGACAGCATCTATTTCGTACTTATGAAAAAGTTCTTTTTCGTCATCCTCGGGTTTATGAGCTTGACACCATGCCATAGCCAAACGTTTACTGAATGCAGTTTTCCCTAAGCCAGCATCTGCACTCAGGTATATGTCTTTGCGCTGACTGTTTCCCTCGAAAAATACATTGCGCAATGTTTTAATAGGTGTTTTTATCTCGTTTCCTCCACCAAAAGCACGCTTCACTTTCACGGAATTGATATCTGGCATGACATAGAACTTTAGAAGGGGTGTATTGTCCTCTTCGAGTAATGGCGAGAGCGGTAGTTTCTGGTGTCTTTGTCTGTAGAACTCCACCAAGTCTTGCTGTAGTTCTGAAATTAAAAACGAAAATTTAACTAGAGCTATCACTAAATGTGATTAATACCCCCAAAAGACTGCTTTATAAACTGAGAAAGTTCGTAGTAACAGAATACCTTGCAAACAAACTAAAAAGAGATATTGTTCTTGGCAATAACTCTGTAATTTGTCAAGATAGAGTTATGGTTCTTGTACACTGCACTTCCTCTCATTGTGCTTTACCATTGTATGAAGTTGTATTGAATTCCAACCAATAGTTTTCGAATAATGCTCCGGACAAGTAAAAGTAACAAAGGGCAATAACTCTGAAATGAGTCAAGATAGAGTTATTGTTCTTTCACACTGCACTTCCTGTCATTGTGCTTGACCATTTTATGAAATTGTATTGAATTCCAACCAGTAGTTTTCGAATAATGCTCCGGACAAGGAAAAGTAACAAAGGGCAATAACTCTGTAATGAGTCAAGATTGAGTTATGGTTCCTATGCACTGTACTTCCTCTCATTGTGCTTGACCATTGTATGAAGTTGTTTTGAATTCCAACTAGTACTTTTCGAATTATGCTCCGGACAAGGAAAAGTAACAAAGGGCAATAACTCTGAAATGAGTCAAGATGGAGTTATGGTTCTTATGCACTGCACTTCCTCTCAATGTACTTGACCATTGTATGAGGTTATATTGAATTCCAACTAGTAGTTTTCAAGCAATGCTCTGGAGAAGAAAAAATAACAAAGGGCAATAACTCTGAAAATACTCTAGATAGACTTAAGGTTCTTGTACATTGCACTTCCTCTCATTGTGCTTCATCATTGTATGAAATTGTATTGAATTCCAACCAGTAGTTTTCAAGTTATGATCCGGACAAGGAAAAGCAACAAAGGGCAATAACTCTGTAATTAGTCAAGATGGAGTTATAGTTCTTCTGCACTGCACTTCCTCTCAATGTGCTTGACCATTGTATGAAGTTGTATTGAATTCCAACCAGTAGTTTTCAAGTTATGCTCCGGACAAGGAAAAGTAACAAAGGGCAATAACTCTGTAATTAGTCAAGATGGAGTTATAGTTCTTGTGCACTGCACTTCCTCTCAATGTGCTTGACCATTGTATGAAGTTGTATTGAATTCCAACTGGTAGTTTTCAAGTTATGCTCCGGACAAGGAAAAGTAACAAAGGGCAATAACTCTGTAATTAGTCAAGATGGAGTTATAGTTCTTGTGCACTGCACTTCCTCTCAATGTGCTTGATCATTGTATGAAGTTGTATTGAATTCCAACCAGTAGTTTTCAAGTTATGCTCCGGACAAGGAAAATGCAACAGACCGACCGACCGACCGCCCGCCCGACCGACCGACCGACCACCGGGTGACTCCTATATACCCCCCTAAACTTCGTTTTGGGGGTATAATGATGTAAACTTTAATAGCCAGTGCAAACATCTATCTTCAAAAAATCTATTTAAAAAAGAAACATAAATTAGCTCCGTTTACTGGTCCTCTAACATTAACACCCACAGTGATAATATTCATACATTTAAAATTTTAGATTTAATTATGTACACTGTGGCTGATGACATGATTTTGATTAATTTTTCTAAGCGTGGCCTTGATGAAATGCTAGCCATTTGCCATAAGTACGCAATTAAATGGCGGTATGAATACAACGCAAACAAAAGTGCGATCATTGTGTTTAATGCGACGAGAAAAATTGATGAAAGGTCATGGTATCTTGGAAATGAGCGTATTCAGGAAATTGAGGAACACACGCACCTAGGTATTACTTGTGATCGGTATTTGAGTTCACAAACATTAATTCAAGAAACTGCGATATAACTCCGTACTGCTGACTGTCCAAGCCATTTGTACGTCGCCTGTCGTCCGAGGAACCCAATAAAGACTATATTTATTATTTCATTTTTTAAACAAATTTGTAAAGAAGTCATATATCTAGAACATATCGGTTCCTTGCGAAAACGAGCTATATTGCACCATTTGTCCTGGAGTTATGGCAACTGAAATGACAAAATTTGTTGATTTAGCATTGTAAACATGAGAGACTGAGATCACATTTATTATTTGATTTTGACCAGACTTGCATTGAGGTTATATATAATTAAGATCTTGTTTTTTCTTGAAAAGTAGCTATATCACGCTATTTCTCTTAGAGTCATGTTTAATGACGGTTAGCTCAAACGGTAGAGCACGAGACTCGTAATCTGAGACTTAAACCGAGGTCCAATGTATGGGTGCTATACACCTGGCATATTAAAGAACCAGGGGTGTCTCTGGAATGAGATGCTTTATGTATCTTGCACTATCCTTCTCTACCTAAATTAACCTACCTCTTCTCTACGATACGATCAAGTCAAAAACCTTTTATTACGATCATTTCATGTAATAAATCGGAAATAAGCAGAAGGTATGAGGTTCAAAATACGCATAACGTTTAGGCTTACGGTCAGAGACTTTCAAGGTTAAACAGGGAACCAGACAAGGGGGAAACGTTCTCCATTTTGTTATATTTTTTTGGCGCGAAACATGTGAGTGTACTGTGGTCAGCTGGAACACGGCCGGGCAAATTTCAGTTTTTTAAATCTAAAATGAAGTGAGAAGTGGATTTTTCTCAGTTAATATTGCTGACGATGTTATCAGCGTGATTTTGATGGTTTATACTTCGAAAATGGATAGAAATTAAAGAACTTATTTGAGTTAACAAATTTGACTCTGGATTACTATTGGATTTTTGCTTTTGTGTAGTGGTCATTTTACATGGACGCCATTTCTTCACGGTTAGTGACTTTGAATTATTTACCAGCAGATTTATTGTTATCGCTCACACCTGATCAACGAGTTATACAAAATTGTTGAACGTTTATAATGTCAGACTCAGATAAGGAAAAGAAAAGGAAAGAACCTTATTCGCCAACAGATACCAGTATGGATTATATGAAACAGCCAAAACTGTTCGGTAGCAATTCAGTGGACATTGAAACTTTCTCGCTGATTCTGAAAAATGCAGTTACTGATAGTAGTTTCCAAGAAGCTTTTATCCCACTTATAAAGGCTACAATTGAAGGCGCGTTTGAGCTGTTCAAAAAATCTGTGGTGGATCCTTTAGTTGACTCGAATACACGTCTCATGGAAACTGTTAAAGAACAGAGTGTTACGATCTCTGAGCAATCTAAAATTATAGAAGTCCAGAAGAAACAAATTACAACAAATTGCAAATGCATAAAAGAGCTGCAAAATGACGTCAATGATATACAACAATATAGCAGGCGTACATCGTTACGAATTTTCAATCTCAGCATCCCAGATGAAGTTTCTGATGAACACGAGTTAACTAAGCACGTTGTCTCTTACATAAACACGAACATTCTATTGAAGCCAGTTGTCAAACCAAATCCTAACAGTGCAAATGACGGTGATGGCCTTGATGATGATCAGATGGCCGCTGATTCAGATAGAAAAGATGAGGAACAATCAACAACTGTGCCACTCTCAGTCAGTATAGATGACGTAGAACGTTGTCATCCGATCGGTCAAGGGAAAAAACATATTTTAGTCAAATTTGGTAATTTTCATTACAGAGGACTTAACAAAGTACAATCATTCCATCGTGAAAAAACTTATGAATGCGAAATCAAGAAATGATATAAACTCTTTCTGGACCTTAAATGGTAAAATCTACGCCAAACGCAGAAGTGACGACAATCCAGTGCGCATATTCAGTGATCATGATATCACGAATTTAGTAAATCACGCCGCTTGGTAGTAAATATTGCTATCATTACTACCAATTATACAGTAAAAAAGTGAACAGTTTTTTTTTTCATTGTTTTTTTTCATAGTTAACATTCACTGCTCCCTGAGGAAATCGGAGCGCTGTTCATTTCTCCTCTAATTGTCACTGGAATATAAACTTTAAACATAACACAGCAAATATCAGCTGTATGCATGTATGCTCATGTACATTTACTAGTGTCATTGAAATTAATATATGACATACAATGCAAACATGTAGATCTAGTTCATATACATTTATTGAAACTATAATTGTCTCTCTTTCTTTCAAATGTATACATGACTTTTGTGTACACTTGGTAATATTGTTATATGATTGAATGGCTAAAACACGGTATATCGAGTGGTCGTTATTATTTATGATTTCACAATTACAACCAATGCTAAGTCACGATACGGGAAAATTTATAGTCACGTGAATTGAGTGCATTCAAGCTTGGAGCGCCATTTGCATATTAATGAAGTACTTTTCGTTGACGCATTTATGCTATCAAACAATATTTTATTTTTATTCCTTTACTTCTTGAAAAAGATCTATCGGTGTCTTGAAATGGAATTGGCTAATTCTGACGTTATTACAGTTAAATAATTAATCATCTATAGACCTTCGTTAGCATTATTTCGAACGTTTTCTTTTTTTTTTTTTTTTTTTTTTCAAATTCGGAAATTACCTTATAATGAAGCATTTAATCTAGAAATTTTCTTAACACCTTTGACGACGTGTCAGTTCTTATTAGCTGAAAAAATACGGACAACGAACGTATGTTGTTTTGAAGTAAATGCTTTTTCTTCGTTTATAAAAAAATGGTGTAATGGAAAGAATATGTAAACAACTAAATTTGTCAGTTGTATATGATGGTACACATATTCAAGTCACCATGTGTGAAATTAAGATTTATGTATGTAGTGTTGCACTATTCATGATTGAAGTTCATGATTATGTTGATGATGATGATGATGATGATGATGATGATGATGATGATGATGATGATGATGATGATGAAAATAGGAGGGTGAAGTTAAGATTTATTTAGCTTAACTATATCTATGCGGAAAACATATGTTAACTTTGTCAACTGTATATATTGGGTGAAGTTAAGATTATTTAGCATAACATTATATGTATGTATTGCTGCATTATTTAGGTCATCTTTGTTTTCAAGTTTAAAATGATGATGATGAATAATGTTGCACTATTCATGACTGAATTTCATGATTATGTTGCTGATGATGATGCTGACGATGAAAATATGAGGATGAAGTTAAGATTTATTTAGCATATCTATCTGTATGTAGAAAACATATGTAAACTTTGTCAACTGTATATATTGGGTGAAGTTAAGATTATTTAGCATAACATTATGTATGTAGTGCTGCATTATTTAAGTCACCTTTGTTTTCAATTTTAAAACGATGATGATGACGATGATGATGACGATAAGTTTGCGCATTTAAAGATTTAATAACCTTATGTGTGTAGTGCTGCATTTAACTTATTTTTCTATATACACTGCTCTTTTTCGGATAAAGTCTTGTTTCAATTTCGATTTATGATTTTCCCGACGACCGTGAAATTACTTTTAAGCAAGTATCAAGGTCAATGTCTTTGATAAAATTACGTGCTATCAGCCCCATAAGTCGATGTGTGTCATCATCAGCAGCTGAAGATTGTTGCTAGGATCCATAATCTAAATTGTTTATATACTACGTTCTCATTCGTATAAATTGGAAGCTCTTATCAGTTATGAAAATAAATGGTTAATGAGGTAATAGCTAGTGAGTATTTCCCCCTCAAGCATCTTTAAAATACTCGATATACAGTTCTTTGCTTTGCCTCTTAATCGATTTTTGTATTTATTTTTCTTTTGTTTTTTCTTTCCTTTCACTCATCCAAGAAAAATATATACTGCGTTTTTTAACAGTAAATAAATGGTCAAACATTATATACGTTAATAGCTAGTGAGCTTTTCCCCTCTAGTTCTCTGCTTTGCCTCTTTATCGATTTATGCTTTTATTTTTATTTTGTTTTTCCTTTCTTTTCACTCATTCAAGAAAAATTCAGTGTATATACATGTACATATACATTGTTCTTTTTCTTCTTGAATATTCTACGTTTACCCCTGTTGGCAAAATCATCACTTGGACTATTGTATGGTCCGATTACAGTCGGGCCTGTGTTCAGTAGTAAACCTCATTAAGCGGTCACCTGTCTTAAGCAATTAGTAATGTGGTATATCTATTGAGGTGAATATTTACCTACTTCAGTAGACATTTCTTTCTTTTTTGGCTAGGTTTCAAAGTAAAAATATATTCTTTGTCCTAAATGGTACGATTCGATTACTGTCGGGCCTGTGCTCAGCAGTAAACCTCGTTAAGCGGTCACCTGTCTTAAGCAATAAGTAATGTGGTATATCAATTGAGGTGATTAACAGTATGTATTTACCAATTTCAGTAGACATTTCTTTTTTTTTTGGTTCAGTTTCAAAGTAAAAATGTATTCTTTGTCCCAAATGGTACGATCCGATTACTGTCGGACCTGTGTTCAGTAGTAAACCTCATTAAGCGGTCATCTGTCTTAAGCAATTAGTAATGTTGTATATCAATTGAGGTGATTAACAGTAGGTATTGACCTACTTCAGTAGACATTTCTTTTTAGAAAGTTTTAGTCTATTTTAGTAGACATTTTCTTTCCAAAGTAAAACTGCATTCCTTGTCCCAATCTCATTGCTGTGATTTGTGAATCAATTTCACAACAGTTAAAATGATAAGCAACAGAAATTTAATTACAATCCACATGCCTCCATATATTAAGAAATTTGTTTTGAGCTTCCATTTTGACCACTTTACATGTATTCATTATGCAATGTATTTCATAAAGATGTTAACGCTTGTATTTTTGTATTTCACATGTTATTGTGTCTGTTGCGATACTCGCTACTCGTGTGTGATAACGAACTCCTTTGTTTTATCAAATATATATGTACAACAGTTTTTGTTTCCCAAACACTATATTTTGAAAATAGTTTTATTACCTAATGGATAAGTTTCTTTTGAAGTGGGAGGCAGGGGCTGTTGTTCGTATTGCGCGGAAAGCATTCAGTGTCTGTTACATGTATGTCATTCAAAAACTTTGTTATACTATTTTCAGAAGATTGTTATTGTTAAAAAGTGGAGACGTTGAACTAAACCCAGGCCCCATCAATCAAAACAACAACATAAGCATAATGCATTTAAATATACGCAGTATCCGCAACAAATTAGAATTTGTAAATGACAATATTAGTGATTTCGAAATACTTTGTTTTACTGAAACTCACTTAGATAATACTGTCTCCGATGAGAGTTTAAATATTGAAGGTTATAATCAGGTTTATCGAAATGATGTTTCATCTCATTCAGGAGGAATACTAATATATGCATCTTCAAAACTCAAAACAGAAAGGTTGAACGAATTTGAAATATTAATTCCAGACTCTTTATGGGTTAAAGTAAAAAACAACGATAGTGATTTTATTATATGTGTAATTTATGGAAGGCCTAATTCAAGTGTTCAGTTTTGGGACAATTTAAATATTGCTATCGAAAGAGCAAACGAACAGTGTAAAGATTTCATATTGTTAGGTGACGTAAATGAGGACCAACTGAATCCCACCAACCATAAATTAAAAGATATACAACGACTGAATAATTTAAGAAACATAATAAATGAACCCACAAGAGTCAATCAGTATACATCGACGTCGATAGATCCAATAGTTGTATCACAGAATATCAGTGTACTTAATTCAGGCGTAATAACCATTCCAGAAGAAATAAGTGATCATCGGGCAACTTATGTAATTTTGCCTTTTAGTTATAGTTTAAGTAAAGGTTACGAGCGCCATGTTTGGTTGTATAAAAGAGCAAACTTTATTCAACTAAATGAATTGCTTACAAACACTAATTGGGATTTTTTGAATAACGGGGATCTAAATAACTGCTGTTTGGAATTTACAAATAGGTTTCTTCAATATGCTGATAAGTGTATTCCCAACAAACGAGTCTTAATTAGGCCAAAGGACAAACCTTGGTTTGATTCAGAAATAAGGAAACTAATTAAAAAACGAGACAAATTAAGAAAAAAAGCTGCAGGTACAATGAACACAAAAGATTGGAATGATTATAAGAAAACAAGGAACAAAGTTAATAATTATATAAAACAAGCTAAAACAACTTTTTACAATAATATTGAAGAATCGCTAGTAGATATAGAACAGACAAATAAAAGGAAATATTGGAAACTTGTAAAACATTTAGTGACAAAAAACAAAAGCAGCGATTCAATATCACCTCTTGTTACAACCCTTTCTAATGGAGACATAAAATACGCAGTCACAGACACAGAGAAAGCAAATTGCTTAAATTCATATTTTTCTTCTATATCCAATATTGATGATTCAAACGCTTCACTTCCGTTGTATGAAAATAAAACTAATTCAAAACTCGAAAATATTCTGATATCAAAGCAAGAGATTCTGGATGTCATAAAAAACATTGACATAAACAAAGCAAACGGTCCTGATGGCATTAGCCACAAAATGCTAAAAGAAACATCAGTATCTATTGTTAAACCGTTAGAAATTATATTTAACAGGTCAATTCAAGAAGGGGTCTTTCCTTCAATGTGGAAAATTGCTCATGTTATTCCACTTTTCAAAAAAGGTCGCACTGAAGAACCTAATAATTATAGACCAGTTTCGCTATTAAGTTGCCTGGGTAAAGTTATGGAGAGAGTAATTTTTAAACATATTCATAATAATTTACATTTTAATAATCTTATAATTCCAAATCAGTGTGGCTTTAGACCAAACCATTCCAGTGTTTATCAACTTATAGAAATCTATCATCAGATTTGTCAGACATTAGATTCAAAACAATGTATGTGCATGATCTTTTGTGATATTTCAAAAGCATTTGATAGGGTTTGGCACAGGGGATTACTGTTTAAGTTAAAACAGAATGGTATAAATGGTAATTTATTAAAATGGATAGAAAATTACTTATCAAACAGAACACAAAGGGTTATGGTTGGTTCTAATATTTCTGATAGTGAAAGTATTCACTCTGGAGTACCACAAGGTTCGATTCTAGGACCTTTATTTTTTTTAGTTTACGTTAATGATATAGCTGATAATTTGTTGAGCATAACTAGACTATTCGCTGATGACACTTCACTAGCTCAAGCAACATCAACTGTGTAAGATTTAGAAGGTATCTTAAATCACATTCTACATATTATATCCGAATGGTCGAAACGGTGGTTGGTCAAGTTTAACCCTAACAAAACTGAAGTATTATTTTTTAGCACAAGTAGAGACCAAAATCATCCGGTATTATATTTTGACGGAATTCAATTACCATTTACTGATAATCATAAACATCTAGGTCTTACTATAAGCAATAACGGTAAATGGCATGAACATATAGAAACTATCTTTAAATCAGCTTCAAGAATGCTAAATCTAATTCGAGCGTTAAAATTTAAGATTAATAGAAAGACATTGAATCAGATTTACATATCTTATATGAGACCACAACTAGAATATGCTGCTGTAGTATGGGACAATTGTACAGAATTTGAAAAAAATAAATTAGAAAAACTGCAACTAGAGGCAGCCCGTATCGTTACCGGTTTAGCTCGATCAGTTTCTACAAATAAACTTATAGAGGAAATAGGGTGGTTACCTTTAAGTGACAGGAGAAAATTTCAAAAACTTGTTATTATGTATAAATATAAAAATAATTTATTACCGGATCAGTTTTGTTCAATTTTTCCAACTACAGTTGGTGAACAAAATCGCTATAACTTAAGAAACGCTGAACATTTTACTGTAATTGCTAGACGAACAGCGATCTTTTCGAACTATTTCGTACCATCTAGTGTTGATTTATGGAATGCTCTACCAGAAGATATTAGGAATGCTCCAACTTTATCTTCTTTTAAAAATAGACTTAAAAGAACTTTGTTCAAACAAATTGTAATACCGTCATTTTATTTTAAAGGCACGAGAATCTTAACTGTTTATCACACTCGTTTAAGAAATGGTTGCAGTAACTTAAATGCAGACTTGTTTAATAACCACTTAAGAGAAAATGCAACTTGCGACTGTAAAAAAGGAATTGAAAATGCAGAACATTATTTTTTCCAATGTACACTGTTTTTAAACCAAAGAATAGTACTCTTTAGAGAAACACGACGTTATCATCCATTAAGCGTAAATTCGTTGCTTAGAGGGAAAGAAGTACTCTCAGAAGAAGATAATTTAAAGATTTTTATATCAGTTCAAAAGTTTATACATGACACTCGAAGGTTTTAGCGCGAAACAGTACTTTAATTTTGTAGGTTTTCGGGTTGCACACTGGGCGCGGGCATCGCGAGCATAATTATGTGATACAACGTTTTTTATTTTCATTCAGTAACATTATAATGATACATTGTAAATTTTTATATATGTAGCCACAATGCTTCTTTGTAATTATCATATATTGGGGAGGGCCGTTTTATAATGTGGTAAGCACTTGTGGCCCAAACCATTTGCTATGTATATTATTGGCAATAAATTATGTTTAAACTATTGTGTTATATTTTTTATATTAATGAATTAATTAAAAAGCTTGAGGCAAGTGGTCATGGAATATGTCTATACAATTATTGCATTTCGTCGTCCACTGTGGCTGGTGACATGATTTTGATTAATTTTTCTAAGCGTGGCCTTGATGAAATGCTAGCCATTTGCCATAAGTACGCAATTAAATGGCGGTATGAATACAACGCAAACAAAAGTGCGATCATTGTGTTTAATGCGACGAGAAAAGTTGATGAAAGGTCATGGTGTCTTGGAAATGAGCGTATTCAGGAAATTGAGGAATACACGCACCTAGGTATTACTTGTGATCGGTATTTGAGTTCACAAACATTAATTCAAGAAGCTGCGATAAAACTCAAGAGGGACGTTACTCAGCATAACAAACAGTGGTCTGTCTCTTATATGTTTGAACCCAATATCGTTACGTACCATATATAAATCCGTTGTAATTCCAAAGGCGTTATATGGATGTGAAATCTGGAATTCTTATGCTCAAACAGGTATGTCGCGATTGGAGACTGCGCACAGATTTTGTATGAAGTTCATTCAAAGATTTAATTTAAATACAGACACTAATTATACACTTTGTGAGCTCAATTTTGAAACAATTGAATAAATTGTAGACATAAGAAAATTAACGTGTTTTGGTCAACTTTGTCTGTTGTCCGGTGATCTCCTGGCAAAGAATATATTTCTCAATCGTCTAACACATTATCTTGAATAGGTAACCAATATAGAGGCTTTATTCAAGAATTTTATAGGCTGTTGCAGAAATATAATTTACTGCATATTTTGAATGAATTTATTGATACAGGAAGATTTCCTAGTAAAGTTGCCTGGAAACGGACAATAAATGCCAACATCTCAATGACTGGTAAACAAAGACGATTACAAGGCGTGATAACGCGAGAACCAGATATAATTCATTAATTAAGTTTAGGTAACTCCTGCACTCTTCTAAATGTATGTAAATCTAGACCAGATGTACGTTCTTTGATGGAAAAGATTAACTATATTATAAGTCGTGTGGTTTCTAGAAGTTACTTAACGAAGTGTAGAAAGTGCGACTCATTAACTGAAGATCTGGTAGTACATGCACTTTGTTTTTGTCCGTTCAATGAAAAATTGAGACATGAACTTTGGGTGAACATTGTAAACAGTGTTGGCATTGAAAAATATAATGAAATTTAATGTAAACCTGTGAATAATCAGCTCAGGGCAATAATTAGATTTTGCGCCGATATCTGTGAAAACATGGAAAACTGCTTCGTTCGATAAGAATATTTTGCAAATTGTATTGATAGTATGTATGTGTCATGATCTTATAAAGTTGACATTATGATACTTTATCTCAGGTAGAGTTCCTCACAGTCACGCACTTAAAGGTATTACAAACTTGTAGGAGTCTTAACCTTTCGTTTTCGTCTTAGGGCTGCTGTGTATAAGTTTTGCTTACAAGTGTGAGTTTCATTCATACAGTTGTTTTTTTTCTGTTATTTCTTGTTGTTATCTTTATTTCCACTTTTCAGTGATTATCTTAACAATACAGGAATAACACGGAAACAAATACATTGTATAGCCAGCATTGACAATATTTACAATTTATTTAGTATGACGTTTACATGAATTAATACATTACATTGAAGTTATGTTTATGTTTGTATGTGAAAAATAGTTGATGCATAAAATCGTCGACAATTATTTTAAACATGCAGGCTATTATAAAATGCTTTAAACACCCAAATCTTACTTAGGCCCCTAATATGTGTAGGAATAATCACTTTCCATCAGTATTTCAAATACATTCACTTTTGTCTACAAATCCCATTACCCGAAAAAGAGATATTTTGACTATCAGAAACATTTTAAACCTTTTTGACACGTAACCAAGCGAAAACTGACTTTCAGGTCATGTGATATTTTGAATATCATATAAGAGAAAATAACTGCTTCAATATTTTAGCTAAATCATGACGTGATTGCTTCCCTTATACACATACAGCAGTGACGTCACTATTCAATGTGTACACAAAACCATCATTCCTGATATATGTGATATTTTGTTTACCTTGTTAAACTTGTTTAATTAAATGAATTAAAAACATTTTAAAACTTTCTTATGTACTTTATTTTGTTCGGTATAATAAAATAAATATCATATGACAGCATGTGTGACATTGATATTGTCAACCCTCGAAACAGATGTCAACAAGAGAGCAGAATGTCACCCGAGGCGTAAGACGAGGGTGACATTCTGTTTCGAGGGTTGACAATATCAATGTCACACATGCTGCCAAATGGTATTTATATAGTATATAATAGCAAAGATGTAGGTATCTGTTCCTTTGAAAATATTTATTTCAGTTTTTCCTTATGAAAAAGAACAATGAAAGTTTGTCCTAAAGAAAATATTTAAAGTCGATGTTTTTCTCTTTTAATTTTTCATCGCATAAAACAAACCAATCAAATAATATTATTCAGTAATGCTCGTTGTCAACGCGCAATTACCACTCAATTGTACACTGGTATAAATGGCGCAAGAAGCAAGGAAATATCATTTCATTTTTACAAAAAAACAAAAATAATATCAAACAGGGAATGCCACGTACCAAAAACGCAGCCTCCCCAAAACGAGCCCCACAGCACCCAGAAGTGCACACCACACAACAAAAAAACAAACACAAACAAAAACACAAACACACACACACACACACACACACACACACACACACACACACACACACACACACACACACACACACACACACACACACACACACACACACACACACACACACACACACACACACACACACACACACACACACACACACACACACACACACACACACACACACACACACACACACACACACACACACACACACACACACACACACGACACACACAATCATGTACACACACACATATACACTACCAACACACACTAGCATACAAAGCAAACACACGAGGACAAAACGAACAATTAAAGGAACACAGTGGGGCACCGCCTTGGAACGGTCAGTGGCAAAAACACCACTGGGGAGCTTAAACCGGTTTATGGTGCGCACCCAACCTCACTCTTACAAGTCAAGTCAAATATTTATTGGCATAAATATTATAATGTTCATCGCCACTATATACCGAGGCAGTTCGATATAACATAGGTGCATTTAATTAAATTAAGGTAGGTCAGTATTAAAAGTTATCACATTTGGTGCATGTGTATATCGTGCCTGCGTTGCATGGTAACGTTTATTTAAACGTGACGTCATTAACAACGCCATCTGGTAACAGTGTACCGTCATGTGGTTATTGTTATGTTATTCCGTCATTAGTGGACCGACTCTTATTTTTTAATATTTGCTATTATACCTGAAAAATATTCTATCAATCGGTTAACAAACTATTATATTTTGTAAAAGAAATATATTACATTTCCGTCAAAAACGTACAGAAAAAACGTCCGAAACGTCATTGCTCCATACAGTTTGGCATTTCAGAGAATCGAAAAAAACTAGACGCTGAAATTTTTTTTTAATTATGACAATTTACTATTTTTTCTATCTGAAACTAAATAATTGAATAAAAATGGGGTGTGTTCGACTTAGATTTTTCAATAACGCTTCTGGGAATTGGTAAGTAAGTGATAGTTTACGTACAAGGAGCCACTGGACTCATTTTTCATACGTAACTTCCGAAAACTCCAATATTTTAAAGGATGGAACAAGCAAGTTCTCAATAATTCATTCATTACCTATAGATGTATGGCAAATACTCTACCAGCTTACTAATTTCTTGAGTGTTGTGTCGCAGAATCTGTTTTAAACGTTTTTCACAACTTCTCGAAAATACAAGTCTTAAATGCTGCGAGTTAAAACCTATCCTGACAAAGCAGCAGAAGGCCCTTTACTAGGACCGAATAATTATAATCAATCGACCCACGAATAAAAAATCCCCTTTTCAAAGGGCAATGTGTATTCGCAAAGGCACAAATGGTGTTACACATGCTTGATACACGTACTTACAAACATGCGTGCATCAAACTTGGCAGTATGAGCAAGTAAAAGTACATTTCCAAATATTTCTAGCAAGTCAACAAAAATAAATAGTGCACAACCAATTCGTATATATGCAGTCAAGGAACTTTCTTCTTGAGTATGTAAAAAACCATTCATCAGTTTTATATTATGATAAAGAATTCAATGATAACATATATCGGTGTCAGAAAATCCTTAGACACCTGCTTCGAATAAGAGAAGGACGTGAAACTAGACCGTGACAATCGGTACATAAATCAAAGAATGAAATGAGCTTCCAATTTTACAAGGCAGTGCCAAATTACTTTCATATCATATAATCATTAAAATTTGATAAATGTAGCGTGCGTTTAACTGTTTTACGGTTGTGTGTTATTTCATATAATTTATAAAACGTGAAAAGTATCCTGTTTTCTTTTCAAACGCATTCAAAACGAATTTTAACCATGATACTTGTAGTATTTGTACCAAGTCCCTGTGGTAGACATCATATACGCTGTTATTTAGTATCATTGCAGTAGTGTATACTTAGCTCTTAGAGAGTGCACTTCGTCCTGTATTAAATATATATCCTTCAATGGTGTTCTTGTTTTATACCTTTAATGGTGATACTTTAGTGACTATAGTATAAAGACACTATATTAATTGGCGACGAGGATTATAAAACATAATTTTGGATTAAATTCTGGACATAGAATATTTGTGACAATGGCAAAAGCGGTTACAGATGTTTCAATTTTGGAACCTTTTAACTGTAAAGGGGAAACATCAATATTAGCGCCAAGGTGGACTAGGTGGCTAAGAAGTTTCGAACTTTTTCTTGTGGGAAAAGGTGTTTCAGATCCTACGCAAAAACGAGCTTTGCTGTTACATTGTGCAGGCATGGATGTACAAGACATATTTTTCACGTTGGAAGATACTGGTGAAGCAAAGGACTACACGAAAGCTGTGGATAAGCTGAATGCTTTTTGCGGTTCACAAGGGAATGTTCCTTATGAGCGACACCAAATGATGCCAGTTATGTCAAAGTGAGGATGAGACAGTTGGACAATTTGTTGTGAGATTAAGACACAAAGCCGAAACATGTGAGTTTGGAGACAAAAGAAATGAACAAATTAGAGATCAGATAATTGAAAAGTGTAGATCAACCAGTTTGCGTAAGAAATTCTTAGAAAAGGGAAAAGACTTAACCCTGACTACACTTTTGGATATTGCCAGAGCATATGAAAACGCGGACACACAAGCGAAATCGATGGTGTCTGGATTTTCGAGTCTCCATACTGGCACTGTTAACAAAATATCTGGGAAGAAGCAGCCGAAAGGACAGTCTAAATGACAGTCTAAGAGAAATGATGTTATTTGTTTCAAATGCGGTTATTGTGGTCATAAAGCCAAAGATCCGTCGTGCCCAGCAAAGAATGAAAAATGTAGAAACTGTGGAAAAATTGGACATTTTCAGTCAAAATGTAAGAGTAAGAAAACAGAAAAATTGGAAGGGTAAGGTACGATCTGTGAAAGAAGATGAAAGTGATGAGGACTACACCTTTAGCATAAACTCACAATATCAGAAACACACATCAGTGCACGTTAATGTCGGAGGTATAAAGTTACAAATGATAGTTGATTCTGGGAGTTCAGCGAACATAGTAGACAGACAGACCTGGGAATATCTAAAATCAAATAAGATCAAATGCATCTCAGAAAAACGTTCCCAAAATCTATAACCGTATGGTTCCCGTACAAAACTGGATATTGAAGGAGTATTTTGGGCAGACGTAAACTATGGAGAAATTAAGCTGAAAGATATTGAATTTGTAGTTGTAGAGGGGCAAGGTCATCCTTATTAGGTCACGAAACAGCCATGTCGTTGGGGATATTGAAAATTATCACACAAATCACAGAAGAAGCAAATAAAATGCCGCAAATTGTTGAAAAGTATACGGACTTATTCCAAGGACTTGGGAAACTGAAGGACTATCAACTTGATATTCCTACTGACGATTCGGTGATCCCGGTTATACAGGCAATACGACGTGTTCCATACCAGCTGCGAGAAAAACTCGAGAAAAACTTTCGCAGTTACAGGAATTGGACATAATTGAACGGGTAAATGAACCCAGTAAGTGGATATCACCGATCATGATTGTGCCAAAAGGAGATGATGATATACGATTATGCGTTGACATGCGACGAGCGAACGAAGCAGTGAAACGTACTAGATTTTCTATTCCGACGATTGATGAAATTTTTCAAAACTTGAACAATAGCCATTATTTCAGTTAATTAGACATAAATATGGCATACCATCAGATAGAATGATCACCTGAATCCAGAGAAATCACAACATTTTCAAGCCATATTGGAACATTTAGATATAAACGATTAATGTTTGGAATATCTTGTGCTCCGGAAATGTACCAAATGACTCTTCAGCAAAAAAACAAAAATTATATCAAACAGGGAAAGCCACGTACCAAAAACGCAGCCTCCCCAAAACGAGCCCCACAGCACCCAGAAGTGCACACCACCAACACACACACACACACACACAACACACACATACACACAATCATGTACACACACACACGTACACTACCAACACACACTAGCATACAAAGCACGAGGACAAAACGAACAATTAAAGGAACACAGTGGGGCACCGCCTTGGAACGGTCAGTGGCAAAAACACCACTGGGGAGCTTAAACCGGTTTATGGTGCGCACCCAACCTCACTCTTACCCCCACCATGTTCCAAAGTCACAGGACAGTGTAAATAAAAGTAATCCCTGCTAGGTGAATCTCTAACACACGCAATGGAAACAAAAGGCATGGTATGTAAAACACAAAAATACTCGTGTATAAATATATAAAAAGCAAACCTTGAGAACCAAAAAACGTATGTACTCAATGCCTTTGCAGAAGGCAGAGCACCAAGAGAAACACCCTTAAGGGCCCGACGCAAGGATGTGAAAAATCTTGCAAGGATGTGAAGGTGTTCACAATATGGATGATATTATAGTGCATAGTGAAACAAAAGAAGAACATGACAAAAGATTAGATAAAGTGTTGACCGGTTTAAGCTCCCCAGTGGTGTTTTTGCCACTGACCGTTCCAAGGCGGTGCCCCACTGTGTTCCTTTAATTGTTCGTTTTGTCCTCGTGTGTTTGCTTTGTATGCTAGTGTGTGTTGGTAGTGTATATGTGTGTGTGTACATGATTGTGTGTGTGTGTCGTGTGTGTGTGTGTGTGTGTGTGTGTGTTGGTGGTGTGCACTTCTGAGTGATGTGGGGCTCGTTTTGGGGAGGCTGCGTTTTTGGTACGTGGCATTCCCTGTTTGATATTATTTTTGATTTTTTGTCAGTGTTGCAAAGCAAGGGTTTAACATTAAATAAGGAGAAATGTCAGTTTTATATGTCAAAACTTGTGTACATGGGCCATGAACTGTCTGGGTGAGGAATAGGACCAACTGAGGTCAAGGTCAAAGCTGTTGTAGAGGCTAGAGAACCGAAAAACGCGAGCGAATTGCGTAGTTTTCTTGGTTTAGTACAATACAGTTCTAGATATATACCGGATCTCGCGACCGTCATCGCGCCATTACGTGAATTATTACGTAAAAATGCAAAATTTCACTGACAGGAACGGCATAGGTTAGCTTTTCAGAAGCTAAAGAATAGATTGGCTAGAGCTGAAACTCTAGGATACTATGACAAAAACGCGGAAACAAAGGTCATAGTCGACGCTAGTCCGGTTGGATGTGCCGCAGTCATGGTTCAGAAACAGAAGGGTGAATTTCGAGTCATATTTTACGCGTCAAAAAGTTTGTCTGATGTAGAACGCAGGTATTCGCAGACCGAGAAACAGGGTCTAGGTTGCGTTTGGGCGCTAGAGCGTTTTCATCCATGGTTATACGGTATTGAGTTTGAGCTTCTTACGGACTGTAAACCGTTAGAATACATATATACGGCTAGGTCGAAACCTAGTGCTCGATTAGAGAGATGGGTTTTAAGATTAGCGCCATACAAGTTTAAAGTACGTCATATCAAAGGTACGCAGAATATTGCCGATTCATTGAGTAGACTTCTGAAGTATGAGCAGACCGAAACGCTGGATCGAGTTGACTCATATGTTGAATTCTTAGCACGGGAGGCAACCCCAAGTGCTATGACAACGCGCGAAATCGAAAAGGCTTCAAGATACGATGATGAAGTTAGTCTTGTTCGTGAATGCATACTGTCCGGAAAATGGCCTAAGTCTGAGAAACTACGGCAGTACATTTCTATAAAAGATGAACTGTGTGTAATAGGTTATTTGGTTTTGCGTGGAACGAAAATTCTTATTCCAGAAAGTTTGAGACAACGAGTTTTAAAATTAGCACACACAGGTCATCCCGGTATCGTATCGAAGGCTCACGTACGAACGAAAGTGTGGTGGCCAGGTATAGATAGAAAGGTAGAACGATATTGTAGGTCGTGTCATGGTTGTCAGTTAGTAGATCAAGCATCGAAACCTGAGCAAATGACTAAAACTGCTATGCCAACCGCTGCGTGGCAAGATTTAGCTACTGATGTTCTTGGACCATTACCGTCTGGAGATTACATCCTGGTGTGTATTGATTATAACAGTAGATTTTTCGAGATCGAAATAACAAAATCAATTACTTCTGAGAAACTTGTGAGCATACTTACAAAATGGTTTGTTACGCATGGTTTACCATTGTCATTGAGAACTGATAATGCTCAATGCTTTGTTAGTGAATATTTCAGAAATTTTCTCAGTAGTAATGGAATTGAACATAGGCGTAATACTCCATTGTGGCCGGCAGCCAACGGAGAGGTCGAACGCCAGAACCGATCAATTTTGAAACGTCTTAGAATTTCACAATCAGAGAAACGCGATTGGAAATCGGATTTGAACGATTATTTGTTAATGTACCGATCAACCCCGCATACGGTTCTAAGAGTCAGTCCTAGCGAGCTTTTGTATGGTAGGAAAATCAGAACAAAAATTCCGGAAATTTCACAATTTCATCCGGAAGATAGCGAAATACGCGATCGAGATTTCGAGAAAAAGGGGAAGGAGAGGGTATACGCTGACGAAAAACGTGGTGCGAAACAGAGTAATATAAGTTTAGGGGATACAGTGCTTGTGAAGCAGAACAAATCGAATAAATTGGACACACCGTTCAGTCCAAATACGCATACGGTATTTACGAAGAAGGGTAAAAGTGTATTGATTAGATCAGACACAGATGGGTCTGAATATCGGCGAAATATTACGCATGTTAAGAAATATGATTCAGATTTGTCAGAAACAGATTCTGGGTCATGCACTCAAAATACGCAGAATACACAGAATAATTAAAATAATGATCAAAACAATGAAATCGAGAGTAGTGATGAACGTGATTTGACCGAAAGTATGACTACGAGTGGCTTTAACACAAGACCAGTGCGAATAAGTAGATTGCCAGAAAAATTATGTTATGACTTAAAAACTGTCACAAATCCCACAGGGCTTTTCTAGAGGTTCAAATGTATTTTTCCCAGGATGATTAAGAACAAAAAATGTTGGTATTTTGCAGGTATTTGAGAATAATTCATTGTTGATAAAATGGGCGATTTAAGAGTGGTCTTGTCAGCAACAATTACTAAGCTGTTGTTTTATCATGTTATTGTAAACTTTATATTGTATGCTTTCTAATTATATTGCTTTGTATTTGCTGTTATCAAAGTGCTGTTGATAAAATTCAGGGATGTGGTCATAATAAGAAATTATCCTGTAGGAGGAATGGAAATTTTATAAATGATAGGTTTAAGGACTATTAGGCAAATCATATTTTTAGGTTGGGTTTTCGTCAAAGGAAATTTAAGATTTTTAAAAAAAATCGTATTCATGTTTGGACAATAAGACTTTCCAAGAGATTATTAATTAAAATACTATAAAAAGGAGGGATGTAGTATTTGTACCAAGTCCCTGTGGTAGACATCATATACGCTGTTATTTAGTATCATTGCAGTAGTGTATACTTAGCTCTTAGAGAGTGCACTTCGTCCTGTATTAAATATATATCCTTCAATGGTGTTCTTGTTTTATACCTTTAATGGTGATACTTTAGTGACTATAGTATAAAGACACTATAATAAGTGAAGTTTATATTATAAGAATGGCGGCTAAACATTCATTTTCAAACCGCTCTGTGAAAATTTATTATTTATAGCAAAAACTGTTCAATGGGAAAAACAAATTGGACATAAACATATAGATTAGAAATACAGTAAATACAGTGTGGTGACTAGTGAAGACAAACTTGTATATATGGAATACATGTATTTTGGATGTATTTTGGATGTACTTGCTCCAAAAAGTCTAAACAATGAGGACAAAGGATTTTATACAGCGATAGTCAACCAATAGTCTTATCTGGAATTTTGCCTCTTCAAGTTTGTTTAACAAGTTTCTATAGTAGATTTTGATAAGCAAATGAGCATATGAGCATTGAACACTGATAGTTGAAGCTATAGACAGACGGATATTGAACGGAGATTAATCATAATGGCCGGTGGAAAAGGAAAACATAAGACAAACAATACACAGCCTTTACAACCAAAGAAAACAAAAACAAGTACAAGTAATACAAATGGAAATGTGACACTCGGTGCAACCAGTGCAACAAGTGTGACAGATATACTTGGCCAGTCAAGGGAGTTATTATATGGTCAACCATATGTGTCAAATATAGCAAATATAAACAATAACAAACAATCTGATATACAAAATGGAGTAATGGCTACACATAACTGGGCAGGTCAAGAACAAGGACAAAAACAGGTATTTCATACAGGTTACAATTATATTATGCAACAAAATCCAATACTGAATAGCCCTGTGACCAGTCAGCAAAATGTGCCCGTGCAAAACATGCCACAGCCAAATACTGTTCAAGTAGGACAATGGGTAGATAACGGTGTACCTCCATGGGCTATTAACTTATGTCAACAAATGATCAACATTCAAAGTAGATTAGACAGTCAGTCAAATCTTTGGCAAGGAGTGGAAAACCACATAAAAACAAAAATAATATCAAACAGGGAATGCCACGTACCAAAAACGCAGCCTCCCCAAAACGAGCCCCACAGCACCCAGAAGTGCACACCACCAACACACACACACACACACACACACACACACACACACACACACACACACACACACACACACACACACACACACACACACACACACACACACACACACACACACACGCACACACACAACACACACACACCCACACACACAATCATGTACACACACAAACATACACTACCAACACACACTAGCATACAAAGCAAACACACGAGGACAAAACGAACAATTAAAGGAACACAGTGGGGTACCGCCTTGGAACGGTCAGTGGCAAAAACACCACTGGGGAGCTTAAACCGGTTTATGGTGCGCACCCAACCTCACTCTTACCCCCACCATGTTCCAAGGTCACAGGACAGTGTAAATAAAGGTACAAAAATAAGTATAAAAATAACCCTACAGAATGACAAATTATTGAAAATAGAGTCACAATTGTCCGATTTTCAACATTTTAAACTTAGTGTAGACAAAACAAACAACAAATTACTAGACATACAAAATCAAGTTAGTTCAGCACATACGAAAATAAAAGAGTATGAAATATCTACTCAACAATACAATGATATCTGTAACGAAGTAACAAGCAGCAATAATGATTTTGACATAAGATTGGACCAAATTGAACAGAAAATTGAAAAAATGAATGTAAGACATGAAGAACTTGAAACAAAAAAAAATACAGATGATAGATTAACTGATGTACAATGAAGAGGAATGCGAGAAAATCTGTTGTTTTACGGAATACCAGAAGCTACTGATTCTGATAAAAATAGTGAAAATTGTGACGAGGTAATTCAAACATTCATATCCCAAACATTGAACATTGACCGTAGTATCTCAATTGACCGCGCACATCGTCTTGGTCGGTACAGGCGGGACGAGTTGCGTTCTCGACCAATTGTCGTTAAATTCACTTTTTACAAAGATAAAGAATACGTAAAAGAAACAGGGCGACAAATTCTCGTTCCATCAGTAAATTGGGTAAAGGATCAGTATCCCAGAGCAATCGAAGATAAACGAAAACATCTGTATGAAATCGCAGACAAATACCAGAAAGACCCCAAGAACAAAGTATGGTTGGTGAGAGATAAACTATTTATCAATGGTCAGTTGTATGATCCGGATAAAAGTACGACAGTGTAACAAAACAACACGGGACAAAGACAAAACACCAGTGTTGGACGGGACAAAAACATGGTACAAAGTAAAATGCGCAATAATGAAACGTATGTACAGGGCAGAGTATTCTAACGTCAAAGGCAGGATCCGATATCCCGACAAAACGGGAGGGAAAATATACCTTTAAATAATAGGTTTTCATTACTGGGACAGTTAACCCCTGACAATAGTTTACCACAGCGACATACAGCGGCTGGGAAGAAAAAAGCAACATCGCCGCTTGAGAATGACAATCTGCAAAAGAAGCAGCACATTTATAATACCAGCAGTGAATCAGAAACGGAAATGTCACAATCATTATTTGATACACAACCTCCCCCGCAAGAAAATCACGTGCAAAATCAACACTCAGCTGAAGTCGTACAGGTAGATAGTCAGTCGAGTGGAAAAAACAGTGATTAGCGTTTTTCGGGAGACGGCTATATACAAAACATGAATAGTACTTACGGTAAATATCAAGTAAACGGTTTAAATCGTGAACAAGTGCCGACGTTAAAAATTGTGTCTTTGAACGTTGCGGGAATAATGTCTAAGCTGAGAAACCCGGTCTTTATTTCGATCATAAACAGCTATGATATTATTGGATTACAAGAAATAAAAACAGACGAATCTGATACTATTTATATACCAGGATATACTACATATATGTATAACAGACATAAACTCTCACGTTACCGGTCAGGTGGCATTGCGATATTAGTTAAAGAAAACATTGCACCATAAGTTAAAATAGATATTAATTCAAACAGTGAGCTGATAAAACTGTTCACCATATCCAAGAGTTTTATGGTCTAGATGATTGTGACCTTGTTTGTGGTGTTATATATATATACCACCTATTAATTCAAAATATGCACATGCTGACCCTTTTTTTGAAATCCAGAATGAAATATTTAGATATTGTTCAGGCTATAACCACATTTTGTTACTCGGCGACCACAATGCTAGATGTGGCGGATTGACAGATTTTACACAAATTGATCATGTGTTATCAGATATGTATGATTTAGAAGAATTACAAAACGAAGAGGCATTTGTCTTTCAAAATTTTGAATTAAATAATGTTCCTTTACATAGAAAATATAATGATTGTACTGTAAATAACTACGGAAACCAATTGATCGAGTTTTGTAAAGCCAATAATATGTTCATATGGAATGGGCGAATGGGATCAGATGCTCATATCCCAAAGTTAACTTATAAAAATAGAAGTACTGTTGATTACTTTTTATCAACCTCAGTTGTCTTTAAAAATACCATTGACTTTTGTGTTGAAGAATTTTCTGATTTATTTTCAGATGTACACTGTCCTTTGACCGCAATTTTAAAAACTAAACCTGTTTTTAACAGACATAATATTGGCTCGGTCTCAGAAACCAATGAAAAAGTGAAGCTATGGGATAGTAAAAAAGTTGATTTGTTCTTAGAGAATATAGACATTATTAAAGTAGCAGAAATTGAAAGGGAAATTGACATGATGAAAGAAGGTGATAATATTACACAAGAAGATGTAAATAACATAGTAACTGATATTTTAAAATTATTTTAACGATTGCTCTAGAGATACATTTGGCACATATACACAAGGAAAACAGTATAATAAAAAGCCTAATGTCACTCCATGGTTTGATAGATCATGTTACTTAGTTAGAAATAAATATCACAGAACAAGAAAAGCATATAATAAATTTAAATCATCATATTTTAAAGAACTTCTGAAAACGGTCAGTAAACAATATAAAAATACTTTACGTATAGCACAAAATAATTATAATATGTCAAAAATCGAAAAACTCAGGAAATTGAAACAAAATAACCCAAATGCATATTGGAAGATAATAAATACAAATACTGAGAATAAGCAGTCTGAATCAAGCGCTTCATTACAAGATTTTTATAATTTTTTCAAAACATTAAATGAAAATGAAATGACTGATCATTATAATAATGACGATATTCATGAAGAAGCATTTATACGACCAAGCAGTGAAGATATCAATGTAGAAATAAATACTCCTATAACAGCAACCGAAATTTTAGATACAGTAAAAACGTTAAAAAATAATAAATCGCCTGGTATTAATAGTATAATTAATGAACAAATAAAGGTCTCAGTGCATAATACTGTTACAAGTTTATGTAAAACGTTTTATTATAATATTTGATCAAGGATTAATTCCAGAATGTTGGACAGAAGGTATTATAAAGCCTGTATATGAAAATAAAGGAGACCCGAAGAAGCCAGAAAATTACCGTCCTATATCTTTACTAAGCTGTTTCGGGAAACTTTTTACCTGTATACTAAATAATAGATTAAATAAATATGCTGAAAAATCAAATCTTAATCATGAAACACAAGCCGGTTTTCGAAAACACCATTCGACAGTCGATAATATATTCATACTTAAAAGTTTAATTGACATTGTTCATGCTGATAAAAAGAAATTTTACTGTTGTTTTATTGACTTTAAACAAGCTTTTGATTCTGTTTGGCGAATAGGCCTTTGGAGAAAACTTTTAAACGAAAATATTAATGGAAAATGTTTTGCCGTTATTTATAACATGTATAATAACATCAAGTCAAGAATAGTAAGGAATGAAGGTTCTTCTGATCTATTTGAATGTTTAGTTGGCGTAAGACAAGGTGAGAATCTTTCTCCGTTTTTGTTCTCTATCTTCTTGAATGACTTAGAACAATGTTTAAGGAATAATAACATTAACGGAATTTCAAGACATACTATTATTGATGAAGCTCATATCTATATGAAGTTGTTCATCCTACTCTATGCTGATGATACAGTAATATTTAGCGATAATCCAGATGACCTTCAAAATGCATTAGATGTATTCAAAAACTATTGTGATACCTGGAAATTAACCGTCAATGTATCGAAAACAAAAGTTATGCTGATTAGTAAAGGTAACCCAAAAAATGATAAAGAATATAAAATTGGAGATGCAGTTATTGATTATGTAGATGAATATAAGTATTTGGGTGTAATTTTTACGAAAAGTGGCTCCTTTCACAAGACTAAACGTTATATAGTCGAACAAGCTAATAAAGCTATGTTTTTGTTATTACGCAAAATAAAAAGACTAACATTGCCATATGAATTACAAATTGAACTCTTTGAAAAAACTGTGAAACCGATACTATTGTATGGAAGCGAAATATGGGGATTTGGAAATATTGATATATTAGAAAGAGTCCAATTAAAATTTTATAAATATATATTCAATCTGAAGAAATCAACTCCATCTT
Source organism: Saxidomus purpurata (assembly GCA_022818135.1). Taxonomy (NCBI): domain Eukaryota; kingdom Metazoa; phylum Mollusca; class Bivalvia; order Venerida; family Veneridae; genus Saxidomus; species Saxidomus purpurata. The sequence goes on from JAFMSR010000004.1 coordinate 55,933,087, forward strand.
ATATGATATATGGTGAACTTAATGTATACCCCTTATTAACTGACATCAAAAGCAGAGTTATATCATACTGGTCAGGACTTAAAGATAATGTTGCAGATGACAAATCAACAAAACTTGCCTCTAAATTGCATCTTATTATTCATGAGATGCACTCTCAGAAAATAATAAATTCAAAATGGATTGACAACATTAAAGACATTTTATGCAATGCAGGCTTTTCAGGAATATGGTATAGCCAGAGTTTTCTAAATAGTAAATGGTTGATAATGTCAAGTAAACAAAAGATTAAAGATATGTTTATACAACAATGGTATTCTGACATTGCAAAAACGTCAGATAGTAACTTTTACAAACACATAAAAACTAATTTCATTCAAGAACCATATATAAAAATGTTGCCGCATTACTTTTCCAAAACATTAATACAATTTGCAACACGAAATCATCATTTGCCAATTGAGACAGGCAGATGGTATAACATCCCTGCAAATGAAAGATATTGTCCAAACTGTAGAGACCTTGGTGATGAATATCATTACATTTTTACGTGTCCTATATTTTCAATTGATCGTAAAAAATACATTAAACCTGTAGCATATAATCGGCCAAATATGTTAAAACTTGAGAATTGATTTCTTGCAATAATCACTTGGACCTAAAGAACCTAAGCTTATTTTGTGACAAAATCATGAAATATTTCAGACAACACAGAATAACAAATAGATGTTGATACATAATAAATTGATATATGTACTCTTTGTATTCAATTACTTTAAATGTTCTACTTTAACTTATGATTAAATTGTAAACTACAGTATGTCTCGATACTATATGTATAAAATGTATATTTGTACAAATATTTTGTTAACCATTGTAGATTGTTTGTTCTTAAAGAGTATATGTACTTTTAATATTCATATCCTATATATTTTTTCTACTTTAACCTTTGATTAAACTGTTAACATAGTCTCAAAATTAAAGTATGTCATACTTGCACAAAATGATTTGAATTTATACTTAATGTCTGTAAATGAACTATATTTTAAGTGTATAATTCTGTAGATTGTTTGTTTACAAAAGATGACAACTTCTAAAGCCCAGGCATGCATTATCAGGATAATACTGATATATTAAAGTTACAATGATCTTCTACACGGTATGTTTATTCTAATTTTATCCTTAATGTCAGAATAGGGACTTTATATAAAGTTATGTATTAATGCAAACATAGAGCACAAGTTACCCGCCTCTATCACTTTCTAATTTATGTTAAGTTGATATTTTGACTATGCTTATATAATATACCATAAAGGTAATTTGTAAATTTATAATCTCAATTAGCCGTTTTCCATGTCACGTGTTTACTTTGTATGTATATATTTTGATGTTAATGTTGCCCACATACGTGGGATTTAACCTTTCAGCAAATAAACTTTGAAACTTGAACCTATTGTAGTACAAACGTGTACTGACTTGTTATCAGATACGAAGATCAGAATTTTAATAATGTTTGAATACAGACTACAAGATGCTTTGTGCTCAAATATGAACGTTTAAATAATGATGTAAATATGCCCACAAATTGTGCAATTATCAAATAATATAATAAAAACAAAAATAATATCAAACAGGGAATGCCACGTACCAAAAACGCAGCCTCCCCAAAACGAGCCCCACAGCACCCAGAAGTGCACACCACCAACACACACACACACACACACACACGCACACACACACGGCACACACACACAATCATGTACACACACACACATACGCTACCATACGAGCCCCACAGCACCCAGAAGTGCACACCACCAACACACACACACACACACACACGCACACACACACGGCACACACACACAATCATGTACACACACACACATACGCTACACATACGCTAATAATATTATGATACTTAATAATTTATACCGTGTCATACTTCAAAATATTTTATAAAATATATTTTATTTTATTTAAGGTGTTTATACCACAATCCCTTTGTATATATTATATTAACACATACACAAGTTAGCCGTCCAGGACTCTGTATTGTATGCATAATTAGATCCGTGTTTGATACGCGAGTCCTTAGACTAGTTACTAGTCTGATAAAATTTATATTTTTTTCAATATACTATATTTCATACACTATTTCCAGTCTATTTTATATGATTTTGCTTTGTACACTGGGGCAGCTGAAATCGGCGCTGGATAGTAGACTGGCTCTAGAACAAAACAGTGAAATATGAATGAGTAAAAGAGATATTTCAGGGCCCGGTGACCAGTTTAACGATTCCTGTGACATCTGCACAAAACATTAAAATTGACTAAGCTTACCCTCCGCACTGCTGACTGTCTATACGGACTTTAAAATAATCCGCCTCCGTAGTCGAGTGGGACAGTCGCTGACTTGAAATCACTATAACCTCTCATTAATCGAGGGATCACATGTGTTCGAGGCTTACTAACCATGTCTCTTCATGTTAGAAAGTGGAGGATAGGGTTTTAGTACTCACCCTTTGTCTATATTTATTCACCTACTCCTTTGTTTGGTACAGGTCCACACATTTTTAAAAGACCTGCAATAACAATGAAAAGTTCGTGCGCAGGTCTGTCTGTGAATGTGGACAGATCTGAAATTTCGCTAGCCAGGCCTGTCCACGGGCAAAGATAGACCTGTGCACGAGCTTTCTATTCTTAATGCAAATCTTTATAAAAGATATTTACACATATCAAACATATGGTGCCCGTGAAGTGACATGTGATACATTTTTTTTATTTCGTAATTACGAAATACAATTCGTATAAACAAAATGTTATTTCTTAAATATGAAATGTTATTTCGTAAAAACGAAATGTTATTTCGTAAAAACGAAATGTATTTCGTAAAAACGAAATCTTATTTCGTAAAATCGAATTGTTATGTCGTAAAAATGAAATCTTATTTCGTAAAAACGAAATGTATCTTTTTCGTAAAACCGATATGTTTTTACGAAATGTATTTCGTAATTACGAAATAAGATTTCGTGTTTTTACGAAATCAGATTGAACTGTAAGAAGTTTTACACCTAATTTGCATAAACACTGAAGTTAAAATTAGATATAAAACTTGATTCATAATTTTACTCGATGAAATGCAGAAAAAACTCATACAATTCTTATAATTACAACTTACTATAATTAAATTCGATGTGTATCCTGACTTAATGTTGCAGACAACAGTTTTCCCTTTCAGATAAGGCCAATTAGTTGATGCACTATGGTAATTTTTCAGAGACTTCTAAGTATAAATGTGCTCTTGTGGGTGGTGCGGTGGTCGAGTGGTTAACGCTCTGGCCTACCAATCCGGAGGTCCCCGGTTCAAATCCAGGCCGGGGCACTGGGGATTTTAGAAACGCTTTTCAGTGTTTCCCACCTATCTAACGATGAACTGGTTAGAAACCTAGAGGATGTCTAACGAGTATCAGTGCTATACACCGGACATGTAAAGAAGCAAGGGGTCTGTTCGTAAAAAGAGCTAGTGTCTGGTACCCGGATTCCATTGTATCTGCATCTGTATCTCTTTAACCTGCGCCTTTCAGGAGTCTTGGCAAGTTCACCCAGGGAGAAGTCCCAGGGTCGGCCAGGACTTATAAACAATCAAAGAAAAATAGCGCTCTGGCGTGTTGCATATTTTCTATAAATATATGACATACAAGGATGAAAACAAGAATAGGAAAAAAGAGTTTCAATTATTTTTGTCTGTCCAAACCCTAAATATCTGTGTCTAGAATGTGGCTTCCTTGGACATCAACTTGATGCCCAATAGTCTGGATTTATGCGTCAAATTGGCAATGATTTACTGTTTCTACAAGATCCAAATCGTTATCATAATAAGTATATAGCCCGTTATAGACCTCTAAGGCCGAACATGTCATTTGCGAAATGAAGTGTTGCAGGAACATCAGCTCTGTTTTGGCGCACCCGCGAAAATTACTTCCTCAGACGGTTAGAGTATGCGCATCTCTTGTTTGCAGGCGTTCGCAGAAATCAGTCTAATCATTTAAATTCTATGTACGCAACTATTAAATATATTTGCATGATGCGTCTCCGAAATGATAGTCTTTAAAAAAATAACTTTTTTATACGACAACTAAACACCAATTTGAAATATGTATAATTTTGGGATGTCCCCCATTAAATGTTCACAATCTGCCATTCACTATCGCCTACCGACTTACCTCGCAAATATCTAGTACACTTTGAAGGAAGAACAAGAGCCATGTTACACATGGTTAATCCCCCCGCCGGGAAGAAGTTACCTGAAGGTTGTACTTTCGTACATTTTACTTGGTGAGAGGAAATCCTTAAAAAGCCGTATAGTTATGGTCATGCTGAGTACAGTTTTCAAGTAAGTGGAAAAAGAATAAGGCAATGAAGAGAAGGTTTGCAAAATTATATTAATGTTCATTAACAGTATAGGTATGATATTTTTCTATTTGACTAAAAGTAGGCATGGTAGAGTTATTGTTTTTGCACACTGCACTTCCTACCAATGTGCTATGTTAGTGTATTAAGTTTGAAGAAAATCCCTCAAGTACTTTTGGAGTTATGCTCCGAAAACTTTTTTTCAAGTAAATCTGATAAAGGGGAATAACTCTAAAAGTAGGCAAGGTAGAGTTATTGTTCTTACACACTGCACTTCCTACCAATGTGCTATGTCAGTGTATTAAGTTTGAAGAAAATCCCTCAAGTACTTTTGGAGTTATGCTCTGGACAAAACGTTTAAAGTAAATCTGATAAAGGGGAATAACTCTAAAAGTAGGCAAGGTAGAGTTATTGTTCTTGCACACTGCACTTCCTACTAATGTGCTTTGTCAGCGTATTAAGTTTGAAGTAAATCCCTCAAGTACTTTTGGAGTTATGCTCTGGACAAAACTTTTAAAGTAAATCTGATAAAGGGGAATAACTCTAAAAGTAGGCAAGGTAGAGTTATTGTTCTTGCACACTGCACTTTCTACTAATGTGCTTTGTTAGTGTATTAAGTTTGAAGAAAATCCCTCAAGTACTTTTGGAGTTATGCTTCGGACAAGTAAATCTGAAAAGGGGGAATAACTCTGAAAGTAGGCAAGGTAGAGTTATTGTTCTTACACACTGCACTTTCTACTAATGTACTATATCAGTGTATGAAGTTTGAAGTAAATCCCTCAAGTACTTTTGGAGTTATGCTCTGGACAAAACTTTTAAAGTAAATCTGATAAAGGGAAATAACTCTAAAGGTAGGCAAGGTAGAGTTATTGTTCTTACACACTGCACTTCCTACCAATGTGCTATGTTAGTGTATTAAGTTTGAAGAAAATCCCTCAAGTACTTTTGGAGTTATGCTTCGGACAAAGTTTTTCAAGTAAATCTGATAAAGGGGAATAACTCTAAAAGTAGGCAAGGTAGAGTTATTGTTCTTAACACTGCACTTCCTCCCAATGTGCTCTGTCAGTGTATGAAGTTTGAAGAAAATCGCTCAAGTACTTTTGGAGTTATGCTCCGGACAAAATTGGGACGGACGCACGGACGGACGGATATCATTTCTAATATCCCCTTCGCCTTCGGCGGGGGGATAAATAAACAAAAAATATCTTGAAAAAAGATAAACGGCGTTGAGCAGAGTTACAAAGCAACAGTTACCCGAGATTCGCATCTACAGCCATCAAGTTAACTCGTACCTGAATTAGCCAACTCGTTCCTTATGAAAACAGCAAAGGACATTCCATTTGTACGTCAGGTTTCTGACATTAACCAGCTTTTTGAATGGATAATTCATATAACTAGCTTTATTTGGGCAAATTATGCCGATATTTTCGTTATCTGTCATTATTTTACTGCCAAACACAGCATCAAAGCAGGATATGAAAGGCACAAAGAGATGGCGAAATAGCTATCACGACAAAAAGGTTTCTAAAAATATTATCTTGAAGTTTGAAGTTTTTTTAATGTTATTTACCAACTGTGCCAGCCAGCATCGATATATGTAAGCATGTATGTATGTATTTTTTCAGTACCAAGTACTAAGGATAACACAATAAAGAGCAAGCTCTTATTTTCATTGTGGCCCTTTTTTAAAGACAGATTGAAGGAGATACAAGGGAATTCGGGTACCAGACCCTAGCTCTTTTACGAATAGACCCCTTGGTTCTTTTATATGCCCGCTGTATAGCACCGATACACGCGAAACTACCTCTGAAAGACTAACCGGTTCATCTCAGATAGGTGGGAAATACTGAAAAGCGTTTCATAAATTTTCAGTGTACCGGTCGAGAATCGAACCGGGGACCTCCGGATTGGTAGTCTAGAGCTTTAACCACTCGACTACTGCACCATGTATTTCATGTCTTCCGTTTGGGCTATTGTATTATTTTATATAATACAAATAAGCAAATAATACTAAATTAAAAAGATAGATAAAAAGTATCGAATATTATTCAAAGTTTAGAGGGTTCTTCCATTCTGTCTTGTTGTGTTTTCATTACTTGTTGACTTTTCGGGACTATACATAGGCTTTCTACGTTTCTCGGTAAAAAAAAAAGAATCATTGGATATATATACCTAGAGAAATTCAATTATTTGCTTATATTTACATCGCAACTTCCGTTTTAAAATAATACGGAGAATAGAAATTATCAGTGACATATTGTCATGAACTGAACGTCATTTCTCAAACGTTGTTATTTTTGCGTTCAAGTGGCATCATTCACGCGTTATATGTGAAAAATCTAGGACTTCATTAATTGTGTTCAAATATTTTGTAAAAGCGGCAAATAAGCGTTGAAAAACGATGACATTTGATTATTTTCATGCGCGTCTCTTTTACGACGCATAAAAACCAAATATGACGTCAAAACTCACGTACTCCCATATGTAACACATTCCTTACTTTCTTCTTTGCGTATAGAGTTAACTGCGTTGGTCTTGTTTACACCTACCTTTCTTGACGATAGAAAAATAACATGTGTATAGCGCTTGCATCCCTTAAGTTTCTTAATTATCTAAATCTAATTTTTAACAAGAAAACTGTGATACAAAAATGTTGAAAATAACTTAACGCCATGGTGAAAGATGGATTGAAATTACACGAAGTAACAGTTGCGTCAGCTATAAGGAAAATAAGCAGGAATCCCAGTAAACCAGGAGTGATCATTACTAAATGCAAAAATTGGGATGACAAGAAGAAGATCATGTCTTCAAAGAATAAGTTAAAAGATACAGGAAATTATTCAAAAGTGTACATCCATAATGATCAGACCATTCCGGAAAGAAGATTGACAACAAATATGCGTACACTGGTGAGTGCGGTAAGAAGAGGAGACAGAAACTTAAAGATAATTACAACAATGATCAACATGAATATTATCAACATGAAGAAATTTCACACAGTGATCAAAGTAAATATCATGATTATCGCAGTGATAAATTATTCTGAAAGAAATAATGAACATTCAAACAGAGGTAGATACAGTCAAAGAGCGAGCTGGAGAAGGGAACATTATAAGATAAAAGTAGGTTTTTGGAACGTTAATGGATGGAACTATAACTCAATATCTGATAATTTTATTCTCAGGGAAAACGTTATTAATAAACTTGATATTGATACATTTTGTGTATAATAGGTATTGCAGAAATTCATTTGAAACCTCAAGAAGAAATCTATGTTTCTGGCTATACATGGTTTGGGAACAACAGGTTGAAATTACATAAATATGCAAAATTGGTTCCGGGGGAGGGGGGTGTTAATTAAAAATAGTATACTTGAGGATTTTGACTTGAAAATATGTAATAATGATCATGAAGGAATTTTACTTCTCAAATTACATAGTATACATGACAGCTTTTGTTTGTTTTCTTGTGTTTGCTATCGTCTTCCAAAATTTCAACAAGATAGATAGATGTCCAACACTTTTATGATAATATTTTAACGTTGATATACGAATATCAAAAACATTGTACAATGTTTTGCTGCGGAGATTTTAATAGCCGTATTTGTAACATGTATGATTATATAGAGGGTGTTAACTTTCTCCCTGACAGACACATCGTTGATTTTATTTGTAATGAATATGAAAATGTTTTAATTGATTTTTTACTGAACAGTAACTTTTGTGTATTAAAACACTAAAAAATGATTATACTTGTATGACCACAAGGTAGTTCAGTTGTAGATTTCTAGTCAGTCATGGTGACTTAGATATTTTTAACAATTTCAAAGTATGTGGAATGTATGATATGGTAAACTTGTTTGATATTATACCTGTGGCTATGGCAGACTACTCGATGTTAACATGGGATATTTCCACTTCCATTAACTACAGAGAATGATTACACTTATGAGAATGAAAATATTGCAGATTTTTCACAGTATGATACAAAGAAAATACCTGATAATTTTTACAGGATAATTGTATGATAACTGAGTTGCATGATATTGTATTTAAACTTGAAGCTAGTCTACAGGACCAAGCAGATATTGACATGGCATACTCCGAACTGTATACTGTAATACATGAAGAAATAAATGTCTAAGTAACTAAAATGTAAAACTAAGTCGGTCTATAGTAAAGCCATGTCATCAGCTAGTAATAAGAAAAGAAAAACAGGAAAGTCATGGTGGAATAATGATCTAGCTTTAAAATGGAACAAGGTCTGTGAATATGAGAGAAAATATTTGAAATGTAAAGACGCTAGTGCTAAAAAGAGATATAGAGTAGAGTTTTTATCATGTCGGAAGGATTTTAAAAAGTTGGTACAAAAATCTAAACGACTGTATTGGTTTAATGTTTAACAAGAATTATTACAAAATGTTAGTACAAACCCAGACAAATTCTAGAAATCTTTTGGTAAAATTGGTATTGGTTGTAAAAAAACAACAACAGTGTACCTATGGAAATTATATCCAAAGATGGGCACATTATCAAAGATAGAGAACTCGTACTTGAAAAATTAAGAACTAGTTTTTGTGATTTATATATGTAGAAGGTATTACTTGTAATATTACAAATGGTAATAGTGGTATTATTAATGATAGCAATTGTAATACAAATTGTAACTCGAGTATAAATGATACATTGAATTATAATATCGGTGTTCTTGAAGTCTGTAAAGCAGTGTCTAAAGCAAAATGTGGGAAGTCACCAGGTATTGATAACATTCTATATGCATTGTATAAGAATGATGTATCTAGATATCATATCTTCATGTTTTCTTTAATATATGTTTAAAAGCTGGCAAAATCCCCTCTGAATGGGGTAGATGTATAGTTAATCCAATTCCTAAAAATAGTACAACACAATGTTCGAGATCCTATGTCATACAGGGGCATTTCTTTATCGTCTACAATGTATAAACTGTACAGCTCAATTTTGAACGAGAGATTATCTCTATGGGCAGAGTCAAACGAAAATATAGTTGATGAACAAAACGGTTTTCGACGGAAACGGAGTACGGTAGATCATCTTTCATCATTAACAAATTTAATTGAAACTAGAATTAAACATAAACATTCAACATTTGCAGCATTTATTGATTTTAGGAAAGCTTACGACTCTGTAGTTACAGGCCGTCTATGGCGTAAATTGAGCGGTACGGGTATACAGGGCAGAATGCCTGATGCTATAAAATCGTTATATGACCGCACATCCTCCTGTATCAGAAAAAATGGTTTCCATACTGATTGGTTTGAAGTTAATACAGGTTTAAGACAAGTTTGTGGTCTTTCCCCAATCTTATTTAGCTTCTTTATAAATGATCTAGCAATTAAATTGAAAGTTCTTTGACGTGGGGTTGATATTGGTAATGATGAAAAAATATGCATGTTGTTGTATGCTGATGATATTGTTTTGTTGTAAGAAAACGAAAACGATTTACAATGTATGTTAAATACTCTTCATGAGTGATCACTTGAAAACAGCATCTTTGTTAACCCAGAAAAAAGTAATATTGTGCACTTTAGACCACGAAATTCTCCCATAACGAAACATGTATTTATTTATGAACCACATGAGTTGAAAGTTGTATACTTAGGCCTACATTTAGACCAATTCTTAGATTTTAATGTCACTGCAAAGTTTGTTGCAAAATCCGCAAATAGGGCACTTTGCCTTCTAACAGCAAAGTTTAAAGGCATTGAGTACATACGTTTTTTGGTTCTCAAGGTTTGCTTTTTATATATTTATACACGAGCATTTTTGTGTTTTACATACCATGCCTTTTGTTTCCATTGCGTGTGTTAGAGATTCACCTAGCAGGGATTACTTTTATTTACACTGTCCTGTGACTTTGGAACATGGTGGGGGTAAGAGTGAGGTTGGGTGCGCACCATAAACCGGTTTAAGCTCCCCAGTGGTGTTTTTGCCACTAACCGTTCCAGGGCGGTGCCCCGCTGTGTTCCTTTGGTTGTTCGTTTTGTCCTCGTGTGTTTGCTTTGTATGCTAGTGTGTGTTGTTGGTGTATATGTGTGTGTGTGCATGATTGTGTGTGTGTGTCGTGTGTGTGTGCGTGTGTGTGTGTGTGTGTGTGTGTGTGTGTGTGTGTGTGTGTGTGTGTGTGTGTGTGTGTGTGTGTGTGTGTTGTTGTGTGTGTGTGTTGGTGGTATGCGCTTCTGGGTGCTGTGGGGTTCGTTTTGGGGAGGCTGCGTTTTTGGTACGTGGCATTCCCTGTTTGATATTATTTTTGTTTTTAAGGTATTGGGCGGTATGCCTGTAGATGTATTTTCACGATTATTTGACTCAATGGTGTGGTCAAACATAGCATATGGTGCAGCTGTATGGGGCGCACAAACCTTTAGCTGTATTGACAATGTACAGAACGAAGCAACGGAGCTTCTGCAAAACATTTAGAGATATTCATTGCGAAGAGTTATGTCAACAAATACTACCCATGTCAAAGTAGAGTATCACTGATAAAGTCTCTGAATCTTGTATGAATTTATTTGTTGATAAATGGATGAATGATATAAATGCTGAATTTTGCACAAGTAAAAGAGGCAAGAACAAGTTACGTACATATAAACTTTTTAAATCAAATTTTGAGACAGAACAATATTGTAAAAGTATCCTGTCAAGTTCACATAGATCAGCTATGGTGAAATTTCGAATAGGTGTTGCTCCAATGCGTATTGAAACTGGCAGCTATGAAAGACTAGAAATTTAATGAAAGGCTATGTCCATTTTGTCAGAATAAAATTGAAAGTGAAAAACATGTTATTATGGAATGTCCGTTATATGATGATCTACGTTACGAGCTTTTAAGTAAAGCAAAACATATACTCTGATTTTATCATTACTCTGGTTCCGCAGTTCATACATATCTTTACCAGTAAAGAGCATGTTCGATTTACAGCCAAACCTGCTTTCTTATTCTCAGAAGAAGAAGTGACTTTGTATATAAGTAGGTGATGTATGCATGTAATGGTTGATATTTTATAAATATACATGTTAAATGTATATATATTCCTATACATGTATGTACTTTTAGCATACAGCACAATTTCCTTGTTAATCAGGTCATTTCATATCTGATATGAGTTGATAAAGGTTTTAGTAAAAGTTTAAGTAGAGGCATTTGCCTACATATTCACACTCAGTATTTTAACTGTGAATGGTTTTAAGAATATTTTAGCAGACTCGATCGCATTCTTCTAGTCCAGAAAAATAATTGTGATAAACAATAGATACTATTAGTTATACAGATTCTTGACGGGGTATACGGCCTCGTATAGCTTGTCTGAATTGATATAACCCGAGCCGCAGATTTTTTGGAAGACAAGAATATTACCTGAATTGTTGTCAAAATATTGTTGTTATATTTATAAATGACAAAAAGACGATACCCATGGGAGCCCTCAAACCTTCTACTTTCGTATGATTCCGTACAGTGCTCGTAATCAACCGATCTTAGTTTTTTCTCAGTAAATCAATTGAAAGAAAAATAATCTTGCGGCTTAAGGTGTTTTCGACCAAAGAGCAAGGTAAAGTATGAAATTTTGTAATACGCAGTCACATAAGAAATAATTTCCGTTAAACTGGTCACCTTTCGAATTTATTACGTCATCAGTTCAAGTCTACGTCACAGAGACAGTAATGTTTTGGTACAGTAGACATATCAGGCAAAGTAATATCCATTTCTTTGTAGACTGCCAACCAGCTATCAGCTCCATTTTTTCAAACATAATACCAGAATCAAACATTGCATTAGACAGATACTACAATAATTAGAGGATAAACAAAACAAAACTTACGTTCATTGGACTCCTGGTCATAGAAATATCGAAGGAAATGAAATAGCAGAAAAATTAGCAAAAGAAGTAGCAAAAGAAATGATAGGTGAAACAATAGAAGAGAATGCATGTAAATTGGATAGGAAGGAAGTAAACAGGATAATCAGGGAAAATGCAAAATATAAAGGGCAGAGGAGGTATGAAAACTCAGGGGTGAATGAAAAGTTTATAGAGATTTTTCCAATGGTAGGAAAAAGAAAATCAGTACCAACAGATAGGAAAATGGAGGTTTTAACAAATCAGCTGCTGACAGAGCACTCTCACTTAAACGGTCACATGGCAAAAATACATGAAGATACCAAAGAAGGGTGTCCACATTGTGATGAAAAAGAGACAATGCATCACTATATCTTCAGCTGTCCAGCGGATCTTATAACAGTGTTTTAACATGATAATTTTTTGCCAAGACCCCATACATTTTTAATTTTATTTTATCTTCATCGTTATTTAAAAAAAAATGTTTTTTTAGTTAAACAAAACATTTTGTGATGATTGTTTTTATCTTATTGACTTTTCTATTTCCAACAAAGACTAAAAGAAACTGGTTAAAACATATGTTGTTTTCGCGTGAAACGTGAAGAATTTTGCACAATGGCAGATGTAATAGACTTTGTTAGAAGACTTTAGACGACAAAATTTTAATGCTCGCTCTCCATTTTTCAACCGTGTAGGCAGTCTCAATCTGATTCTGGCTACGCAATCGGATTTTTATAACCAGTATTTGACATATGTTTGGCCAACTTCAAAAAATTATACGTTTTTAGAACAAAATAAATTAGTGTTTTTGCTTTTCATTAAAATCTATGTGGAATAACAAAAAGCTTCAGGTTTTACAACAAAACATATCGTATGTTACGAAATGATAATTTCAAATTAATTAGTTCATATCATATTTTGACAGAATGTAAAACGACATAATTAAAAGTTGTAGTCACGTCAACATCAAACAAGATGAATAATTAAGACCTTTGCAATCATTTTGTAAAAACATAAATGGTGAAGACCAAAAGTTTCGCACGAATAGGAAAAAAAAAACTGAAATACGCAAAACTGTTCTCGCGGCATTTTAACGCTTCCGTAATTTCCTTCAGAGAGACAACTTCCTAATTTTTTGGTAATTTTAGCAAAAATGTTCCACATATAACAGCTTTTATCTTCAAGAATATTTATATTTTAAAGGAATGCCTATTATTACAAACAGTTTACTTTCTTGTTGAAAACAAAATGCAACAGATGTTGATGCATTGCATGAAGACAAAGACAATTATTTAGTAAACATAAAAACGGTGTTATGATTTAGGCAATATATGCAATCATTCGCATTAGTTCAAGGGACGTTACTCGATGACCGAACATACTACTTGATGAACGTGATTACCTCCCATGAAAACCAGCACTGATGGCGACTCCTTGCAAGTGTACCAGATCAATTCCAGAGTTCACGGGAATACGTTGTAACGATGCCAAGGAAACAAGACCATCCACCCTACCGACAAACGCCAAGAACGGAATCAACACTGTACAAGTTTGTCTGTCCATCGGTTTATCGGAAAAGTACATGCAAACAAGGTCTTTCAAATAGTACTAGTAGTATACGGGTATCTTTGGCCCCAAACAATGTGCATGCGCCGCGGCCATTTTAAATGACGTCACAACGCGGCGGCCATTTTGAACGACGTAACAGCGCAGCGGCCATGTTGAATGACATCACCGCAGGTGTGCAGAGGCCATTTTGAATTTATTTTTAAAATAACGTCTATTTTTTTTAAATGACATTAGAGTTTTATTTTTAGAATGACCTTATGTACTATGTTACAAAGTAGTTCCCGGAAGTATACAGAGCTGAATTGTATACTCGATCTAGGGCGTGATCGCGGGCATCGAAGGTCAGGTCCTTGGTCCTAGACGGGGAGAATATGTGTTGTATAAAACAAACTATTCAGTGAAAATCAGATTAAGTAATACATTAATTATACTTATCATATAGACTTATCCATGACCTAAATGAATAAATACATTTTATAAAAAAACCGACTGTATTGGTAAGCAAAGAACAAATTAATAATAGTCTAAAGCAAAATATTTATCATATTTTGAATAAAAAACAAAAACATTAAGCATTACTTAATAAAGATACGAAAGAAGCAACTTTAACTGAAAATAACTTTTTGCTGACGATGTTTCCTCCTTGGTGTCTACTGACAAAATGACTTCAATTATGATTGTACAATCCCTTAATGCGCATGTTCGGGCCCGTTTTTACAATGACTTCATAAGCTATATTAAGATAAGGTCATGAGTGCATCAAACGTGATCAAACATGTCAATGTTGATCGCCTTAAAGTAGACACAAGGTTAGCGTTTGTTTATCTAAGAGCGGATACATTGAAAATGGCCTATTGAAATGTCAATGTTAATCCCCATTAAAGTGACCACAGTCACAAGCCAATACTTCTTTTCATCGTGAATACTGTGGATTAAACATGTCATGGTAATGGATCGAAATTGTTCAATTTTGACAATTTTTTTAGAGAAATAACGTTATACATGCGAAACTTATGGAAAACGAGTATTTTGCGTTATAAAACTTTTGTAGGCCTTAAGAATACTGTCTCAAGTCAAAATAGGTTCTTAAAAGTCTATTTTGACCATTTTAAGAAATCTCGAAGCAGTTAGACTTAGTATTGACAAAACGGTGTTCCCTTTTCGTGTCACAGTTCCTATTCATTAATTTTAAGATTTTAATGCCATGCGATATAATTCATAATAAGATTTCATTTGCGTCCCAAATTCTCGTTTCAAGTTTAGCCGTTCTTGAGTTATGACGTAACAGTGATTTTTAAACTTTTTTCCAAACGCCCTTTTAAGCATGTAACATAGGTACCTTTGGAAAGATCTCGTCGAGCAGATTCAGAAAATGTCTACTTTTACAGGTCTTTGATGGTTTTTGACGAAGATATCAGCGTTAAAAGATATTTGTGACGTCAACTTTTGGCGCTAAATTTGAATTTGAAAACTTAATTTTTAAAAATACCGTTTGTCAATCATGCGTAAAACTGGAGGTTTTATTCTTATTTTTGACCACAAAAAGTGTTTGGTGTCAAATGAAAGGCTTTAAAGAGTATTATTCACTTATCGTCTCAAAAAGAACTTGAGGTCACTCATGCGTGAAATACGTAAAAAATTATGCATACCTGATCATATTGCTATCCATAATGGTAATGAACGAATACCTGATTGAAGTAACGATATAAAAGAGTAAAATCAACCTTTTGATTCGTCAGTTTTAAAGATTTTGATTAGCTCACAGTCCTACATTTTGATAAGAGTATGTTTTTGACTTTGTACAACAATAGCTGGCTAAGGAAGGAGACCCCGCCTCCTTCTCTTTTGCCGCCGCCGCTGCCATCACCGCCACCTTTTCTGCGACAAGTTTTGGTTAGAAAGCGTAAGAATGACAAACATATGTAAGAACCTATCAGTATATTTTTATTATAACAAGGTTGTTTGCATTTCGAGAACAAATGAAACAGTGTCTTATTTGTCAACAGTCATTCTCTAGGCGTGACGTTATGCTGAGACATCAATATAATTTACATGGGAACGACAAAGACAATGGGAGCTCTTTACCATCTTTGCAAATATCGGATACTTTGAGAGAGATAGCGTTTCAACATCCGTTTTGTATGGTCGTTTCAGGACCTAGTGGTAGTGGAAAAACTGAATGGACCAGAAAACTGCTCTTATCAAATTTCGTACATCCTCTACCTCAACGTATCATATGGTGTTTTGGGCAATGGCAACCTCTGTACGATGAACTTCAGCGAAGAATACCCGGGATCGAATTTGTGCACGGTATCCCTGATCACTTAAACAGTTCAGAGTACATTAACGTCAGTGAAAGGAACCTTTTGATCTTTGACGATTTGATGACCGAAGCAAAATACGACCAAAGAATTTTCGATCTATTTACTAAGGGTAGTCACCACAGAAACCTCTCTTTCGTATATCTCACTCAAAATTTGTTTCCTCAAGGAAAGGCCTGCAGAGATATCGCTTTGAATACGCAGTATCTGGTGTTGTTTAATAATCCTATTGACAGACAGCAAGTAGCAACATTGGCAAGACGCATTTACCCCTCCACCAGTAACATTTTTATGAAACGGTTTGAACAAGCGACATCAAGTCCACATGGTTATTTGGTAATAGACCTGAAATCAAGCACACCAGAACAAGACTGTTTACGCGATAACATTTTTGACGGAAACAATCCAAAAAAGAGAAAACTACCAGAGAGTGAATTTAAACTAGAAAACTACGTTAGTGGCAAAGAAAACTGGTCTGACAGGAATGAAATAAAGGATAATGATGGTAGTGATAGTGATGATAGTGATAATGATGATAATGATGGCGATGATGATGATAACGATATGAATTCATTGAATGAAAGTAATAACAATCTCTCTCTAGCGAATAGACCTTTGTTCACGGGACCTCC
This sequence comes from Saxidomus purpurata, assembly GCA_022818135.1. Lineage (NCBI taxonomy): Eukaryota > Metazoa > Mollusca > Bivalvia > Venerida > Veneridae > Saxidomus > Saxidomus purpurata. The sequence goes on from JAFMSR010000004.1 coordinate 55,949,889, forward strand.
AGGTAAACGTATAAAAGAGGACCTCAAAGAAGAGCGCTCGCGTAGTGACATATGGGATAAGCGTTTTCAGGAACCTCTCAGACAATCACATATGGAGCAGTTTAAAGCTAAAGTCAACAGCTTCATAGAGGAAGGACAAACTTTCAAAGAAGCTTATCATCGCACTGCTAATGAAGAATTGCCTCAATTAAGAAAGAAACTGAGACAAAATTATGCCCGATTTTTAATTGATTTTTACGAGTTGCAAGGCGATCCTACACAGCATCAGATTCTTCAGTCGGCTATAAAACTAAGACGTCAACACGACATGAGTGTAACAGAATCTATTCGACAAGCCGTTAAACTAAGAAAAGACCTGTTTAATAAATTATGGCCCAATCTTGAAAACAAGGAAGAGTATCCAACAGCGGCTAACAATGAACGTGATAACGACCAAGAATCGGATGGTGAATAAACATGGTAAGGATCGACGTACTAACTTTTAAAACACAAATATGGGCTCCATAGAGGTGTACGATGATAAACAGCAAAAATGGGTACCCTATGTACCGGACCCGGAGAAATGGTATAAACATCTTACAGATTAAAGAGACGGTTACGTAACAGCGGATCATATGGGACGATATGTCGTGGGTAGTGGTAATAAATACAGTAAACTAAAAGAAATGGAAACTCAGCAAAAGGAAAAACCCATTGTAAATTTAGTGAACCCAGTTGCTAAAGCAGTAGCAATCGCACAATTCGAGGTAAAACATCTACGAAAGTAAAATTCGTTATATCATGATGGCACTGATGCGGAAAGCGGATATAATGCGGCTAACCAACAGCGTAAGAAATTTCCTACAGAAAGCAAACAGATAATCGACTTGTGCAAGTACAAATATTAAGCAGTAAACAGCTATTATCCTTGGATATCCAGTAACCGTATGTACCTCTGATAAAGTTAAAGTTTAAAAAGGACAATTTGTTATTGCAAACACAGACACTTGCCAAGGACCCGGTAAACATTGGGTGGCGCTTTATTTCCCAAAGCGTGGACCTTACGAATATTTTGACTCAATAGGAAACAGGCCGGAAAACTACGGCGTAGGATTTGAAAAGATACTTGCCAAGAAATATCTAATGTACTCTGGACAAATACAACAAGCTACGTCTTACGTATGTGGACTGTATTGTGCGTATTATGTCATCAAAACATCTCGAGGGAAAATCATGAAGGACATCATAAAGGAATTCAATCCGCGTCAAAAGAAGCGTAATGATCATTCAGTTGTGTCTAAAATGATGAGACTGCTTAAAAAAGACACTGATATAACAGATACTAAACGTATATGTCAGAGCATTGTTTTAAATCATGGTTATAATGTGAATAAAATCTAAACTGCTATGTATAGTTTTTTGTTTATTTATATACTGCCCTATTCCCTACCTTACCTCCTTTTTTTCTTCTCCTCCTTTTATGGAGGTGGCGGCGGTGGTGGTGGCGGTGGCGGCAAAAGAGAAGGAGGCGGGGTCTCCTCCCTTAGCCAGCTATTGTTGTACAAAGTCAAAAATATACTCTTATTAAACTGTATGACAGTGAGCTAATCAAAATCTTTAAAACTGACGAATCAAACGGTTGATTTTACTCTTTTATATCGTTACTTCAATCAGGTATTCGTTCATTACCATTTTGGATAGCAATATGATCGGGTATGCATAATGTTTTATGTATTTCACGCATGAGTGACCTCAAGTTCTTTTTGAGACGATAAGTGAATAATACTCTTTAAAGCCTTTCATTTGACACCAAACACTTTTTGTGGTCAAAAATAAGAATAAAATCTCCAGTTTTACGCATGATTGACTACACATCCGGTCCAAGTTTCATTGTAAAAAAGAACACGTTCAGAGCTTTCATTTGATACCAAGATCATTAAAATCGGTTCATAAGTAAAGTAGATATAGTATTTTCAAAATTTAAGTCGTCAAATTCAAATTTAGCGCCAAAAGGTGACGTCACAAATATCTTTTAACGCTGATATCTTCGTCAAAAACCATCAAAGACCTGTAAAAGTAGACATTTTCTGAATCTGATCGACGAGATCTTTCCAAAGGTTCCTATGTTATATGCTTAAAAGGGCGTTTGGAAAAAAGTTTAAAAATCGCTGTTACGTCATAACTCAAGAACGGCTAAAAATTCGAACGAGAATGGGGGACGCAAATGAAATCTTATTATGAATTATATCGCATGGCATTAATATCTTAAATTTAATTGATAGAAACTGTGACATTAAAAGGGAAACACCGTTTTGTCAATACTAAGTCTACTTTTACTCCAAAAAATGCTTCGAGATTTCTTAAAATGGTCAAAATAGACTTTCCAGAACCTTTTTTGACTTTAGACAGTATTCTTAAGGCCTACAAAAGTTTTATAACGCAAAATACTCGTTTCTATAAGTTACGCCTGTATAACGTTATTTCTCTAAAATAATCGTCGGAATTGAACAATTTTCGATCCATTACCATGACATGTTTAATCCACAGTATTCGCGATGAAAAGAAGTATTGACTAGTGACTGTGGTCACTTCAATGGGGATTAACATTGACATTTCAATAGGCCATTTTCAATGTATCCGCTCTTAGATAAACAAACGCTAACCTTGTGTCTACTTTAAGGCGATTAACATTGACATGTTTGATCACGTTTGATGCACTCAGGACCTTATCTAAATAAAGCTAATGCAGTCATTGTAAAAACGGGTCCGAGCATGCGCATTAAGGGATTGTACAATCATAATTGAAGTCATTTTGTCAGTAGACGCCAAGGAGGAAACATCGTCAGCAAAAGTAATTTTCAGTTAAGTTGCTTCTTTCGTATCTTTATTAAGTAATGCTTAATGTTTTTGTTTTTTATTCAAAATATGATAAATATTTTGCTTTAGACTATTATTAATTTGTTCTTTGCTTACCAATATAGTCGGATTTATTATAAAATGTATTTATTCATTTAGGTCATGGATAAGTCTATATGATAAGTATGATTAATGTATTACTTAATCTGATTTTCACTGAACAGTTTGTTTTATACAACACATATTCTCCCCGTCTAGGGCCAAGGACCTGACCTTCAATGTCCGCCGTAGATCGAGTATACAATTCAGCTCTGTATACGTCCGGGAACTATTTTGTAACATAGTACACAAGGTCATTCTAAAAATAAAACTCTAATGTCATTTTAAAAATAAACTTTATTTTAAAAATAAATTCAAAATGGCCGCTGCATACCTGCGGTGATGTCATTCAACATGGCCCCTGCGCTGCGACGTCGTTCAGAATGGCCGCCGCGTTGTGACATCATTCAAAATGGCCGCCGCGCATGCACATTGTTTGGGGCCAAAGATACCTGTATACTACTAGTACTATTTGAAAGACCTTGATGCAAACAAGTATTCGTTTCTTGTCATATCCACCACTAGGAAACTGTGTTACAATTAATCAATTGATTAAAGAGGCGTAATCACAATATCTCGACATGTTAAATTGGTTACAGAATATTCTTTAAATATGTATGCGTTATTGAAAATTCAACTGCAGGAAAGATCTCGAACGATTTGACGGGATAGTACATGTATTTGTACTCATTATGGCTACTGAAGGACGAGTAAGTATGACTGGGGCGTATTTTAAGCGCGGTACCTCGCAAATAAGTTATTCCTTATACAATGTAATGTAGGCATGACATCTGATTTCGATTTTACGAGTCATTCAAAATGTATCTTTGTATCACATGGTTTGCGATTCGATTACATTCTTTATACTATATGTAAAGCATTTATCTATTTGTTAAAGAAATTGTTCCTTTTGGATACAGGTCATTTTCTAAATGAGAAAATAGAATGTAACAAAGGAAATGTTAAAATTCGGAAAAAACTAGTTATTATTAGTGTTTATAGTAGTAGAACACTGAACGGGTAGAGTTCTGGTGTTTGTGTTATAACATGTCACTATGGCCCCAGCCGGGCCTGCATAATTTCTTATTAAAGACTTTCTGTAGATTATTCGAAAATAAACATAAGTATATCATTTCGATTGAAGCACGGCGCCATTATATTCAGTGCACGATGCACGTGTGTTACAGTGTTTAGATCCTTATACTTTACAAACTATTCATCTTATACTTTGAGTATGAAGAAACCCGTGATCTCAAATGATTTGTTTTTAAATCACTATTATAATAACATTTATGTCCAAATATTTACGGAATGAAAGATATAGTTACCCGTACAAACAAATGGTGATCATTTTAAGTGATTGTGATTAAGAGCTTTATCCCGAAATGTGCAAAATATGGCGAGTTATAATCAAATGTTTGTCATGAAAATATCAATTTTGAAAAAAAAAACTTAGTAATTGAAATAGATATAGGAAAAGCATTGATCTTAGCTATTCTGCTGAAAAGTAATACATTTCGTCAATAATATATCCCAATTTCAAGTCCACGTCCGTATACAATGAAGTAAAGGACACTGTTTAAAGTTGGCAAGGAGTTTGAAAACGGCACCATCACAGCACAGCCGTGAAAATATTTGGCACCAGCCTTGCACAGAATAGAAAAGGTCGTTGTAAATGTAGGGAAATCGTTCATGTCTTCGTTTAATGAAGCAATAAGGCAGTTACTCAAGGATGTGTGAAATAATCATTCATCCTCACTTAAACAACTGATTCTTTATTTTTCCTCAATACCTACTTCTGTCATTTAAATCGTTGATATTAAAATGAAAAATACAGTCGCACTAACTATTTCTGCTTATAACTTAATAGGCAAATATAGCCCATGAACCACTGCGTTGTATTAAAGTTTTACAAAAAGTCTGTTTAAATATCATCCGTGTGCCTGCAATCTGGTTCGCTGATTTTAAGGATACAAAATCTCTTAACAGGCTCCTTAACAACTCATACCAAACGTTTTATCATCTTGTTTAGGGATTACTAGTATACAATGGCTTCCCAAAATTTGAAACCATCACAAAATGTTCCGCGCTGAGTATTCACAACAAGTATAATAACCTGCAATATCACACTGAAATAATGGTGGTACATGTATATAATTATCTATATCTAAGCTGCTACAAAAGAAAAAAAGTTCCAGCTCAACAAATGGTTTTTTCGGCGCAGCCGTATTAAGCTCGCTTTTGGCCGGAAGTTGGGAATTCTGCAACCGACAATGGAATGACAAGTAGAATGTATTACAGATTTTGAAAGGATAAATTTATGCTGTAAGGCACCTTCTAATTGGATAATACCGAATGAGAATAGATAATAAAATACTCACACGTTTTCAGTCTTGCTTAAATGGGTTAATAATTTAAGTACGTAAATAATTCATATCTATCAACATAATATGTTGTAAAAGCCAAATTTATGTTAATTTTACGTGTAGAGTATCTATACTTTCTCGGCCAGTGAATAAAGATCAATATTTCTAGTAGCAACAAGGATTAAATTTGTTCTCCTGATACACATGTCGCGATAGATATTTAATTACTATAAGTGATAAAGTTGACGAGTGCCCGATTGGCTCATTCGGGAGAGCACTCAGTATGGCAACTTTGCAACTGTAGGTACATGGGTTCGAACCCGGACAAGAATTTTTTTCTCGCCATGTGACAATATTTGTAATAAGAAAATTAAAAATATTTGGGAAACTCTTATTACAAGTGGACGCAGCTTTCCACCTGAAGTGGCGCCTTCCAACTGAATCAAATAATTTTTTGCAATAAAAATATAGCTAAAAATCGCTTTCATAATTATACTAAAAATGCGCCGAATATCTTTTTTAAAGGTAGTTCTTGTTTTTGTTTACGTTATAGAGATACACATTTTCGTTCATTTTTCGGTTCTGGTAACGTGTAAATATGATTTAGTCATTTGACTCATTTAACAGTCAAATAAAAAACCACCCGATTCTGTTGTAAGGCGTCAAGTCTTCAACATGCTACACAGTTTCTTCCAAATATTGGAGATACGGGGAAACCTGTGTCTGGAAGTGGACTATTTGATATATGGGCAAACTCTTATTACAAGTGGACGCAGCGGCCGAGTTGGTACAATCGCTTTCACAAGATCACAGGGTCTGACTGTTCCTCGATTTGCCACTTAGTATCATCCTTTTCAAAAGTTTAATATTTAGACTTTTTTGCCAAAAATGCCACGAAAACGCAACAAAAAGGATGGGAAGTGGCAGGACAGTGGCAAATATATTTCACCTTTCTTCGACTTAAAGCCACTTGAGGGTCGACATTAGTGGAGTATTTAGGCTACATTCTACCGTTATACCACATTACAGTGGCAAATTTATTTTTCACAACATGCGTCCTATTTCCACATATCACCACCAAAAGTAGTTTTTAGATTGTTTTCCACCAGACAGTGAGTATGCCACCCTTAGAGTGGCAAATTCATTTTTCACTTGTTTCCACCTACCGTCACCAAAAGGGGTGACAAGTAGTGAAGTACATGTATTTAAACAGTTATCCGACCATGTCTTTTTATGTGAGAAAGTTTCTTACGCAGGATAGGAGTACAGTACTGACTTGTTATATCCAGGAACGATTGTTAAGTAAACTGCCTACCTTTTAAAATGACCAAAACACTGTTAAACACCAACAAGCACAAACAAACAAGCTGGTCGTGGTCAAGGGTTCTAGTACTAGGTCTTCCCAGGAATAATGGTTAGGTAAACTGCGCGCCTGATAAAATGACCAAAAATAGATTGGAACGTGAGTTAAAATACCAACGAGTACGAATCCCGGGGTTGTAGCCATCCTTAATGTTGTCATTTTGTCTGAGAGTTAACAATCGTACCAACGTAAATACCAGTACAGCCTTGACCGCACTGGCATTATCCTGTGTCGAACCTGAGAGTTAAAACCACCACACCCACAGGGTCAATTTGGGACGGAGCTATTCTCCAGTACTTAAAATTCACGAACAAAGTGGCTACACATACATACAAATGCACGAACGGCACTTTATCAGACGGAGAGTCATGTTCTCCGGTCTACTTACTTCTAAGCCTTAAAACCTGTTAAGACCCTTGTCTAGATTAAAATAAACTGCACATTACTAATGTTTCAACAAATGCCAACCGTGTTGTTTGCTTTGTGAGACCGAACCGTATTGTCTATAATGTTTGAATTCACTTTAACTGATTTCAGAAGCCTGAAACGGATAGTTTTAATTTTGAAAGAGTTAGATCTATTTACCTTGCTTTTGCTTTTGGTATTTGTCATTCTCCTGCTTCGTTGTCAAATTTTCGAGCTTATCAACTTTTTTCCGTGTGTCTTCCAAATGTTCAGCATTCTTCTTTAGAGCCTTTTCCAACGTAAACAAAACTTCTGTACTCGCGTCAGCCTGTTTTTGTACCCGTTGAATATTTTCCTCCAACCCCTTTTCAAATTCTCGCCACAAGTAGATTTCCTTCTGTAACCGTTGCTCGGCGTCTGGATCCAATGAACATGTCTTAAAATCATAGATCTTCTGCTGTAGGCCGGAGACAGGGCTTGGAACTGAATGATTCAGTCTTAAAAGAATCTGCAAGTAAATATGTTGACCTAACTTTCAATTATTTTTATTCTCTACATAGATTCCAAAGAACTTTGAAGAAATTGAACTAAAATTGTCACTGAGCGTGATTAACCGCCCCCTCCCAAAGAAACCTGATTCTTCATGTACATAATAATTTTAATCTTGAAATAGGCTTAACATGTGTGACATGCTCTTTTGAAACTCAACATGCGATTAAGGAGTGAGATAGTGGAAATAAAAGAAAGTCGCATGATCTTTGATCGCTAAGTGTGACCTTGACATCACACCAAGGTAGAGTATATAGGTGGCACTGCTATGCACAAAACCTCGATACAGACGCGGATTCACATTAGAGCGCCTGGGTACTGCCCCGACCGGCTAAGACAGAACAGCTGCTTAGTTTTTTTTATTTGCACGAACTGTTTTAATGGCAGACTTAAAATTTATTTACTAATACATGTATAGAAAGAAATACTGTACAAACGTACTATTTGGCGCTGTTAAATTTTAGCACATATTGCTTACAAATTCCAAAAATTTAAAATATCGGCGTTGACATCGATTAGCGCACTTTAACTTTCGCTAATTAATGTATTCATCCCTGGGATGAAACGAAAATGGCCGGAAATTGGGGAAATTTACCGAACCGCTTCGTAAAATGCCCCGGTAATGCGTGTTCAACGGAGAAGTACTCCAAATGGTGTTAACTGCGCACGGTAATCTGCGCTAGAATTTTTCGACGTAGTCGTATACTTTTGATTTGAACTTCCGTTGGTATGGACGCGTTGCTAACCAACTTCGTTATAATGTGACCAATCAGAATCTGCAAATTATTGGCTAGCGTTTCGGTACCGGAATAAGCAGTGTACTGCCCGGGAGCCTTCTGAAACACAAAATGTGTATATTTTTTATATTATAGTTATTTATAATAAATCATGTTGCAAAAAAAGAAAAAACAGAACACGTTATGTCAAGGTTTCTGGACAGTACGAAGATCAACTTTTGTATTCAACGAGGTGTTGTCCGGGGCCGGACATCTAGCGTCATTGATTATTGGCTAGCGTTTCGGTACCGGAATAAGCAGTGTACTGCCCGGGAGCCTTCTGAAACACAAAATGTGTTTATTACGTCACCTACGTCGACCATCTTTCTTTTTTAAAGATATTACTTGTTTACTTTATTTTCTGTTACATTTGTATTTGTATCTATTCTCTATACATCCTTTTACGGATGATATATAAGTTGTCAGTGATAATAGATTTGATGTGTACGCAGCTATCAAAACAGATGTGTTTCAAGAAAAACTGCATGTACGTTCAAGTCAATGTTTGATTCATAAAATAATGTTATCAAAAAGCAAATTCGTACTCGTAAGAAACGATCAAAATAGATGAGAATGTATTATCTTTAATAGTGATGAAATAAAGCACTACTATACTCCAGGCATGTGTAAACAAATTGCATACAATAATGTTGTATTAAGTTAAAAAATTGGAATACAAATGAAAAATGTATAACATTTCTTAAAGGGACATTTCTTACATCGAGCAGATTATGTATTCAAAACGTTCACGATGAACTTAATGTATGCAAGATGATAAATAAGTATTTTAAGAACATTTCTTGCATATCGGATCGGCTGGAACCCCTGTATGTATGTATGTATGTATGTATGTATGTATGTATGTATGTATGTATGTATGTATGTATGTATGTATGTATGTATGTATGTATGTATGTATGTATGTATGTATGTATGTATGTATGTATGTATGTATGTATGTATGTATGTATGTATGTATGTATGTATGTATGTATGTAATTTTTCAGTGCCAAGTACCAAGGATAACACAATAAAGAGCAAGCTCTTATTTCCATTGTGGTCCTTTGTTTTTTAAAAGACAGAAGCATATACAAGGGAATCTGGGTACCAGACTCGAGCTCATTTCGAATAGACGCCTTGGTTCTTTTACATGCTCGGTGTATAGCACCGATACACGCGGGACTACCTCTGGGTTTCTAACCAGTTCATCTCAGATAGGTGGGAAACACTGAAAAGTATTTCTGAAATTTCAAGTGCCCCAACCGAAAATCGAACTGGGGACCTCCGGATTGGTAGTTCAGAGCACTAACCACTGACCTATGCACCACTTAACGTTATAAGATTGTGACGCCACTTTCTCAAACAGAACATGGACTGAATATCGCTTCTTTTTATATAATAATGCATCATTTCGATAAATTTGCATTTAGAAATTGTTTTAAAGTGCAAAAAGGTATGCAAGAAAAAGTTTCTATCATGAGGCATTTGGTTCAGATAGAAAAATCCGCCACCTCGGGTTCCCGCCAAAACAGTTATCCTCGCCGACAGATGTTTCTATCTAAACCACGTGCCCATGACAGTAACTAATAATATCGACAAATGTCTCGCTTACGCACGGTGTGCCAATATACCGACGTTTTATCCTAAATTTCTTTTCACCCAAAATTATGAAACATGTGTTTTTCGAATGTTTAAAAAAACTAAAATAGAGTTATGTTCTTGGAAGTAAGTGGGTAATTAGTCAAGATAGAGTTATGATTCTTGCACACTGCACTTCCTCTCTTTGTGTTGACCATTGTATGAAGTTGTATTGAATTCCAACCAGTAGTTTTCAAGTTATGCTCCGGAAAGGAACAATGACAAAGGGCAATTACTCTGTAATTAGTCAAGATAGAGTTATGGTTCTTGTACACTGCACTTCCTCTCATTGAGTTTGACTATTGTATGAAGTTGTATTGAATTCCAACCAGTAGTTTTCAAGTTATACTCCGGAAAGGAACGATGACAAAGGGCAATTACTCTGTAATTAGTCAAATAGAGTTGTGGTTCTTGTACAATGCACGTTTTCTCATTGTGCTTGACCATTGCATGAAGTTGTATTGAATTACAACCAGTAGTGCCTCGGACAAGGAAAAGCAACAAAGGACAATAACTGTGTAATTAGTCAAAATATAGTAAAGGTTCTTGTACACTGCGTTTTCTTTAATTGTGATTGGCCATTGTATGAAGCTGTATTGAATTCCAACCAGTAGTTATTAAGTTATACTCCGGACAATGAAAACGCAACGGACCAACCGACCGACCGAACAACCACCGGGTGACTCCTATATACCCCTACCGGAGGTATAAATCTGCCATTTAGAAATTGACCTTAATAGTTGGCATGGAAACAAAGACAGTATCCACCGCATCTCTCTACAGAAGGCTGTTGTTGTTTTTTTATATTGTTATCACCCTCTGTATCGTCAGCGGTCGATTAGTTTTCTTAATCCCCTCTCTGATTCAATGCAATGTGATTTGGTAAAGGCATCTGAGCATGTTACAGCACTTTAGAGTCATCTCCGTGAAAATGGAGGTCTACAGTTTCCCGTCCAAGAGTGACTGCTAGACAAACACAAAGGGACAACAAAGCTACTGATACAGCTCATGAGTATTGGAGGTTGAACTCGTACATTTCGTTCATGAACCATCTGCTCAATCAGCTTGAAGACAGGTCATGCTAAGCTAATTCTAAGCTGAAAGCTCGGTATCTCCCCCCGCCCCCTACCCACAACCTTGAACAACTCACGCCAGCAGTATGGGATGAGATAAAACACGAATTCCCCCCCCCCCCAACACCCCCCACCCCCTTCATCGCAGGGCAGAAAATTAATATTGAGCTTGAGATGTTAAGGCACAAAATTCGTCGTTGGGCTATCTTTGATAAACTTGTTGTCGCTGTCCATGCCAGCGCATTGTTCCGCTGTTTTGCACTTTCAAATTTTGATTATTTTCAAATTTTAAACGCTTAACTGGTTGAAAAAGTCTTGATTTACATGTAACAAAATTCAAAATTTTCTGGGGGTGTACTGGTTATACCCCTTCTTACACCCGCCCACAAATCGGCACTTCGTGCGTCGTTCTAAAATGATTATCATCAACGTGACACCACCATTTTCGGCAAGTGACTGAAGATATGTATTGATATTATTGGTGCTATATGGAATGATATCTTTATTTGCATCTGTACACATGGAAGGAACGTTGTTATTAAATTGCTTTTGGTGTTTAGCTGTCTTTTGTTATTAAAAAAATATTGCTCTAATGGTGCCTGGTGCGTTTTAATAGTCTAATCTCTAGGTCAAGTTATAATTTGTTCACATAAAATCAAACCAAATTGAAATCAGTTTTTAATGAATGAGTTTATCGTTATTTTATACAGCCTGAAAGCGAACTTCACCACCTCCAAGAATTAATAAAGAATTGCGTGCTGCCTTTTTTCTACAGGTAATAATAAATTGAACAAGAGCTGTCCCTCACAAGTGACGAATGCCCCCGAAAGAGGTGCCTCACAGTCTGTGTCCTCTCCATGTGCTCAATAAATGTGCTATGTAATTTTAAAATCCTTCCATGCATGACAGAGTAATCATGCATACAGTATTCCATTACTTTAAACACTAAGTGTGACCTTGACCTTTGAGGTAGGGACTTGGGTCTTGCACGCGACACATCCGCTTGATGTGCAAGAAATTTGTGCCAAGTTATTTTAAAATCCTTCAAAGCATAATAAAGTTATAGTCCGGACACAAATGTATGCATATATACAGGATTCCATTACCTATAAACTCTAAGTGTGACCTTGACCTTTGTGATAGGGATGTGGGTCTTGCACGCGACACGTCGTCTTGATGTGCTTGACATTTGTGCCAAATTATTTTAAAATCCTTCAAGGAATGACAAGGTTACAGTCCGGACACGAATGTGTGCATATATGCATATATAGAGGAATCCATTACCTTCAAACTCTAAGTGTGACCTTGACCTTTGAGCTAGGGACGTGGGTCTTGCACGCGACACGTCGTCTTGATGTGCTAGACATTTGTGCCAAGTTATTTTAAAATCCTTCAATGCATGACAAAGTTACAGTCCGGACACGAATGTGTGTATATATGCATATATAGAGGAATCCATTACCTTCAAACTCTAAGTATGACCTTGACCTTTGAGCTAGGGACGTGGGTCTTGCACGCGACACGTCGTCTTGATGTGCTAGACATTTGTGCCTAGTTATTTTAAAATCCTTCAATGCATGACAAAGTTACAGTCCGGACACGAATGTGTGCATATATAAAGGATTCCATAACCTTCATACTCCAAGTGTGACCTTCACCTTTGAGATAGGGATGTGGGTCTTGCACGCGACACGTCGTCTTGATGTGCTAGACATGTGTGCCAAGTTATTTTAAAATCCTTCAATGCATGACAAAGTTACAGTCCGGACACGAATTTGTAAGTGGGGACGCACGGACGGACGGACGGACAGACGGTGCGATTTTAATATGCCGCCCTTCGGGGGCATAAAAAGTTGCGTTTCTTTTGCCTTTGAGTATAATTTTTCGATTTGGTATATTTGTATTTTAGCCATATTAGTAAGACAATTTCGATTTGTAAAAGAAAAACAAACTTAAGAATCATTTTTATATTAGATATGTATCTTTGTTGGTCATATATGTTGTATTAAAAAAAGTTATGCTCTGCATCATCAGGAGAATTTCCATATTCGCATTTATTGTTGAGTTTTGTCAAATGTGGTTTCCAAACAGGTCCACATTCAAATTGCTACATTGACTTCTGATTCTAGCATGGTCGATTGAGTACGTTCTTTCACCACTGGAATACTGCTTAGGGACAAAAATTTCTTTTTGGATTGGCTTTTACACTAGAAAGTGTTGGCGAATTTCTAATGTCGATGCCAAATTCATTCCAAAGCTTAAAAGAAGATCGGATTACTAAAGAATCAGCAATATCATTCACGTAAATAAGACATAAGAGCAGTCCTAACAGTGAGCCCTGTGATATATCAGCATTAATCTAGTTTGCATCAGACGAATACTTTTTTGATTTCTATTACTCAATCCATTTCCTTACCATTAATTCCATATTATTAATATGGCTTATTTCATCGGGTCCACTTGATTTATTTAGACTTCATTATTTAAATTTTCAATAACTTCTTGCTCAGTAATTAAAACTTCATTCATAGATGCGTTTGTTTAAGATGTTAATAATGGGGTTGTTGTTGTTGATATGGAAAAAAATAGTTATCATAGGGAGTTTGTTATTTCTTCATCAGAAACTGAGTACTCGCCATTTTCGTTTATAAGAGGAGGACTCTTTCGCAGTTAGAGACCGAATCCATATCCCATATTATGAAAATGGTAAATGTAAGGATGCTACATAGCAAGTTCGAGTACTTTCAAGCCAGTGGTTCGTGAGAAAAAGTCGTTTATATTTTTTTCCTACTTTTAGTATTAGCTAGTTGTCCCTGTAGTCAGCTACTAATGGACCGGAACCATTCACCGTTCTTTTGAAAATGAAAATGCGAGGACGCCACAAAGGTAGTTCAAAATATGACATGTTGTTCCCTATAAAAAGAGCTTTCAGGGAAATTATTAAAATAGACGATGTAGTACGGACGTTCCATATACATGTATATTCATTCTCTTCGGCTCAGATGAGCAAATGAAAAAGATGGGTTTTTTTCGTTTACTGGGAAACACTTAATGTCTTGTAATCCACTTTGCCAACTGTAAAAATACTTATTTTGAGTTCATGTCATAATAGTGTTATAACAATCCACTGATAAAGAAGATCTAACTAATATATCAAAATCAGATATTTAAAAACGTCTTTAAACTGAATTAATAATCCTTTTGTTTTGAAATAAAGAAGAGTATAGTTAACCTGTTCAACTTTAGTCCACTTGTAAACGAAATCATTCAGCTGGATACCTTTTGTGTCCGATATATGTGCAATCTGGAAAAGAAAGATACACTACTTACTAACTATTTACGTTCGAAAAACAACTACGATCAAACGTTACGAAATAGTAAGAAAAAATATCAGAGGAGCGAAACTAAAACCCTCACAAAATTAAGCAAATCGCAACCACGTAAGTTCTGGAAAAAAAATCCCGTAAAAGCTAATGAATTAAACAATTCTGAGTTATTTACCCATTTAAAAATTTTATATAGCTCTGAAACGAACGACAGTGAACAAGAACCTACTCAACCTCTGATAACAGATGATGATTTAGATGGCGCTATAACTATTGCAGAAATTAAAGATGCAGTTTTCTCACAAAACAGTAACAAAAGCGCAGGTATCGATACTATTATGGCGGAAATATATAAGCACTCTTTTGATGTTATTTCGCCCTTTTTATTGGCAATTTATAATAGAATTTTTGAAAATGGGGAATACCCAACGAACTGGGGAGCAGGTATTATCGTCCCGATTTTCAAAGGAGGGAGCGTTGAAGATTCTAAGAACTATAGAGGAATCACTCTGATAAACATTATTGCAAAAGTTTATTCACAAATATTGCTTAATAGTTTGACTAAATGGTCTGTTAAACATAGTAAAATTATTGACAATCAGTTTGGCTTCCAGAAAAGAAAATCTACGATAGATTGCATAGTTTTGCTACATTTAATAATCGCTAAGTCACTGTCACAGAGTCAAAAGGTTTACTGCTGTTTCCTCGATCTCGAAAAATGTTTCGACAAACTAGATCGATCTTTTATTTTTCAAAAGTTGTTAACCGAAAACGTTAGTTCAAAATTTGTAATAGCGCTACGATGCATGTTCGCATCAGTTAAAGCAGCTGTAAGATATAACAACACAATTTCACCGTTCTTTGGTTCAAGTATTGGGGCAAAACAAGGCGATCCCAGTTCCACTTTACTATTTTTATACTTCGTAAATGACATATTACAAAACATAAACTCCAATATAGACGGTCTTTTTACAATTAATGACGTCAGAATATTTATTTTACTTTTCGCTGATGACGCAGTTTTGTTTGCGCACACGCCTACAGCACTTCAGTCTATGTTGAATGATCTACACGCATATTGCCAAAGATGGGGACTTGTGGTAAATACTAATAAAACAAAAATTATGATTTTTGAAAAAGGCAGACACACTCAACACAATTTTATATATGATAATATAGCGCTGGAAAATGTGAAAATATTTAAATATCTTGGAATAAATTTGTTCAAAAATGGTCAGTGGTACCAAACACAAAAGAAATTAGCCCAACATGCCCAGTTTTCATTACACAATTTATTTACCGTATTTAACCAGTTAGAATTATCTATAAATGACAAATTTAAACTTTTTGATAGAATTGTTGGTTCAGTTTTAAACTACGGTGCTGAAATATTTGGATAACATGAAGGAAAATATATAGAAATGATACATTGTAAATTCTTAGAAAAATCTTATGTGTAAAAAAGACAACCAATATTGAGGCACTTTATGGTGAAACGGGGAGACATCCTATGCGAATACAACGAAAAATAATTATGATAAAATGCTGGTTGAAAATACTTTCTTTTGGTCATGACTGCTTGCTGAAATCCATGTATAACGTTCTCAAACTTGATGCAGAAAATGGTCTCTTTTATGGTGGTAATAACTGGGCATTTCAAATAAAATTTAATTTAAATGAAATTGGAATGTCAAATCTGTGGATTAATCAAGAGCATCTAACAGCAAATTTTCAGCAAATAAAAAGTACAATACTCGACACTTATAAGCAAGAATGGCATGGAAGGGTTAATAATTCTAGTAGACTATCGTCATACAGTATTTATAAACATTCTTTGGTAACAGAAGAATATCTAAAAAAAGGAACATTAACAATTTTCGAATTTCACTTACAAAATTTAGATTATCGTCACATAATTTAGCAATAGAAACCAGACGATATGAAAATGTTATACGAGAAAATAAACTTTGTACGAAATGCAATTTAAATGTAGCAGAAAACGAATACCATTTTTTGTTGGTTTGCCCGAAGTATTACAATCTACGTCGCAAATATTTAAAACCATATTATTGTCGTTGACCAACAGTACATAAGTTTGAAAATTTAATGTCTGCTTCAAATACCCAGATATTGAACAATTTATCTAAATTTTTGTATTTTGCATTTAAAGAACGAAATAACAACGATTAATAGCATATTTTACATCATTTTACGTAAATACCTTACCTGTAGAACATTATCACTTTGTTAGCGGTGAATACATAGATACTTTCTCTGTAAAACATTACTACTCGTGAGCCATATGTCCTTACATTACATGATTGTTGAAATTGTATTGGCTATAAATGTATATGTCATTTTATGCCAAATAAAGTATATGTTATGTTATGTTACTAACATGTAAAACAATCTTTACCACATATACATTTTCAGTTGAAACCTAAGAAGCGATTATGACTCATTTCTTGTAAAGTATATGTTTAATAACATGAGTTGACATTAATGTAGCGTTGGGTCTCAGATTGTCAAAAACATTATACGCCCAAAACTGTGCATAATATAACTACCTATATGTTTCGATTAGAGGACACTATTAAGGTAACTAATTACAAGAGGATCTGATTCTCAATAACATCCAGTCAATCAATCAATTTACATTATAATACTTTGAAAGGATATGCCCACTTCGCATTTATGCTGCAATGCACAATAACAACTTTTAAGCGTTTTCATAATCAGGCAATAATATAAATGAAACTTTATGCAAATACCCGAAAAAAGAAAATAATCGGAATTGACATTTTCATTGATTGGTTGACTTAAATGAGTAAAAGATAATATATACATAAACTATCTAGAAATAAAAAAAATACCGCAAAATGTATATTCTAAAAAGAGGACCATTACAGGCTTTAACTGCTCGTATGGAAATACCATTGGATTTTATAAAAGTTCAAGAACAGAAAGACAGAAAACAAGCTGTAGGTAAAGCAATCGTTAGTTTTCAAGTGAATGTGAGGAAATTTAATGGAGGCGAAAACTCGTCAAACTGAAGGCCATTATTGAAATAGTTGCAACAAGCAAATTCAGTGAATTTCCATCCCTTGCCAAATAAAACAAATAACTGAAAAAAATCAACTCGAACGAGTATTAGTTTGTCTGTTTCAGAATTTTTTTTAAATTCATCTTCCTAAAGTTACAGTCATTGAAAACTTAGTTGCTGTACGTTAAATTAAACCAGTATAACTAGTTTCAAATAATAAGAATTTGTATAGCATGATTATATAAGAAAAACACTAAATCCCATTAAGGGCCTCATTCCTATAAAAATCAAGTTTCTAAATTTTCCGTTATTAGAGAATACACAGTACATACCACGTAAAAAAACAACAGTTAATAAGCAAATTCAGTGAATTTATATCCCCCGCCGAATGAAGCAATTAACTGGAAAAAAACTAAAAGTGTATTGGTTTGACTTTTTCAGAAAAAAGAAGCATTTTTTTAATTCCACTACCCCACTGGGAACTCATCTCCGAGGGGTTATTCTTTTTTCTATAAAAATCCAGTCGCTAAAATTGCCGTTGTTAGAGAATACTAAGTTGATTATTTGTGCCAAACAAAATTAAATTCTGACAAACGTTTTCAGAAAAAAAGAAGCATTTATGAAATTTCACCACGACATTTGGGCCTCATCTCTAAGGGGTAATTCTATTATCTGCATCTTACAGTCATACAGAACTCAGTAGTTGTAAGTTAAATCAAATCAGCACTATTAGTTTCAGAAAACAAAAATTCTTAAGTTTCTATATGTAATATGTAACAAAAAGCGCTACAACCCTTTAAGGCCGCATTTCTAAATATATCCATTTTTCTAATTTTTAATTCTGAGAAAATCAGAAGTTCATTACTTGTGACAAACAAAATCAAATTCTGACAAGCCATTTCGGGAAGCATAATAAAAGAAAGAATTAAAGTAAACTCTGAACAAATGAATACGGTTTGAAGGAAAAGCGACTGTAGTGAGGAAAGCAAGCATTGTAAGTATAGTGTGTTACCTCATTGCGACATGTTCTTAATCTTGTGATGTCTGCCTCTACAGAAAGGTCTGTGCTTAGCGGTGCGGATTTCCAATTGTATTTCGGGTTTAAGCCAAACACATTCATACTCCTTAGCAAGCATATTGTAAGGCTTATGTCAAAATCTGCTATCGATGGAGCTTGTCCACCTTGAGGGAAGAGCAGATTATACTGTGTTTTGGTAATTGCTTTCTGAGTTTGAAGGCTAAGAATTGTGTGCTTTTCTTGTGCCAGGCAAGCAGTCAGCGTACTATTCTGACTCTGAAGCTTCTGATTAAAGATGTTCCTTATGACGAGGTTGCCTCCATCTATAAGTAGAATCTGCAGGCGAAAGAGGTAGACTCGATTTTTTGAAGTCATTGCTGAAGCCATTTCTGCCGTCACCTGTGTATTTTCAATACAACTTTATCGGAACCAGCTCTTGCGATGAATTGTGCCGACTTAGATATGCATACATGGCTGTTCAAACATTCTGAAAATATATTTTATAAGTTTGAACTTAATATCAATATTTAAACGATATCATTCAAATTCTGAGTAAGTTAACTTTATAGTACAAACAGGTAAAATCCGAAAGTAAATTTTGTCCTGCATGATTTGTTTTCCTGCACTACTGTAACAGTTAAGTTTTATTTCTTCACCAGGGTGTGCATTAGTCTTGTACAAAAGGCTAGCTTACAGCTTAAATATACTATATTTGCAAAAACGTTTTTAGAAAAAGACGTATATTGTTAGCCATTTTCATTCAACATAGTCTCTGCTCAATTTGATTGAAGAATATGATCTTTAACAGTAAGCTAAAAATAAAAGTTGTGAAAGTAATTTGGCACTACCTTGTAAAACTTTTGGCGCTTTTTATTTAAGAAGTTATTTATGGCTTAGAGTGCTTTATCGAAGTTGAAGCATTCCACGGAGATGATGAACCGGGCGGAATAATTCACGAGGGCGAAGCCCAAGTGAACACCTTGCAAGCACATTTCCGACGAGAAATGCCATATATTATTTCGATAATATTAAGCCGAATTTATGAAAGCTGTCGTAACTACTACTGACCTTTTTCAGTTTGTCGTTAATGTGTAAAAGGGCATACATAGTGGCCCTAAGAATTCAACCCCCCTCTTTCGGACGAACATTCAAAATACCATACAGCTATAATATACAGACTTATTTTTAGTTTAATCGTTTAAGTTATTTATCCAAAACAAAATGGACACCAGTGAAAAAATGATGCTGTCACTTAAATGTAGTCTGGTGGTCTTTTGACATAATACACAACCAAATTGATGTTATATAAGCTTTTAAAACATGTATTAGTGTGTGTTGTTGCAAAAAATTGTTAAAAATGTCATTTCAGTTCTTGGGTTACTTACATGAAAACTGAATTTTCATGTAGATATAAATAATATACTAGAACTCAATGATAAAGAAAAAATAAACAAGAGCTGTTTGTAAAACATGTATGCTCCCTTTGATGCAATCAGTAATGTTGAAAAAGCAATACATGTGGCATGAAAAAAAGATGTCCCGGTGGCCTTGACCTTTGACCTCAAAATATTTAGGGGTCATCTGCTGGTCACGGCCATCCTCTACACCAAGTTTCAAGATGCTAGGCCCATGCGTTCTCTAGTTATCGTCCGGAAACCGTTACAATTCTGGGTCTCTGTGACCTTGACCTTTGACCTATTGAATTAAAAATCAATATGAGTCATTTGGTGGTCATGACCAACCGCCACACCAAATTTCAAGATGCTTGGCCCACGCGTTCATGAGTTATTGTCCGAAAACCGTTTTACTATTGACCTCGACCTTTGACTTACTGAGCTCAAAATCAAATAGTGTTATCTACTTGTTATGATTAATCTTCAAACCAACTTTCAAGATGCTAGGCCCATGCGTTCTCTAGTTAACGTCCGGAAACCGTTTTACTATTCCGGATCACTGTGACCTTGACCTTTAATCTACTCACCTCAAAATCAATAAAAGTCATTTACTGGTAATGACCAACCTGCACAAACAGTTTGAGGAGTGTAGGCTAAAGCGTTCTTTAGTTATCGTTCGGAAACCGTTCTGTACCCACCGCCCAATTCCGGGTCACTGTGACCTTGATCTTTGACCTACTGACCTCAAAATCAATAGGGGACCTCTCCTTGTGATGACTAACCTACACACCAAGGATTGAGGATTGTATGCCAAATGGTTCTTAAATTGTCGTCAGGAAGCCATTCTCTACCGACCGGCCGACCGGCCGACCGACCGACCAATTGCCCGACGGACCGACCGACCAATATACCCCTGCTTCTTCGAAGAGTGGGGGGGGGGGCATAATAAAATATTCAGCAGTGGAAAAGAAGAGCTTTGACACCATCAGGTAAAAACTATCTTAATTTCTTTCTGTGGAAAGGAAATCCAAAAATCCGTAAAAATGTCATGTAAAAGATTATGCACAAGGGGGCTAAGTATGCTTAATTTACCTGTATTCGTGAAATCGTTGGAATTAACATGGATAAGAAGACTTATTATACGTGAAGGAAACCGGAGCAATATCTTTAAACAATATTTGGATCTGAAAAAAAAATGTGCACATGCTGGAAACATTATGCCGAAAAAAAATTCAAACACTATTCATATTCAATTTTGGAAACAAACTTTACATGCTTTCGCTATACATGTATTAAGAGAGCATCATAATTATGACCCAAAAGAGATTATTAACTACCCTCTTTTTATAATTATGATATTGTTATTGGTAATAGAAATGTATTTCTAGAATTATAGTTCGAATGTGGAATCTATTTTGTTTCTCAAATTTTACAGGCAGATAGCAAATTTAACAAACCTGAAGATTTGAACAACCAATATAATACAAAAAGGATATAAATGCAGTTAAACAGAAATTCAATTTTGACAGCACTATTTATGACAAAGGAACAGAGCCAAAAATACCACTACATTATATGTGGAATTTTGAAAGACAAAATAGAACCAAAGTTTATGTATGATTCTTTGAATGTCAATGTTATTAAACCAGCTTGCCAATTCGGATGGTCTCAAACACTTAACTTACCTTCAGAAGATAGTTATTTGAACAATGTATAATCCTTACCATTCAAAATTACAAAATATACTAATTTACAAAGGTTTCGAGTAAGGTTATTCATAGAATTCTAGGAACAAATGATTTTCTGTCCAAGAAAAAATATAAAGAATATCCAGTATTCACTTTCTGTCAAACAGAAAATGAAACCTTAAACCATTTGTTTTGGGGGTGTAAATTTACTAAAATCCTTATAAATGAAATTTGTGTTTCAAGACTAAAAATGTCAAACATTAATATGGAATATATGATTTTTGGTTTTAGAGAACCACAATCAAGTTTAGCTATAAATTTGATACTGATATACATCTTGATGCAAACTAAAAAATATAAAACTATCCACAGATAGAGCCAATGCATATATTTCATACTTTTACACGACCAATGAAGAAACCGCCATCTTTAAAGGCTGTCATACATGGTTGGAATGATATAAAAGCATTTTGCCAACTCTAAATGTCTGCTCTCAATTACTGTACTTTTGAATCCTATATTCTTCATGTTCAAGTGTGTGACTTGTAATTTGTGTTAACTTAACAGTCCTTAGAGTATACAGTCCTGTACACCTGATTTGCAAATAATTACATTTTGGACAACGAGTCAATAATACCTGAATACACACTGAGCCGGCAAATGCTACTATAGTTAATCATCACTGGCTTTCAACCTTTCTTTCGGAACATGGGTCATGTAGGGTCAAAATCTAGGTCAGGGGGTCAAATTATTAAAAAAACCATGTGTATGTTAAAGAAGTTACATTTTCATTGAACCTTCATGAAACTTGGTAAGTATGAGTGCCTTGATAAAATCTAGGTCGAGTTCGAACATAGGTCATCTAGGGTAAAAAAACTAGGGCACTGTGTCAAATCATAGAAAAACCATATGTATGCAAGAGAGGTTGCATTTAACATTGGATCTTCATGAAACTTAGTCAGTATAATTGCCTTGATGATATCTAAATCGAGTTTGAACATGGGTCATCTAGGGTCAAAAAAAAGGTCAGGGGGTCAAATTATAGAAAAACCTTGTGTATATGCTAGAGAGGTTGCATTTTTCATTGGACCTTCATGCAATTTAGTCAGTATGATTTTCTTGATGGAATCTAGGTCGAGTTTGACTATTGGTCATCTAGGGTCAAAAACTAAGTCAGGGGGTCAAATTATAGAAAAACCATGTGTATGCAATAGAGGTTGCATTTTGCATTTGATCTATATGAAACAAATGGTCAGTATGATTGCCTTGATGAAATCTAGGTCAAGTTCGAGCATGGGTCATCTAGGGTCAAAAACTAGGTCACGGTGTCACATGTTGTCATAAGTCCCAGGTGAGCGATATAGGGCCATCTTGGCCCTCTTGTTTGAATGTTTTATGAATACTTCTAAAATATGTACATGGTCATGCTTGGAAAAGTTTTGAAGGTATGCCACCCATAGTTTTATATTTTGATATCAGTAGTCCATGTTCCCTTGTTGCTGACTGCGATACAAACTTTGCTGTTACAGTATAGTCCAAATACTCGTTCAGAACAAGCCCGAGGTACTTGGATACATTTTCAAGTTGATGTTAACTGCACTTGAAAACAAATGCCGACTGGTGAACTGACTTGTTTCTGAAGTGCATCATTTTCGTCTTATCAATGTTAATAGACATTTTATTTTGATTACACCAGTTTGTAAGCAAATCTAGTAGATCTTGAAGGTCGGACCCGCTTTTGTCAAAACAAGGTCGTCTGCATAAAAAAGATGGCACACAATTGTACCATTTATCTATATTCCTTTATTCATACAATCTAATTGTTCACTAAGATCATTTATGTAAAGTTTAAACAATATGATGACGTCACTCCTTTGTAGTCGCTGTACTGTATTTTTAATATTGGACTGCTTTCAATGGAGCTCAGTACTGTATTTTCCACGTCGAGTCCAATAATATACTAATATTGGACTGCACGAGGAAAAATGAACGTGTAAGAAAGCGATAAATTGACACATCCATTTTACCCGTATAGTCCAATATTAAGCAAATGAATTATGTGCCTGATTTCTGCGACTTTCGCTTTTTGTTCTGACGCCAACGCAAAGCGTCCGGTAAAAACGGCTCCAACACACAGTAACATTGGCGCAAAAAAATGACGAAACTTACCAAAAACGGTAATATTAATCTAACGATTCAGGTAAAATTAATCTAGGCAAGTAATATATATTCCCATATACGGCGTCAAAAAACAAATAACAATTGTTTTACCATTCCCCTCATACAAGTCCATTGTCGAAGCACCGTGTTCTCAAAAGTTGAATCGTTCCTTACACTTTGTTATTTCTTCCCAGTTATTTCTTCCCAGTACTGGATATGTACCGTCTTGACCGTTTCAATGAAGAGCCTTTTAAACGTTTCGAACGTAGGTGGTTGATTTATTCACGTCCTGATTTTTTATTTACCGTTTAAAGGGCCGTGCGCATCGGAAAGAAAAGTTAAATGTAAAAAAAGGCTATGCAGATCAAAGTCCAGTACATGCGTTAAAAGAAATCCACGGATTCTGCAAATTTATGGTTAATCCGTCGACATTATACAACTTATATTAATCGCTCTCTAGACTCGCATTTCAGATAGAATCAACATCGAATAGAGAGAGAGTGACAATGTGGAATAAGCTGTCTTGCCTGAGGAAACTACCATACATTTGTTCTTCGACACTACAAATGTTCAAAAACTTTTAAGATTTTTGAACACATTAATGAGTGATTTCTTAAAAACAAATTTTAAAACTGTTTTATTCATACTAAACATTTTTTTTATCTTTTTAAACACCTGTCGTGACGGGCCGTATTGTGGGATCACATGTTGCGTGCGGTCGGCGGCGTCTTCGGCATTAGAAAAATGAAAGAAAAGTTAAATGTAAAAAAAGGCTATGCAGATCAAAGTCCAGTACATGCGTTAAAAGAAATCCACGGATTCTGCAAATTTATGGTTAATCCGTCGACATTATACAACTTATATTAATCGCTCTCTAGACTCGCATTTCAGATAGAATCAACATCGAATAGAGAGAGAGTGACAATGTGGAATAAGCTGTCTTGCCTGAGGAAACTACCATACATTTGTTCTTCGACACTACAAATGTTCAAAAACTTTTAAGATTTTTGAACACATTAATGAGTGATTTCTTAAAAACAAATTTTAAAACTGTTTTATTCATACTAAACATTTTTTTTATCTTTTTAAACACCTGTCGTGACGGGCCGTATTGTGGGATCACATGTTGCGTGCGGTCGGCGGCGTCTTCGGCATTAGAAAATGAATACCGCTAGAATTGATATCATTTCTTAAATGTAATGGAAGTCTTTATTAAGTCGCCGAAACGAGTGGGGCGACCTAATGGACAACATAACTTAGGGTTTTTATACAGCCTGAAGTCAAAATCGTTATGATTAGTGCACGTTTGACCGTTTCTATGCGCCTATCGGATGTAAACAACTGCTGCTCTACGGAGCTTGCGCAAGATTTAAGACCGCCCCATTACACATGCGCAAACGTTTATTTTTTATATGCCCGTCGTGACGGGTCGTATTGTGGGATCACATGCGGCGTCATGAATACCGCTAAAACTGATATCATTTCTTAAATACAATGGAAGTCTTTATTTTGTCGCCGAGTGGGACGACATAGACAACATTACTAAAAGGATTTTTATACAGCCTTAAGTCAAAATCGTTATGAGCATTGCACTTTTTGACCGTTTATATGCGCCTACCGGAGGTAAACAACTGCTGCTCTACGGAGCTTGCGCAAGATCTAAGACCGCCCCATTACACATGCGCAAACGTTTCTTTTTTTATTCATAGTTAACATGGCATACTCGCTCGGAGGGTTTTACTATTTTAAACTACCAGGAAGCGTTTAATTCTATCTTTACATTTATAGATATAATCACATCTTTGATCGCAAGTATCGGTCTTTATCACACAATATTTATCAAACAAAGTAAGATTTTGATACAATTGTACATCTTTTTGTAATGGGCCGGTGGCCAATATCAAATAAACCAGTTGTCATTGTCATTGTCATATTAAAACAGTTCAAACTAAGTAATAATATAGAATAAAACTTACCTCTACTATTCATCTATTAATCACACACCTTTCCCTAATGAAGACATGTTTTCGTAGTTATCTCCGTATTGGGAAAAATCACAAACGTTCATTTTAACATGGCTAGGTCAGTCGTGTTTCAACAAAAAACTTTATTATTAAAGTAATATAGAAAATGTAAAACACGGATGCTATCATTATCCAGTATATGTTAATTGCAATCAAGAATCACTATAATTTTCTAATATCAAACTTAATGTTTTAAGCCATAAATAGTTATATCTCGCATACGCTTCATGTTTTGTATTAAAACGAAGGAAACTCGAGACGGTTGCCAAGATCGTAACCAAGCACTATTTGATTACGTGCGTTTAAAATCTTACGTCGATTGATTAGTGGTTACAAAAGATCTATTCAAACAAAACAAACCGAAGATGAATAAATATACAGTCTTAAGAAATTCATTGCAATTATAGCCATGTACTACATGCTCCAATTACGCGCTCATTAAATAAATAGGTTGAAATAGTGTAATGTTTATAAGATAAGATAAGATAAGATAAGAAAAGTTTATTATAGTGACAAGTACATTTCATAATACAATAAACAAACATATACAAATAACAATAGTACCCGGCCCAGCTGGCCTATTTGTCACCTTAGCAATAAATAAGTTTTCAAATTCATATTTATACAATTTGATTCAAAACTTTCTTTGTTAATAGTAATGATAATGGTTAAACACATCGAGAAAAAATACTTTCTCTTGCAAATAAGGCAAGATGAGATAAGATTAGTTTGCTTTTTGATTATTAATATTGAATATATTCAAAACAATCGGTATCGAACTTTAAAGTGCGTTAGCTCCAAACATTAGGTATAATGTAATCCAATAGAAAATGCCTGTAATATTTCCTTAAATTATGCTGCTTATATACTGCTTTTACCAATCCATAATCGAGATTCTAGCTCATCAAACATTTATAAATATGTTATTTTGAAAGAAGACTGTATTTGAGTATTGTGAAAACTAAAGAATTTTAATGCAAAACTAGATTTGATACAGTTGTACAAAAAAGATGCTTATTTAACACAGTGTTAACAAAATTCAACAACAAATAGCATTGAAATCGTTCATATTTTATACATATATACGGCATGATCTTAATAGAAGTTACTACATGTACATAGAATGTTCAAGATATGTTATACATATTAAAGCAGACTTTCTCATGTACCCATTAAGAACAAGCATTTATAACAACTTCTTTCACATTATTGCAATTTGTAAGCATTGTCAAAACTAGATTATAATCATAGGAAATGATTTCATTCGCTATCGGTTATACAAAATGTACCTTTTTTTCAAAGTTTCTCTTTAATATATGGTGGCTGATTTCTGCCATGTCGTGCGTTCGACATTCCGAGGCGAAAACACGAAAACTCGACCAATAGCGACTTTGTAGTGTTTTCACGTTTTCGAACTTGCGGATCGCAAAGTCAAATATACGACGGATTAAAGGCGAAATGACGACGTACTTTATCGCGACTTTCGGGATAAACAGTCGAAAACACGAAAATTCGACAAGTACAATGTACCTGTAATTATAATTGGGAATTATATTATTTTCTATCTGTAAACACCGACACACTGTACATGTTTGTTTCGTATAAGCGTTCTCCAAATGTAGGTCGCGCTATGTCCTTTAATTTGATACGTGAAGATATGTGAAATTCCTTGTAAATATAGAAACAACTAGTTTTACGCCAATCTTCCAATAAGGTTTTGAGTCACCGCCGGTTAAACTTTGAACCCCTTTAACTTTGATGGATGTTATATAAGATGTTAAGATTGGAAAAACGTAAGATTTGCCATATTCCTATTTCTGGAACTTCTTCTTCTTATACCTTATATTTTATTGAATATTAAAACGTTCCCCGTTTTTCCGAGGTATTCTACATATCTTTTCATTATAATCTGACCAAAATTAGGATCTGCATGCTTCAACAAATTATGTGGGTACCCGTTTCCTTATTGGACCTTTAATCGTTCGTTTTGATTGGTCGTTATGTGGTCGTCACCTTGAAAAAGGTTTGAAGTGACAGCTAAAGGTAGCAGGCATTTATATTATTCATTTACATATTTCAATGTAAATTTGTTTCGAGTTTCAATATTTCCTTTTTTAAGGCGGTCGCCTGCAGGCGAACGACTTTATAAAAACGAGAAAATTTAGCAGGAATCCGATCACCAGAGACACCTAGCGGCAGATTTTAGCGCGAACGCTTTACACAAATAAGTGCAGGATTGTCTCTTTGCTTTAATAAGTACAATCATGTCTAAATGATTAAAGTACAATAGTGCAGTTTGTGGTTTCATGGCAGAAAAATAGTCCGCCCAGATATAATAGTGGCACGCGACTAAGTTAAAAGCATATTCAATGGTCTTTATTTGTACGTTCAGGTGAATGATTGAAAAACAGTAATTCAAGATCAACACGTAAACGTATTAAGGAAAGCATTACATTATACGTAGTACTTCTTTTACGATGTTTTAAATATGTTTACAGTGCATTATACACAAAAGAAGGATGATATATCAAAATTATATTCACACAGCGAAAACAGATTTCAAGTTCATTCCCATAGAAACTGCCTTTAATTTATTCCTGTTTCATGTTCTGTAGTCTTTGTACTGGACGATTACCTCTGTGGTTACCTTCCCTGTAAAACTTCATTATAAACACGGGAAATAAAAACTCGAAGGTAATTTATGCCAACAAAATGGTCAATTTTGAATATGATTGGTTTTAGTTTCATTTGTCGGATGTCGCACAGAGAAGATGGATAGCCTCACTTTCGTTTTCTTCTGTAGACGTCTTTCCAATCCTTTTGTAATTATAGTTATTGTTATAATTTTGTGCCATGGTCTGTAGTACCGGTAAATAAATGGAGTAGTTCTTGTGAAAGAAATGACAGTACTGTTGTTTTAAAGGTTAATATGTCTCTCTGTGAGGTTAAAGCCTTGGGTTCGTTCTGTGTCGGTATGTAATTGACCCCTTATTTCACGCATCATTGGTTGCACTCTTCCAACTTATGACATACAAATATATTTATCAATCTTACAGATAAGATGGAAACAATGATGTAGAAAGCGTAAAATGTCTACCTTTATCAGTTATGAGCGTCGCTGGAGTTCGTCCAGATGTAATAAAACTGTCAGGAATGACTTTTGTCACTGCTTCTCCGGTTTTTCTTTTTACTTTAAAGGCTTCAGCCATACATATTTTGAGAATGTATATAATACAATAACGATGAATTCATAGAATTGGTTCTAGTTGCAAACTTCACCATATCGATAAAACTGGCCATCCAAAGATAATCGATCTCACTACTCACTACATGATTTTGTTTAAATCGCCTCCTCGCTGGTTTATGAAAGCTTTAGGCTTCATGATTGTGCAAGAATTGTTATATTCTGAACTGGCCAATGACAGGCTTTCTTTCTTTTTTTTACCACTGTGTGCAATTTCAGTGACCATACAAAAGTACCAGTTAGTTTGGAATCAAAATATATTATTCAAATCATCTTCCCATTGAGACATGTTTATCCTGTTCAACTTCCTATCTACAAATGATATGGCAGTCTATAATTTATACATTTGTACTATTATTCCCTTTCATTTTCGAATTCGTTGTCAGTCTTGCTTTCTTCGTCATTGGATGTCTCGGATTCAAATTATTTTAAGACCGTTTCCTCGTGTTTTTATTACTCTCTTAATAATCTAAGATTTGGTTAACTCCCTTTACTATCACTTTACATCAGTTCTGTTCCTATGTTTGTTATTTTCCAGAGGAATATGATCATGATGCAATAAATTTAGATATTTGTCAAAAAGTTCCTCTCATCTCCAGCTGTATGTTTATCTCTGAGTCGGTCATTTCCTTAGCCTCTTCCCCTTTTTCGTCGTAAGCCGCGAGTTGATTTCTGACTTCTGATTCTATTTAGCTTTAATATCGTCGGGTACTTGGATTTACATATCAACTGAAAAGCCTGTTCGTGCCTGGATTTTCATCAATTTTGCTCTCACTGTCTTCTTCAAATTTGGCTTTTTTTCATGTTGGCTCATTATTGTGGCGGATGCACATCCTTGATTTTCTCCCTGAGCTTTTGTGGAGAGGTTCTGAAAATCACGGCATCTCTCCTAGAACATTCTAAATGACAGTCCTAATTTATCTTTATTAAGCAGAGTATCTTTAAAATTAACTAATCAAAATGAGGAAATATTAGTCAATGAAAATATGTTTTGTGTTGGAAACGAATTCAGAAGCAATCTCAAGCGTCCAATCAAATTGATAGCCAAATAACACAATCAAATACGTCTCTAAATGAGTCTTTGCAATGTTTCAACCCCGTAAGACAATCAACATGGCATATACTTATGAAGAATGTGATTGAGATTTTAAAAAACTAAGCCAGTTAATGTAACACATATACGTA
This sequence comes from Saxidomus purpurata, assembly GCA_022818135.1. Taxonomy (NCBI): domain Eukaryota; kingdom Metazoa; phylum Mollusca; class Bivalvia; order Venerida; family Veneridae; genus Saxidomus; species Saxidomus purpurata. The sequence goes on from JAFMSR010000004.1 coordinate 55,980,075, forward strand.
GTTATTTCTGTTTATGTACCTGTAAAATTTTCAGCAAAATATCATAACAATTTAACCATAACTGAAAGTTTTCTTCACAATTTTTTCTAAAGCTTTGAATGAATTTTCACAGTAATGCTCCCTGTTAATTATACAAGTTGCATAAGGAAAGAAATTATATTTTTAATTTCTTGGACAACACGGATTTTATAATCGTCCTACATGTACGGACTTGTGTCAGCGATTTTATCTAAATATGTTTACGTTCCTGTGTACAAAGCCATAGATTACACGTTTTTAATGGGATTGAGAAGACAACTTGCACAATATAATAGTTTCGGTTTCATGTCTTTTGATAAGCGTTTGTTATTGCGTATTGAATTTCATTCTTTGCCATAGATTGTCATAACTTAAAGAATATACGTCAAACATTTGAATATAATCCAACTTGTGCGTTAGGCTTAATTTAAGTATTGGAGTACTTCCAAACCCGTTACTAATATAACATTAATTATTGTTCTTTTAATGATATCATGACTTGGTGTATGTGTAGTAATTAAAATATATCAGCTCAAATGATAGAGCAGTAGATAGTACACTTGTTAAATTACATATATTTTACTAATTTTTGGATACTGGTTTGTAAACCAGGTTCAATAAAAACTACGTATCACAAAAATAAATTTAAGTTTTAATGTTAATACAGAATAGCGCAATTTTGAGCTCTACCGGTACTTATTTTGAAATATAATATTTCTTCCTCATTATGCAGTTTAGAAGTACAAATGCACCTTGCAGTTTACATTTGGGTTTTATGGATAGTTTAAATTTTGCATTAATACAGGAATGTTGTAATAAATCAGTATGGACCAGTTGTTAATTTTGTTGAGTTTCAGTTATAGTGCTATTCTGTGACTAAAAATAAAACTCGCCAGTTTAAAGAGTTTTCGTTTCTCTTATGCTTTTATAAGATACTTTGTTACAACGATAAAAAAACTCCATTCTCCCAACGCCTGGCTTAAAGGCCCAATACTAAGCCCCTGACAGGTACAATTTTTCATCACGTAATAATTGGCTGAAACATGTTATATGATTAAGAGTTTAGCAAGAATGAAGTGACGCTTTTGGAAAACTGCTCTTAATCTATACATATGGCATACTATATTTGCAACGTCAATAAAATAGGCAAGATATATTCTTAACTGAACCAAAACCATTAACATTTGATCCGTCATGCTTTTATAAAAAAGACTTTTAAACATTGAGACCTTGATATTGACGCAATCTATATAAGATTGGATATATAAATTAACTATTGACCATAACTCAAAGACACGATAAACTTGAAAAATTTAGAGTTTCAAAAGAAGCCTCAGGAACGGAGTGTCCCGGGTTTGATCCTCACCAGCGTCACGGTGGTTGTGTTCTTGGGCAAGACACAAATATTTCCTTATTGCCTCTCTCTCTCTCTCTCTCTCTCTCTCTCTCTCTCTCTCTCTCTCTCTCTCTCTCTGTTTTCGGAGCCTCTGATCGAATTATATTACTTCAGGCAACGGTGGCGCATACGTTTTGATCACGTGATCGCGCTGGACGCAATTGCCATGTTAAACAACAGAAAAGTTCAAGTATTTGATAAAGTTTTCAGCAATTATGTGTAGTTCCTGTGCTTGCAAGGTATAGCAGCTGAGTAATTTCTTCCAATTTCATTTTTAAAACCATGCTTACATATTCATTGTGCTTGTGCCAGCAAGGATTGTGTCTCTTTTGTGATTACACGATTCGTAACGGTGCTGCGAATAAAAGTGCTTTTGTTAACAACGTCTGTATCGTATTGAATATTATAGTTCTTGGGTTTCCGTGGCACACATATACTGAATAGAGACGTAGTAGACTGGGGCACAGTTTTATAAGAAGGCTACGTTATTCGATACACACGGGTACATACCCCCAGTTTAGGCGTGGACTTTTACAGGTCACTTTCACGTGTTTTTGGGGAGCGGGGGAAGGTGTTCGTTCAACTAATATCTGGGGGAAAAAAGACTTTTTTCTTTTACGGCAACTTATTTTAATTTTATGCATATGCCATTTGTATATACTTATGTGTGACTAAGGTGCGAGTAACCGGCTTACGTACATTATATGTGAGTAAGGGGAGAGTGATAGGCATAATATACAATCTGGTTATGTTTGCAGATGTTATCTCCCTTGAATAAGATGGTGTTTAGGGGAGATCAACCTGCTAAAGGACCACAATGGAAATAAGAGTTTGTTTTAGCTCTTTTTTGTGTTATCCTTAACATATAATGTTGATTGACATGGCTATATTAATTCATACATGTTTGTTTATTGTTTTATTGTATGTTTTAATTATAAGTTGCCATGTAAATTGTACATTTTATATTGAAATAAATAAATCTATCTATCTATCTATCTATCTATCTATCAATCAATCGCAAGTTCTTGTTTTGGCCTTTTTTTCGAAGACGAGTCATATCCTGTTATCATTTGCCCATAACATATGAGCTTTCATGATCAAACTTTGTGAACGCATGTAGGAGATTTTGTGTGTAGTCGTGGACAAGATGTGATCAGATAAAAGTTATATTCCTCGAAAAGCAACTTTAATTTCCGAAACTTTTTCCGTTATTGTTTTTTTTTCTTTATGGAGCAAATCTTTAATTAATATGCTCTTCTATTGGAGGAAAATAAGAATATCTTTCTATCTACTATTATGTAAAACGAATCAACTTTCTATATTTCTTTTGTTTTTATTTATACCCCAAATCAACTTTGCACGAGGTCACTGTAACACAATACAATTGATTTCTATCGTGATTTCATAGATACACTAGTACTATGGAATTTTATTCATAAAGACGCACTGCATTCTTTTCAACAAAGCATCATGTAAAATATGTACACATTGAAACCTGCATTGCAAGTGCTCATCTCGGCCAAAGGCTTAAAGGCCCTATAATAAGAAACAGGTCTTAAAAGAGTATGCAAATTCACCAAAATCATGATGGGTGCATTCTCAAGGTAGATACTAATGTCTCCAATACAATACAATATAATACAAATTTTATTTTCTTGTCGGTATGGCAATACAAATAACATTAGCTATGAATAGCTATTGACCGACTATATAACAAAGATAACACATATAACAATGTACACAATAAATTAATGACAGTGATAGCATTATAGTTATGTTTGAGAACCTGTAAAAAGATTTTAAAAAAGCACATTATATTAAATTATAAATTGTAGCACATTCAGCACATTTAGGTTACAAGTATGATACACACACGGTAAAAACTGAGTGAATGGTGCTAATCTTGGCATTGGCCTAAAGGTGTACTAAAACTGGGTGTATTAAAAAACTGAAAGGTAATGTTAACACAAAAGTGCACCAGATAAAAGGAAGTTAAAACTCTTATTAACCTGAATCAGATTCAGGATAACACGATTAGCACCATCCTCTCCACAAAGTAATTACATTTACAAACAGCAAAGGAAAAACACATGGTAGCAACATAACATAAAACAAGTATATAAACAAATATATGAAGCAAACAATATCAGTTATAAGCAGACTGAACTTAAAGCAAACTGAATGGCAAATAATAATATAAAGCGTGGGAAGAAGCAAAAAGTAACTGAAATACAAAAGCAGGAGTTTGGAAAACACTAATCATGACAGCAGGAACACCTACAACTCTGTCCGCTCCAGGCATTGACCAGGCTCCTAAACTGGTTGAAATTCATGTCCCTATATTTTCAATCAAATTGTGGTCTATTCTTTTCTATATATATTACAATTCATTGCGTTAATCGAAGTTGAATTTTAGAAATCGTCTTATTCTTTTTATTTTCTTATGACGCAAACCTTTAATGCATTTACAATATAATATGATTCAACTTCCTTATAAAACTCTATCCGACATACAACCCTGTATTTCTTTTGTTTTTATTTAAACCCAAAATCAACTTTGCGCGAGGTCACCATAACCCAATACAGTTGATTGTATCATGATTTCATAGACGAGTAACTACATACTATGGAATTTCATTCACAAAGCCGAAATACATTCTTTTCAAATCAGTGCAAATCGTATTAAAATTTTACTGATCGTATTGCTAAAATTAGTAACATGGGTTTTCCGCAAATTTAAGAAATACAAAACATTCTTCATTGAATGTATTTTTTTAATATATCGCGGTTCGATCTCCGGGCTGAACAGTAATGCTTTAATTTTTTTATTGATGCTTTCTTGAAAACAATCGTAACACTTATCAAATATGTAATATATCTTTATTTAAGATATTTTATAACTTTTAATTTTAATTGTGCTTATATTCTCGGGACAAAACGTTTGATACGAAACACAGCAAAAAATCTTTATTTCTACTTTATATTAACTTGTTGATGGTTATTTGTTTAAAGCAATAAAACGTATTAATAGTAGAAAAGCCAGCATTCGCACGACTTGTTTTGGTCTGAAGAAAAATATTTTAACTTTTTCTTTCGTCTTAAAACTTATCTAAGATATCATATAACCATGCCCGCAAATTGCCCATTTTTCCTCTAAAAGGAAAGTGGTTGTATCTTTCTAGGACACGCAAGTAGTTTGCAATATTTGAATGTTCAAAACTAACACAAAGATCTGAAAAGCTGTCATAACAGCATATTGTTTTATGTCTCTCCACAACAGGACAAAAGTCAAAGCGCCTACAAAAGCATAAGACGAATTCTTTCTCCGATTAGAAAAAAGAGCTATAATTCAACAAAAGGATAAATTGTACCACCCTTAACTATATCGCTGAAATTACCGTCTCCTCTTTTTAGAAGAAACGTATGTGATTTGCGGGCAAGATAATACATAATGTCAAATGCTAATTAATCATCTGAAAGAAAGAGCCAGTTACCAAAAGTCCACAATTGTGATTGTAATAGCCCAGATAAGATATTGTAAATTGGGCGAAATTCTTGATTTTGCCAACCATTCAACCACACCCCACCCCAGCCATATTCATGCCCTGTCGACCTACGTTTAGAATTGATGGAAATCATATGCGGTTTCTATATTTTCCAACAGCTATGTCAACAGCTAATTAGTTTCTGTAGATGTGTTGTGTGTTGTGTAAAACTTCTAACTAAGGCATTGTATACATGTACATGTTTCTCCTCTGAGTAAATGTAAGCTCACACAAAATTATTTTGTTCTATTAGAAATAAAGAGAAAAATGAAGATAGTCACTGAAATCAATGAAAAAATATGGTCCTACTAGGGCTCGAACCAGCAACTTTAAAGTAAAACATATATATTATACGCTTTAACCACGCGGCGAGTGTTGCACGCTTCCCTCGTAACAAAAGTACTGGTATATATAAAATGTTATTGACCCGACTTACCTCGGCACTGGAGCAGTCTATCATTAAAAGTACTAAAACACGTATGACCTAGAAATCGAACTGTACATTTGTTCTTTATTACACTATCATGATGACAGTTAATGTTTGTTATAAAACGAACACTCCCCCAGCCTAATCATTAATCGATAAACGTGCAAAATTATCAAAGTAATGCAAGGTAGTTAAAAATATTCATTGTACAACATGTTTAATTATGAATGTATAAGCCTTGCATGCACATTGTATAAATATCTTGTACAAGGGCCTATAGAAATGTATGTTGATTACCTTTGTTACAACCCCCTGCTAAAATACTTGGATGAATAAAGCAATCTTCTCTTCTGTTTTATTGTATAGTATAACAAGAGAATACCAGCTCACAAAGCGCCTTGTTTCCTGTTAAGAATCATTGTTTACATCCCAGGCTGCCACGAAGAGGAAAAGACCCATCCTTAGCTGATGTAACCGTCCTGGATGTTTAGAGCTAGGCCGCCAACTTCACGGACATCAACATGGGGTCGTTCCGAGAGCAGAGAACATTCAAACTTCAAACAAAAACAGTTCGGCACTGAGAAAACAAGAAATATAAATGCATAAAAATCTGATGTGCGGAACACTGACCTAATAGCACACCGGGAACAACTCCTCCAAGTAAAGACACTAGTATTGAGTCGGATTTTACAACACAGTATTGACAGTTTGCAATCTAGAAATCTTCGCATTTCGTGCAGTTTTACCAGGGAAACTACGACATACTTTCTGGCAAAAATGGTTCATCGAGATGTCCGGCCTGGTAAACAGAAAGGAAGGCGGCGAACTCACCCTGCAACTGTCGGCTACTGGGGGATTATTTCTCACCTCCAGACCAGAAAAAATTAACCTTTCCCTAGGACAGTTTTTTTCAATATTTACTCTATTCATGGACTACACCTTGCCAACTTATCGCAAAAGACTTCAGGGTTGATATCGTATATGACCTTACTTAGGGGGGTTTATTGGGTGATTTCGTTCAATTACATCACCGTAAGTTCAGGTTACACATTTATTTAGGAGACGATGCATAACGCGGGCGAACGCCTTAATAAAACGAGAACATTTGACGGGAATCCGGTCACCAGAGGCAACTAGCGGCAGATCTTTAAACACAGGTCTTTTTTGTAGCTGTCTGTCTTAGTAACCTCCCTTTATTGATAAACTTTAAGGTAATATGTCCAAAACAAAATGGACACCTGCGAAAAAATGATGCTATCACTAAAAGGTGGTTTGGTGGTCTTTTGACATTATACAGAACAAAAGTAATGTTATATAAGCTTTCAAAACCTGTATTAGAGTGTGTTGTGGCAAATATTGTTTACAAATGTCATTTCAGTTCTTGGCTTACTTACATGAAAAATATCCAATTTTTGTGCAAGTTTCCTGACAAAGTCAAATGATGAAATTCTTCAAACTGGCACTAATTTACTAGTTTAATGTCTCCTCCAGATGCTCGACCATAGAAAAAGTTGAGCAGCTCTTTCAATCTTACACATCAACAATTTATAACACATCAATAAATTTGGAAATCCACATGCTTCAGCCTATGGTTTAAGGTAGAACACTATTGTCTTTAGTGGGTGGGGTGTATGTTTTTTCAATTTTTATTTTTTTCCTTTAATATAAACTGTGTTTCTTTTGGTTGAGATGTCATGATATTGCAGTTTACTGACACTAAGAATTCATGTAAAGAGAACTATAAATAAGTGATTTATTATGATGGAGGGATACATTTTGAAACATATTCTTGCTAGTTGACGAACAAAGACATTGTGACAGATTCAGTTGAAATAAACTAACTAAAACAAAGTTTTTACCATTACCAACATACTCTTTTTGTAAATAATTGTCTTTACATATATTTTTCAAATTATGTATTTGATACAAAACAAGAGCTGTCCCTCACAAGTGACTATTGCCCCCGAAAGAGGTGTGTCACAGTCTTTGTCATCTCTATGTGCTCAATAATTGTGGTATGTAATTTTAAAATTCATGCAACACACCAGCTTGATGTGCTAGATATTTGTGCCAAGTTATTTCTAAATCAATCAATACATGACAAAGTTATAGATCGGGAATGGAATGTCTGCATTTATACAGGATTCCATTACCTTCAAACTGTAAGTGTGACCTTGACCTTTGAGGTAGGGACGAGGGTCTTGCACGCGACACGTCGTCTTGATGTGCTAGACATTTGTGCCAAGTTATTTTAAAATCCTTCAATGCATGACAAAGTTACAGTCCGGAACGAATTTGTAAGTGGGGACGCACAGACGGACGGACGGACGGACACCCATACGAAGGTGTTATTAGGTGGTATTTCCATTGTTCTCGAACAATAGAGTGACCATTTAAGTAACAAAAGAATGACCACTTAAGGGACATAAGACGGAATGAAAACAATATATTTCTATTGTCTTAGGCCACACCTCCTACCACCCAAGGTACCCATCGTGCGTGCGGACGGACGGACGGACGTTCCGGCGTAGGTGGTATTAGGTGGTATTTCCATTGTTCTCGAACAATAGAGTGACCACTTAAGTAACAAAAGAATGACCACTTAAGGGACAAAAGACGGAATGAAGACAATAGATTTCTATTGTCTTAGACCACACCCCCTACCACCTAAGATACCCAACATGCGTGCGGCAGACGGACGGACGGACAGTGCGATTTTAATATGCCACCCTTCGAGGGCATAAAAATGAAACAAGAGTTTGTTGATAATGGTAAAAACTGTGTTTAATGTTTAATTACACTAGTTCATAGTTCTCTTTACAAGAATCATTAGTGTCAGTATAAAATAAAAATTGAAAAAACATTCACCCCACCTACTAAAGACAATAGTGTTCTACCTTAAACCGTAAGCTGAAACACGTGTACTTCCTAATCTAGTGATGTATGTGTAAGAATGAAAGAACTGTTCAACTTTTTCTATGGTCGAGCATCTAGAGGAGACATTGAACAACACACACTAATACAGGTTTTAAAAGCTTATATAACAGTTATTTGGTTGTGTATTATGTCAAAAGACCACCAGACTACATTTTAGTGATAGTGTTATTTTTTCACTGGGGTCCATTTTGTTTAGGACATATTACCTTAACGTGAAATGATCTACTAGTATATCATGTTGATTGTTAATAATAAGTATATAAAATCTTTGATGTATTTATGTAAAAAGAACATGTTAAATTCCAGTTACGAACAAGAATTTAGCTATTGGTTATATTGAAACAGTATTTATTTGGTAAATAAATTGTCATATTTATAAATTCTAATTTAATTCTGGTCGCTGTCAAAAACGGGTCGTACCCCATATATACCTCGCCCGAGGGTGGTGGACCTAATAAGCACGTATACAAAATGGTCGTTGTCAGCAACGTCTCATCCAAGAAAATAAGCTAATATAAATGCTCTCATGGACGGACGTTAATAAACTTTGCTTCATATCAAATCAATTGTTGTCAGCAATTTGCTTGTATTGCATTGGTACTGGCGGCACTTTCCTGTCCTTGCCTATACCAAAGAGTCTTCTCAGCAATTTTCTGAGAACACTAAGGTATGGAATGATATTGAGGTAAAAATTACACAATGCCTGCTTACTGTTACAATTTACTCATTGACACTGCTATTGTGCTTATTGGTACAGTCACTATGCATGCTTGCACTTTCATCACGCTTGTTGACAATTTCACAATGCCTGCTTACTGTTACAAGTTACTCAGTGACACTGCTATTGTGCTTATTGGTACAATCATTGTGCATGCTTGCACTTTCATCACGCTTGTTGACAATGATACCATGCTTGCTGGAAGTTACAACTTGTTTAGTGTTTAGTCCCTGATGTCTATATGGCTGAATGACAGTGCAATGTTGCGTAATTAAATATTTCAACATGCCGGGACTGTATATAAGCTTTGATATTTCAACATTGCACAGTTATAATGCTCCTAGAACAAAACACACGATGTGACCACACAAAATGAAAGATGCAATAAGCCACTAAGCAAGTTGAAAGTAAGCATAATGTTAATTGCAAATTTGCACATCACATTTTGATACCAGGGGGCGCACGTTCGTAGTTTTCGCGAAAGATCTCCGGCCTATGACGGACTTAAATTAGCTGTTGCCTAAACCGTTTCCTATCAGTTGTGTCCCTTTAATTGCAAACTGAACTGGTAAGTTTTATGTAGCTTTCAAGCTTTATTTACAGACAATATTTTTCTTATTGGAAGAAATACATCGCCTTTTAAAAAATTTCTCGATGTCTCTTCTATACTACTGACAAAATTTAATCGGCATCGTTATTATAAGTGGAAAAAAAAATTGACGTAGAAGACGAGTACTAGAACTGGAGAAGATTCTACAAGACCAATACAAGTTATGTTTTGTCTCTGTTGTAAATAGTGTAGTGATTGTAGGTTTATAGGCCACTTCCAACAGCCTTGCTGTTGGGTTATAACCCTTTAGCGATGTGGTTGAGTGTTCGCCTTCAGGTCACAAGGTCCGGGGTTGGAGCCCCAGGAGGGACCTTGGTATTTTCTCATCCAGAATTTACTTTAATGGTGTCAGAAGTGTTTGACGGACTCATTCGGGGAGCATGGAGGGTCAATCTGGAGAGCTGTCTAGCTCTGAAAAGTAAAAGAGGGAGAAGTGTAGTGATTGTAGGTTTATAGGCCACTTCCAACAGCCTTGCTGTTGGGTTATAACCCTTTAGCGATGTGGTTGAGTGTTCGCCTTCAGGTCACAAGGTCCGGGGTTGGAGCCCCAGGAGGGACCTTGGTATTTTCTCACCCAGAATTTACTTTAATGGTGTCAGAAGTGTTTGACGGACTCATTCGGGGAGCATGGAGGGTCAATCTGGAGAGCTGTCTAGCTCTGAAAAGTAAAAGAGGGAGAAGTGTAGTGATTGTAGGTTTATAGGCCACTTCCAACAGCCTTGCTGTTGGGTTAACCCTTTAGCAACGTGGTTGAGTGTCCGCCTTCAGATCACGAGGTCCGGGGTTGGAGCCCCAGGAGGGACCTTGGTATTTTCTCACCCAGGAGTTACTTTAATGGTGTCAGAAGTGTTTGACGGACTCATTCGGGGAGCATGGAGGGTCAATCTGGAGAGCTGTCTAGCTCTGAAAAGTAAAAGAGGGAGAAGTGTAGTGATTGTAGGTTTATAGGCCACTTCCAACAGCCTTGCTGTTGGGTTAACCCTTTAGCAACGTGGTTGAGTGTCCGCCTTCAGATCACGAGGTCCGGGGTTGGAGCCCCAGGAGGGACCTTGGTATTTTCTCACCCAGGATTTACTTTAATGGTGTCAGAAGTGTTTGACGGACTCATTCGGGGAGCATTGAGGGTCAATCTGGAGAGCTGTCTAGCTCTGAAAAGTAAAAGAGGGAGAAGTGTAGTGATTGTAGGTTTATAGGCCACTTCCAACAGCCTTGCTGTTGGGTTAACCCTTTAGCGACGTTGTTGAGTGTCCGCCTTCAGATCACGAGGTCCGGGGTTTGAGCCCCAGGAGGGACCTTGGTATTTTCTCACCCAGGATTTACTTCAATAGGTTTGTTGGGCATAGTAGAGTAGTTTACCGTTGGAAGTGCTATTGCGCCAGTCTGCACTAGTCAATTGCAATCATTGCCTTCACACCGTTGGGGGAACTCGGAATGGGAGGGGAAATTGCCGTGTTTTTAGCATCCAGCTTTCCCATGCAGGAGTTATGTTATGTGTTGTAACTGAGGGGCAGGAGTGTTAAAGAAGGATTTGACATTATATAACTATAGTGAAAATGAAAGTGGAAATCTGTTTGTTTTTTTAACATTATACATATTCGGATATCCACGATAATCTTTCCGGCAAATAATTATTCAAATTACGGAAAAACACGACTAGAACATAGCGCCCCCTGTTATCAAAATGTGACTTATAATTTTGAAATGACATTATGCTTAGTTCTATTTTGCCTAGTGCCTGATAACATTTTCCATACTGGTTGATCACTTCGTGTATTTTGTAGCATGGTATCATTGTCAACAAGCGTGATGAAAGTGCAAGCATGCATAATGACTGTACCAATAAGCACAATAGCAGTGTCACTGAGTAACTTGTAACAGTAAGCAGGCATTGTGTAATTGTCAACAAGCGTGATGAAAGTGCAAGCATGCATAGTGACTGTACCAATAAGCACAATAGCAGTGTCAATGAGTAAATTGTAACAGTAAGCAGGCATTGTGTAATTTTTACCTCAATATCATTCCATACTAAGGGTTTTTCCTTGATTTTAATAGGGCTGATAATTCTATAATGTATTACTAAATTCTAGTTGCCGTGAAACAATTGGAATAGATAATATATAAGCTGGATATGCATTAAAAGATTTGGCTCAGTAGTTTATTTATCCCGGAGATACGTAAATCAGATATACCAAGAGTACGAACCAGGTTGTAACCACCCTTGTAAGTGACCTTGTCCTGAGAGTTTAAGTAAATATACCCCCGTAACTCCCAGTGCAGCCAAAGCTGCATTATTCTAAGACGACCTCGAGGGTTGTAGTCACTACACCCTAGGGGTCGACTCGGGACGGAGCCATTCTCCTATATTAAGGGTTCACAAACCACAACGGCTACAAAGTAATGCCGGTTTATCTTTTTGCTTTCGTTATAGTAGGCACAGTCCTGTCTAAATGATTAAATCACAATGGTGCAGATTGTCGTTTCTGACAGAAAAGTTTTAATATAGCCATATCTCTCAAGTATCTCAATTAAACATCGCAGAGAGATAGGCATTGTTTTACCGGAAAAGCTGAAATCTACAAATAGCTATTTTTACGAAAATAGTATTTCATATGACCAGCGACACCATATCTGGTGAAATAGTTAATGTCCTTTTTCCATGATATGCCTTTTGCATAGGGTATAGAAAAATGGTATTGAAGGATTATGAAACGAATAGTATGTTTCTTTGCAGGAAACTATAGTGGCTATCAGTTTTAAACGGGCGGCAAAAATGTCAATTTTATCTTGTTTGCAATCAGTTATTGTCGAATAATGTAACAATGGTCCGAATGCCCATTTTCGCGTGACGCCGGTCATATACTAAAGTAGATATTTAGGGTTAAATTCTGTGTTAAATTGGTAAAAAAAATCCCATCACGTAAACAATTGAATTTGTACATTACTGGCATTAACTGACTGGATTAAGTATTTTAAAATTAAAAGGCCGGCCGTATATTACGCCTGGCATTAGGATTCCGCTATACAAAGTTTTTCTCTTTCAAGCACAGGCAATTCGTTTGTACACACGACCGCCTTTTAGTATTTCAGTACGTTGATTATGAATGAATGCCTACTACAACAGAATATTTTTAGAACTATAATTGGCAATAGGTGCGGATCTCGGGTAACTGTTTTCTTGTGGTAACTCAGCTCAGCGCCGTTCATCATTTTAAAGATATTTCTTGTGTACTGTAATGATTGTTCTGCTGGAAAAAAAATCCACAGATTTAATCTGTACAAACTGTATCGATAAAGAAACATAAATTTAATCTTTCACTTTGATAGATGGTCAAGTTTAAAAGGTAACGAAACTGAGTAAACATATATTTGTTTTGAATGTATAACTGTATATAATGAGTATATCCTCAGTGTAGTACTACACACGTGGGGTTGCCTTCAATCTTTGTTTTGAAGCTTAACCTGAAAAGAAAACAAGAGCATATATTCCATAGTGTTGGTCACTTTCACATTACGACAGAAGCAGTCTCCTTTACTACTCAATTTTCAATCGCCTCATATAACATTTATTACACGTGGTCATGTTCCAAATGGCTTCTTTTATATACACTATATTACAAATTAACTATTTCATGACCCAGAGAAAAAGTTAGAAAAGAAATAATCATAATTGTTTAGTTTATTAGGGATAAAAGAAAGGCAACTACCGACTAAAGTAGGCCCAGCGTTGTCATGGTTACTCCTGGTACAGTTGTTATTGCAGAAGTCATCATTGCAACAGGTATGGCATACAGGTGTTGCTCGTTTTGTCAAATGGTGGACTCTTCTTGTTAGTGGGTCACACTGAAAGAAAAGATAATGCAACACTTGGAAGAAATACCAAATGTTACTCTTCAACTGGCCCCCATTGTGATTCTTTTTATATAATTGTCTGTCACTATAACGGTATATTTAATAGGATTTGTTAGAATTCTTGACGGGAACGGTCCAGCTGCAGTAAGTCATAAATTGTACGAGTTACACTCAGAAAGAAGGTGCCTCATAAGTCAGATATGGCTGGCCCTTTAAGTAGGGGTGACACTATAATAAACAAACACTTGACCTTTACCGTTTATACTTTAAAACTCCATTTGTTAATTGGATCGTATTAACAATGCACTTATTGTAGTACAAATAAATAAGTTTGAACTAAACAGTATACTTAAGTGTTCTTTTAAGGTATCTTGTCGATCATCTTAACGTGCTTAATCATGTGAAACAATAATAATAGTTCATCTTTACCAGTTTGTTTGCGCATCCCATCTTGTAATGAAAATTCTCACCCCATGTAAACTTCTCTATTCGGCAAATCTGAGGAGAGAAACGTATTAGTATGAACTTATATTCCCATGTACGAACAGCACAGGAAAGTGTGAAGCAAACAGTGTTCTATTCTGCGTGTTCTTATACTAAAGTTGAAATAGATTTCTTTCTTTTTTTTTAAGAAAACGGACAAAACGATCGTCTGAAGTACCTAACATACAGCGATGATTGTATTGTTGAGACCCGTTTTACAAACAATTCTATTAGACCAAACCGTCACGGGTACAGTTAATTGTTACAATACCGGTATGCAATACCAACGATCAATACAGAGAGCATTATGATTTTGATTCCTTTCACAGAAATTGTGACTTACTCAAAAAAAAATTAACATGGAAGTATTTTGCAGGATCCCAAGTCCTATTCATGTCAATAATGAATATTGTGAGCAGGTTAAAGACGTACCTGGTTATGAGAGCATAGAGTGACGGCAGAACATTTGTGAGGGGAAGACACATGCTGACAGTCGTAACAAAGTGGACCTCTCCGGTCACGAGTTGGAACCCCTGTGCAAATTAATTAGTAATTAATACACTTTAAATTATGACATGTCATGAAATTAAATTCATTTGTCAGAGACCGAACGTCTTCTTACGATGTTTAAGTAAACAAAAGTGCCCACCTCATACATCTCTCCCATATTTGTTTTTATTTGCCGGCTATGTTTCTTTAAAACATGCTTTGCCATTGACATATCTATGCGCAAACTCATTAATCTATAGCGGGTGATTTTTGCCATGTGGCGTTTCCGTGGTTTCACCTGTCGCTCCGCCTCCAAAAACGCAAACTATTACTTTGTTGTGTTTTCACGTGATGCGGAAAAATGCGAACGCGATAAATTACTGATTTGTCGCGTTTTTACCGTAGCTGGTGGCGGGGCGAAAATGCGAAACTGTGAAGACGAAAACGCGACAGACTTTACGTCGCGTTGGCAGGTAAACAATTGTTAATTTGTCGCATTTTCGCCTTTGCATTTAGACATGGCAGAAATCAGCCATCATATAAAACAGATCATAACATTTAGAATGCACATAACTTAAAACCAATCATTTATTATTAATCAACATTTTCGTCATACATAAATATTTTATTTCACATCAGTGCAATAAATTAATGTTTTTATTTCTGAATATAGTTTAACCTGTTCCGCCACATCCTTTATTGTTGCAGAAACTTCCGTTACAGCATTCGACACAGAGCTCTGGCTTAGACAATGACTCCTGATGCTGGCTTGTACATAACTAAAATTGTTACAAAACGTTTACTTAGTTCTCTATCAATATGATATAAATCTGTGAAAGAAATGACAAAAATTGAAGCTAGTAATAAATCTAAACCACTCTAAAAATTGGGATTCCATCAACGAAATTATAGCCTATACTAATGCTAGATTCAAGGTCAGGAACTGACCAGAGAAATCACATTCGTTACTTCCCTTTCCGACATTTACATTGAACTATCATATTCCTGGTTGTCGCATGATTTTAGCTTTTAGCTCTCTTTGTTTGAGTACAGTCAGTATCAGCAGCGCTGTACGACAATCTTCACATGACAGCTGACGGACGGACTTACAAATTCTGTTCTGTTCAGTTTAAGCCAAGCTGTTTAAACAAATATGACAGAGCAGACGACTTGTTATATCAGATAACAATGGACGGTCTTGTGTATAGAATCGGCATTTCCGGTGATTTTACCCAGGCCGGAAAAATCGTTCTTGCATGCCAGATCGGCATAGCTGCAGTTTTCACCAGTGCTAAAAATCTCATCTTGCACCAGTTGTGATGGAATAATCCGTCATCTCGGCCACACTGTATTGCGGGACAGACCCTCGTTCCCGCAAAAACAGTTGCCCTCAGTGACGGATATTTCGATCTGAACCGCGTGCTCATTGCAGAAACTGATATTCTTGCATATCGGGTGGTCATTTCTGGTGACTTTACCAATGTCGGATATATTGATCTGGAACCTCCTGTGACAGACGACCCACAAGTTACTTGTGATATAACGTTATACATATTGTGACGTCACTTTCCAAAACGCAACGTCTCAATATCTGTTGTGCATCATTTCGATAAGTCTGCATTTAGAAATCAAACTTAAACTTGATGCAAGACGGTATGCAAGAAAAAGTTTATTTAAAGAGACAGTTGGTTTAGAAGGAAATATACGTCACCGCGGACAAAGCCACGTTCTCGCAAAAAAAAACAGTTATCCTCAGTGACGGATATTTCGCGTGCTCATGACAGAAACTATTAATCTTACATGTTTCCCTATGGTATGCTATTCCCTTGCAAAACTAAACGATTATAACGACCGTATACATTTTTGTAGTGCAAAAAAACAGATACACTTACATCAGCAGAAAGACATCCAGACCTGTAAATTATTCGTCCAGATTTATTCTGTCTTTCAATAAAACACATCTGAAATAGAAAATAAAGAAATAAAACAAGAAACCCCCACTTCTATGATGGTATGATAACTATTATCCTCAAAATTGAAGTATTGTTGGTAAGCGGTAAGGTAAGTGAAAACTCATTTTTCTCGCATCGTGAACAAAGTGAGTTGATGTTCTGATTTTCCCTGTCAGTTCGACGCAGTGATCTAAGACTGCATTCAGCAAATACCTTGTACTAGACCAGTGATACGGTCCGTGAAATAGAAAGATAAAATAAAAACTTAAATACAATAGAAAACAGGACGCATAACGTTTTTGACCACATTATGGTCAAACGTCAGTGAACTCGGAGGATAGCGGGAACACAGAGCCGATATATTTAGACTTTTAACTGGTGGTTTTGTTTTGTCTGTTTTTATCATTTAATGAGTCTTTATGAACATGTAACCTAAGGCTTTCTAAAAAATCAATATGTTAAACGGTTGACCGTCAATTTACTCCTGTTAACATATACATTGTATTTATATAAGGTACATAATTTGGTGTGTAGGCCTTTCATTAGTCCCAAAGCATGTAAATGTTCATAGAGACTCATAAAATGGTAATAACACAGAAAAATATACACCACCTGTTAATGCTTCTAAAATATCAGCTCTGTGTTTCCGTTGTCCTCGTACTTCATGGCATAGGACCATTCTGAATACACACCAACTTCGTGTACAGGATCAATAAGCACAACAGATACCTCTTGTCCTTGACATGGTTTAACCGTATCACACAGATTAGTGTCTCCTAGGTCTTCACAGCTATAGCACATGGTTACATAGCTCTGATCTGAAACATTTCTCAGAATTAACGTTAACATTTTTTCTGCATCAATAGTTGAATATAAATAGCAACTTCCCATGTTATTCAGTTTGCTTTAATCACACATTTATAACTATCATTGCATGTTATATACATCAGTTAAATCCATATAGCCGATTAGCAAAGGACCAATTCAGTCAATCATTACTTACGTTTGAGATGAAGTTCGTTTTAATTACTTCAGTTATGTGCTCTATTAGGTTTGATTCCAATGCTAACGTTTCTACTTAATGACATATTAGTCACGGAATTGAAGTTCAATTAATACAAAGAGTGAGTACTTCACATCAGGCTTTCCCAAAGGACATCATTTTATTTGGTCCACAGGTACGGTCTGTTCAGCGTAAACTTTAACATTATAATTATGTTGGTTTTGTTTTGAAATGTAACAGTTTAATTGAGTCTGATACATCTTTAACACGGTTAGTAGTTGTTCATATGAAGTCCAGAGTTAAGTACAAGCCTTCTTCACATTATGCTACAATCTTGCCGGACATCGTGTTTAAAAGAATTTTGATGTCCCTACAATGCCGGGTAAAAGTATAGCAAAAATGATCTGCTTGAAGTTTATAACATTTTTCCGAACTGGATTATTATGCAAAAGTTTTTTCACTAAGTCTAGTCAATGTTTAAGTTGGTGCTAATGAGAGGTATGAAATTTACGTTTGATTTGTTGTTCCCGAGCGAATAATGATCGATTCAGAGCTATCTAACTTCAACGGGAAACATAAGGGGATTCACGAAAGTTTAGATGAACTGATTTTTCATAAGAAACTTCGTGCCAATATAGATAATTAAATAGCATCTTCTTATACCAAATATTAATATCAGACAGACAAACAAATCATTAATTAATTTAAGGGGTGCGGTCGGGTAGAGGTTGAGATGTCTGCCGCTCATCCCGGAGGTAGCGGGTTAAAGCCCCACTGGGGTCACGACCGTACCTCCTCATATGACATCATGCAGAACTGGTTATTCCAGGAAGCGGACTCGAGAGTGACTCGATAAGCTATAAGCTTTCTTCACAATCGAGCTAAAATAAATTAGTATAAACTAAATCATTAATAACTTACCAGGCGCATTTGTATTGCTTGAAGTTGGGAATACATTGGGTAACGAGTATGTAGTGCCTTCGGTCACTGTTTGCGTACATTTGCCACCTAGATGATACATGTGCGCCAGAATGGAAATACAGATATAAGGAATTAACAAGCTAGCAGCATCAAACTAATGAACTTCTATATTCAGGTTTATTTTTGTTGACTTAAATATAATATAACCCACCCATAATACTTTTGCTGACGTCATTAATGAAAAAACAAGAACTATCTTTAAACCAAAGGATATGTTACAGTCACATGTGCATCTAAAACGAACTTAATCCTTGTTTATCTTATCAAATATGTTACTTGAAATATCGACCGTTATTAACGGGAAAGTATAATTACTGTACACTCAAAATTAACATTAGTTTGGAGGTAACAACATTATGTTAATAGATATGAACTATTTACGTACTAAATTTCAAAACCATTAATGAAGACTTTTATTGACCTTTTTCATACGGTATTATCCAATCAAAAATCGCCTTACAGAGTCATTTTTTCAATGTAAAAAGACTTACGGTCAAAAGCGAGCTTAATACGGCTGCGCTGAACAATCAGCCACTGTAAACGGACTATGATCTAAAACAATGTCTCAGATACAAGTTATGTACTAATATCAAACGCGTGTCTCGAAAATGTTCATATTTTTATAAAGTGAACTTGCATTGAATAACCACAAATTCTGGTACCTTTATAAAATGTACTAAACATTCACGGACTGTAGAAAGCAATATCAGGTAACGTCATTTCTTCGTGACGAATTTTGTAATTATGGCTGCACAAAATACAAGGCAGATATTTGGAAACCTGATTTGCGACAAAGAATCATATCTGCAGAAAGCTTTCAAAAATGTTTGTGTTTAAAAAAATGCTTTGAAATAAAATTAGCAAAATTTGTGATTTAAAGACTACAATTCCGCTGCGAAAATGGAATCGGCACTGATTACATATAATACCTTCTAGATCCAAACCTCCATAGAAGCCATAACTGTATGAGTAGCGTTGTGGTGCCTGTGGTGCCTGTGTAGTGCGATAGTAGGGAGAAGAAGTTATCGGATAAGTATGGATGTAACGAGTATAAGATCCATCAGTAGAGGTTTTAGCCGTGGATGACCCATAGTACCGTTGATCTTCTCTTTGTCCATAACCGAAGTTATTATAATCATTTCCAGAGCCGTACACAAGCAGACCAAAGGTCACGTGTAAATCAAGGTGACGTATCCTATGATGGCCTTCCCTTATTTGAAAACACAAAACAGTGTAATTGTCGAACGGTGCTGGAACAGGATATGCCTCATCTAAATGACCCATGTTTGGTACAGGAGTACCATCTACCAGCAGTCTGTCTTTAAACTTTCTAGGGATAATCACTGCAACATTGTTTGTTAAATACAAATCTGAGTTTGTTATGTTTGAACGAAGGTGTGGTACAGTAAAACGATAATCATTAATGTATTGATCAACACCGGGCACGACCACCATAAAATTATCGCTGCTTGAATTGAAGAAAACGCTTTTCTGCAGAACAGAGAATGGTTTTTCAGCTGTTAGAACAACTGTGGTATTTTCATAGGTTTGATTTTTTGCCATAGATACTGTCGATTGGGTCAACGTGCTTATATTCATCCTGAGTGAGACATATTCCGACTTTGTTTTGATCTCAACGGTGTTAGCTGATAGCAGGCGTGGCACTATGTACATTTTCGACCAGTATTTGATTGGAATCACGGAGTAAGTCGTGGCTTCATAGTTCATAGGGGAATAGTAATAGTCACTTCCTAAATCCAATCCACTCACGACACTGATTTCCCGCTCAGCTTCAATTAAAAGACCAACGAATATTTGGAAGTTATGATACTGATAGACTTCAAGTCTGTTCAGAAATGTCGTGTTTACTAGACCTGTAGTTGTGTTATACAGCCTCACTTGATTGTTGTCATACGCACTTGTAATCAGGACAGTATGTTGTAGACCGTACCAAAAATAATAACGACCGGTTCCAGGAGAAATAAAATAGCGTTTCCCCACACTTCTTGCCGGCAATACGGTGTAAGATTCTATGGCCAGTTGATGCTGCCCGGATTTCACAGAAGTAACCAGAATATTTATATCGCTATCAGATGATATTCTTATTCCTCGCCTCTCATGATATGTCCCAAGTTTTTGTATTCTCGAACTGACGGATATAGTTTTACTTTGATCCGGTGGAATATCGTAATAAGTGTCCGTATTGGTAAATGGAATTTGCAGGCGCATACTCGTGTAGTTTGGAGATGCGTTAGTCACATGTAACTCAACAGTATCGTTGCTTGGAGCGTCGGAATAATAATTATACCTTGACGTCTGTATTATACCAAAGAAGAATTCTCGTCCGTCCAGACCTAAAAAATATTCCTTTAAATTGTGCTTTATATTTCGTCAAATATAAGAAAAAAATCATACAACTGTTTTTCGCAATCACTTTGCGATTTCATCCAGACAAATTTACTTTCTCACACAAAAATGTCTTTATATGGAATAATCTAAACAGGATATATCATTGGATCTCTCCTTAACTCAGTCTGCCCGCCAGTTAGTATGTTCCTTTTACATTGCAGAAGACAATAAAAAGATCTGCAAACCTAACAAAATAGTCGTTATAGTCGTTAAAGTAAGGTAAAAAAAAAAAAAAAAAAAAAAAAAAAAAAAAAAAAAAAAAAAAAAAAAAAAAAAAAGGGGGAAAAGGAGGAGAAAAATATGTTTTAATAAAATAATTTTTATTTTTTGTGGAAAAATAATGTATACATGTACTTGTGTAAAATTTTCAAACCACAGAGTGAGGCTTAACTTGTGTACGCAGTTTTAATTATTTTCTCCTACATACTTAGCTCAGTACAACATAGAGAAAAGTGCAATTAATAGATTTCTGTTGTGTGCCTATTAAGAGTGCTTTAAAGTGTATCTCTTCGCACGAGACGTCTTAGTAATCCCTTCCCCCCCCCCCCCCCCGCCCCCCCCCGGGAAAATATATATCGACAAACATGGGTCCTTTCCGCCTATGTGTTCTTGAATTCATTAAATTCTGTCACATCTATAGAAATATTGTTTCGACATTTATAGATATTTTCTACCTATTTCTTATTTTGTGTTGCGGATGTGATTATCCTGTTACATTTATAGCAACCAGGTTTCATGTTTGTGAAAAACTTTTACATATGTTTTAACCACGAATGATCAAAATTAAATGTATTTATTGTTTTACCTGATTTGCACACCGACAGGGCACCTGGAATGACCAGCCACTGAAATTGAGAGAGTCATAGAAGAAACACAAAAATACCAACATTACAAATTTTCGTATATTAATTATGTGGCTACATACATTTGTACATGTAATACTTGAAACTTTTCCGTGACTCAAAACGATCTTATCTCTCAAGAGTATGATACTTCACCAAGGTTCAAATTTTGTCAATGACAGAAGAGAGAATACATTTGTTTACTGTATCATTTTAAAAGAGAATGTTTTATTACAATACAATTGATCACTGAAATATTTTTTCTTAAAACATACCAAAACAATAATCTGAAAGGAGACCATGTCCTCTGCTGCACTATATGTCCGAGAATGTCAACAATTGATGCATGATACGTTCATGTGCAACTTTCACGATACCACGCGAGACATACTATGGAAGCCGTGGAGGGCCACTTTTGAGTTTCGACTTACGGGTGTTTTTGACTTTTAAGTTATGACTTATTACGTTTGACTTATGAATCGCGTTGTTTTCGATAATAGTTTCTCTTTTTGTAATAATTCTTTCTCTTATAATAGCTCCTACGAGGTACATAACGTCGCTTTTTAGTTTCGCTGCGATCTATATATATAAATTACATCATTTCTATCAATAGTAACAAGATAAAACATGTTTTAACACGCTTTTTGTTTTGACTTCTGACTTTTAACTTATTACTTATGACTTTTGACTTTTGACTTATTACTTATTACTTATTACTTATTACTTTTGACTTATTACTTATTGCTTATGACTTATGAAAAAATAAACCCTAAATCTAACCATACACACAGTCCTCACTGAGGACCTCCAGCGGCAGGTTCAGGTAATACTAGGAACCTGCTACCGAGGACCCATCAATATAACAATATACTTATACATATTACAGCACTTTAATTTCCTTCAGTATACCTTGTGATATTAACCTATAGATACATAAAAACATTTTTAAAAAAATTAAAATGTTACCATAGCAACAAATTTTTTTCAAAATTTTAATTTTTTTTTACAGTTCCTTGATAGTTGGCTTTACGCGTGTGGGGCAAGCCCCCCAGACCCCCCGCTTAAAGAAAGAGGACACCTGCGTCGCCACTCACTGCGGAGGCTCCCATTGTCGCATCCTGACGAGCCGTGACGGCTCATTGATACTAAAATAAATGACAAAGACAAAAGTAACTTAGATCATTTATTTACAGAAACAAGTTTGCAGTGCTACGCACAGACATCATTTTAAAACCTTAATACAGGTTCGAATCCCAGTTTATATTGTCACAGCAGATCATTATGCTTTTTATGCAGTACCATTCCTCTTAAAGTGTCTGATAGTAGCAAAGAATGTAAAATATCCACGAATACTTATTGTTTCTACACCTGGATTGAAGAAACAAAATTTTACACCATTATGACTCTTTGGAAACTTTGCCAACTCTGTATCTGTCATAAGTCAAAAGTCGAAAGTCATAAGTCAAAAGTAAAAAAAAAAACCGTAAGTCGAAACTCGAAAGTGGCCCTCCACGGCTTCCATACGAGACCGACCTAAAAGGAAGATTTTATCCCACATACTTTTGTTTCCATTTGTCCACATCTACGGAATTCACGCGTTTTTTTTTTGTTTTTTTTGCTGCTGTGAAATTATAAAGGTATGCGCGTTGTTTACATTTTGAAGTGTTTCAATTCGTTTATGACGTATACTGCATCTTTGTTTACTAGGAGTTCATGGTGTACAATCTGTTAGGTGGGTTTGATTAACAGTGTAAGTTCCTGTGTATCTATGAACATAAACATGTTGAACCTATCGCAACTGCGTACATATCTATGTCGATAAAACTTGGACCCAGGATAAAACAAGAAAAACTGTGATAATACGTATCACAGCGGGCCTAGAAACAAAGCTTTCAAGTAAATATTTTGAAATGGGAGATGTAAATAAACTTAACAGACTTTATAACTTCATTGCGGGCCGCTATATTTAGGTCAGATACTCCTATTGTTTTCCCCATTGACTTACATTATAACTCTAGTCAAAAGGGGACCCTGTATCATACCCACCTATAGGGTGTTGACCAATGAAATTACATTTTTCGAACAGATTAGTCTCTCAGGCACCAGAAAATGCTGTTTTTATATGGGGTTGACCAACCCAGTTTTTTTTACAATTTGGCAAGGGAGACAACCACCCCACTCAGTCAGGTGAGATTTAGGGGTCTAAACCGCATGTGTACACCTTCTATTCATATGGCGATTTCAGTGTTATTTATTATGATAACCAGTCCTAAAATATTCATTCGCGTGCAGAAGACATTGCATTTTATTTTTCAAATGAGTTTTTTGCATTTGTAAACACAACCTTTTCTACCAATCAGGTAATGTCTCATTTAATCTTACGGTTTTCCCTGTACTTTTTTCAGCCAATCCCTGAGCCGGACTGCAATAGGATCATCTGACCTTTAATACGTTGTTGGAAAATGTAACTATAGGTGAAGTAGTGTATAGTTCTTTGAACAAAATGTTATGAAAATCGCCTAGGAAGTTACGATAAAGAATGGGTTAAACCACTGTTCATTGTGTAGCTTTAAAATTGTCAAAAAAAAGATATTTCTATCTTTTATCCATGTAAAAGGTCAAATTATTTTATATGTTTATGTAACGTCTAATAAGTAGTGAAAAGTTTATATTATTCTGCCAGTATAAAAACCGATATCGGTCAAACTTGCCGGTATCTTCCGGTATCGGGTAAAGTGGGTCCATTACGTTACTAAAATTTACACTTCAATTGTTTTTTAATGGAAGTATCATTGTACAGTCACTGAAAGTCTATTTAAATCGGACACGTCATGTTAGAGCAATAAAGTGAAAGGTACCCAAAGTTTACTAACTGGTCGGGATGCACTTTCTATCTTTATAAGACTGGTTTACATTTCGTGTTATTAGACTGGTATACAGCAATAAACTGACAGGTAGCCAAAGTTGACTAATTGGTCGGTAACGATACTTTTAGTAATCGTAAAAATGTGCGTTGTTTTGTTTACTAACATTCTGACTGCAAACGATTTTGTGAGGATAGAGGCAGGAATAGTATTGAACAATCTGAAAATCAACTGAATGGAACAAAGCGTAGAACATATTATAATATTGCTGCGTTAACTTTGTTTTAATTAACGCTGAACGAAAATAGGGCTCTTACATACAATCGAATTAAAAAAAACGGAAAGAGCATAAAGACTAAAGTTTTTTCATGAATATGATTTTGTTTCTTTTTAAATCATAAATGATACACTGGAAATGAGAAAGAGTTACTAAATTGTAAATGCACAAATGAGATACTCAAGTATTTGCTTTACACGAACCTAGAATATAAATGTATTCTGTCTCTGTTATAAAGTTTGTAAAGTTTATTTGCATCTCCCATTTCAAAATATTTAATACATGAAAGCTTTGTTTCTAGGCCCGCTGTGATGCGTAGTATCACAGTTTTTCTTATTTTTTTATTATTATTACGTCGTTTCATTGAATCAAGTACAGCACGTTTTTCCAAGGACGACGTGCCGTAAATGATGGAATGACGTGACGTATGTAAACAAGCGCGTCCAATCGTATTTCGCGTTTTAAGGTAACACTGATGTACTACTAGGTTTCTACGCGTTAAATAAAGTTGGGGATAGTTTTCAAAGACAATAACATATTACAATCGAAATAATAAATTGTTCCCTATAGTTTATCGTTGAATAAATACAGTCACAGTCGTTTGGATGCAAAAAATTAAATCATCGTGCTAAGCACTCGTGATTTATTTACTACTCATCCAAAATCCTGACTTTATTTTATTCAACGATATAATACAAGGAGACATTTGTTATTTCTCACATAGAATGGGTTCGACCTTGCAACTTAAAGGCGCTCCTACGCGGTAAACTTTCCTAGCTGGTATTAGTGGATTGAAACTATTGGATCGCTGAATACACCTATGTTTGTATGTATTGATACAACCTCTGACAGACGCGTCAGGCAATTTATTCTTTGGCTCAGTAATTAGACAGTTGGTTTAGCAAACTACCTTATGATCCAGGCGATAGGAGTACGAAATGCACTCACAGATGGTCTTTTTATATGCACTATGAGTAACAGCTCACGCAGTTACTAAATGTAGTCGATATCAGTCTCGATTTGATATACAGTGCCACAGAATTCTAGCAGAACCTTGCTGGTTACGGTCCTAGTTTCGACCACTTTTAGCACATATTTTGCTATAAGTCGCAAGCTAGTTGCCAAATCTTTATGAAATTTCACCTCCCTCATTTTATGTTTACTTATAAAACTATCAAGGGAGGTAATTTTATAATCGAGAGTCCCCTAATTTCGGAAAGAGTTATCTGCTTGCTTTTTTCTCCTTTACATCCCTTGTTTTTTAAACTAAAAAAAACAGCAAGTATTCTGTAATTTGCCGACTCAAAATAAATTTACATTCCGGGTTCAACTGCTTCTAAAATCTAAATACTGTGATGTAAATGTCGATGAAAGAACGAAAATGATAAACTGTACCTTTCGAGCTTGCAGTAAGAAGCAAAAAAATCGGACTGCCTTCCCAGTAGCCTACTTCCCTGGTTGAAATAAATTGTAGGCAAAAACTGAACAGTGAGCAAGATCGAAAAAGACACAGAATAAATGAATAACTGAACAAGAAAAACAGTGATACAAAGTGTCACAGCGGGCCTACAAACAAAACTGACATGTAAATATTCTAGAAATTGGTGATGGTTGATGTTGAGGCATGGCCCAAAACTCAAGGAAACCAGTTCTGGTTGAACAAGCAAAACCTGACACAACTACTGACTGACCTGTAGTATCGAAACTTAACTGTAATAGAATGATATGCATACGTTATGTCTTAATTTTTCATTACCATTATCCTTATTAGTTTGACATGAATGAAGATTTTTTATTAAATTTGTTGGCGTAAAACAAAAGAAAATAGTAAAAAAATCGTGGTTAGGATGTGTTTCGAACTCATCCGTTAAAGAACGTCAAAGAAGTTACAGAAGCGGACGCCTTTACCAATGACGCCGATGACGCCGATGATAATGAGAAGTGAAAAACCACGAGTTTGTATCTATTTTTCTGTCCACGTTGTTCGTTCGCGCATGAATAGTGTTAACGATTAACTGCAAATTTAAAGAACAACAACAAAATAATATTATGCTATTCTGAAATGTTTTGAAATTATTTAGATCTATTACTATGTATATATCTTGTTACAAGTTGTACATACCGTTTATATTTCTTTCTTCCTTTTTCGGGGAGATAGCTTTAGAAATGAAGTTAATTAACTATCTAAGTTAAACTCGTTGCAAGAATGAATACTGCGTGCGCTTACTTACAGTGATATTTCAATCGTAAACACGACATAGAGTGTGTTAACGGTTAAGTGACTCTTAACCCAAACAATGTGATATTTGTGTAGAACAAAGTGCAGAGGATGAAAATGAACTTTGACTGACAGTTTTGTTCGCTTTCTCCTAACAGTGATGACAGTCGATATTAAAATGAGATCTTTTTGTGTCGTTTTAGTTTTCGTCACTGTGGGGTAAGTGTAGATCTAGATTTTAGATTGGTTAGGCTGGCTGTAATTGTATCAATTCTGACATTTTACAATCTTACGATGTGTTCAATCATTAACAGTTTTTTCTGTATCATAAATAATAACACATATCTATTATATGTAAAGGTATGCCTATATGATTGAGCAACATTATATAAGTACTAGATCTACATGATGTAAACATACGAGGACACTTTTCATGTTTTGATTATGTACCGTTCACAGTTCACAACTAGAATCAAGCTGATTGTATAATTGATTCTGACTCGACATATAGAACGGTTACATTATATCTCCCACTGTTTAACGGTCCATGTTCTCACGATTACGTAATTCTTTCAAAATAACGTAATGAATGTTGAACATTATATATCGTCGTATATATGTAGATATAATGTTTCTTTTCCCTCCTCTATCTCAGATTGGCTAAATATCCTGAAGACAAGGACACCATACACTGGCTGTTCAAGTAAGATTTATATAACCCTTTAGTTTCGTGTTTTAGTTCAATACTGTTTTATTGTTCCTTATATATACAAATAAGCGTATAAAATTTAGACAGATAAGAAGAGTTTTAGCAACATGATCATGCAGCACTTATGCTTTCAAGTGTTCACTGCAAAACTGTTGTAAGTCCTTCTTTATTTCATATAAGTTACTGTTGTTTTTCGGTCAACCCTCGACTTGGGCCCCCTCCTGTGTGGTAGGCGATCTGAGGTTACCTTGTGTAAATACTGCAATATAATAATATATTTTGTTTTGACATAGAAACTAATAAGCAATGTAAAACAGGAATAGTTTTTAAAGAAAAACATGGAAGTAAACGAAAGGAAAAACAAATATAAAGATAACTGTTTCAGTTCTTATTCTTAGTTGGGAAACTCAACAGGACTTCCCACTTACAGGAAGAAAAAGTATATACAATGGGTTAGTGTCACTGTTAGCAGTACAAAACAAATAAACTTCCTGAAGTACTTACAGACATGTATATCCAAGATGAATAATATCTGTCATGTGTTTATGGTTGGGATGGAAATTATGAAGATTCGTCCCGACGGGACCTGTCTATTGGGCGGTAATGAGGCTGCCTCGTTATTACTTAGGGACAGATCCCAGAGAGACAGATACCATAATCCCAACCATACACACATGACATATTGTTTCTTGCGTATCTCATCGCTATACATTTAAACGTAACTATTTTTCTATACATGTACTGGATGTGTAATTTCACTGCTCATTCATTAAATCTTACGTGACTCGTTTGACATGGTGTTGGTAGCCAGAACAAGTTTCCCGGCATGGTTGGAATCAGTGGAAATGTCTGCCCTATTTGCAAGATATACTTTACATAAGTGACGTTGCAAAGACAATATTCAAAACTAATACCAACGTCAGTTGAGCAGAGGTTTATGTCCTTTGAACAGTTCACTAAGATGATGGTGATTTTATTTTTAAAAAAATATTGCATTTGGTTTATGGGGGCTAATATAATACTCGTATTTGAAATATATATATAAACGCACTGAAGTATCATCGCTAATGCTGGCACAGAGGTCGAGTGATTCGAGTCGCTGACTTAGCATCACTGTAACCTCTCACGGGTGTTAAACTCATACAACAACACTTATCCTGACAAAACGAAACACTATTGCTCACAAAAACAGAAAGCTATTTTTGACATGGTCCACAAGATTGCTGTAGCTGTCAAAGTGTGTGAGAACTGTAATTGTCTGATAGGTGTATCCCGCTGCTATTGTCAACGCATACATGTCCAAATATACGACATTATACTTTATTCGAACAATCTCTAGTTTTCGTCCTAGTCTACTTATTAACACCGAAGGTCGAGTGGATCCCTGTTGATTAATTACTTTGATTGAACATTTCCTTCCATATTTATGTACAGTCGTTGGCAGAAGGAGTATGGCGTCATGTACAAGCCAGGACAGAATGAAGAGAAGCTGAGGACGTTTACAGAGAATATAAAGTTCATCAACATGTTGAATAAGGAGGCAGGGGATAATGGGTAAGACCGGAAGTAACGTTTATTGTTGTGATCATACTGTTTGATCAATTAAGAGCTCGAGATGGTAGGCTTCTTGCAGTGATACGAACATCCTGTAGAAACAACGAAGAACTGAAGCACCGTGATTTGTTCTGAGTTACAAATATATTACATGTAAATTGGTTGTTTTGTTTAGTTTCGGGTTGTACGTCGTTGTTGTTGTTCACCTACACTGAGGCCGGATGATTACCTTGCAGTTTACTTGACTGCAGTTCCTAGAATGTATCAGTACCTAACTAAATAATGTTTGCGAGAAACTGTAGCTTATGTTAAGTTTTCTCTTGAAGTAAAAAATAGTTCTCTGAAATATGACATATTAACAAGATTACAGTGATCAGAATGATTTAAAGATTTAACTACCTTTGTTACCTTTTGCTTACAGTGTAAACACAGAATTCGCACTGAACAAGTTCGCGGACATGAGCCCAGCCGACTTTAAACAGAAGATACTGATGTCCAGTCGACAGCCTCCAGTCTTTGAACATTCTAGGTATCAATGCTTTGCTGTTGTTAGTCATTTAAACTCGTTAATACACAGTAGGAATACATACAAATACACCAATACAACACAGTTATATACCGGAAGCGCAGAATGCCCGAGGAAGACTGAAGGTCAGATGATCCTATTGCAGTCCGGCTCAGGGATTGGCTGAAAAAAGTACAGGGAAAACCGTAAGATTAAATGAGACATTACCTGATTGGTAGAAAAGGTTGTGTTTACAAATGCAAAAAACTCATTTGAAAAATAAAATGCAATGTCTTCTGCATGCGAATGAATATTTTAGGTCTGGTTATCATATAATAAATAACACTGAAATCGCCATATGAATAGAAGGTGTACACATACGGTTTAGAAACCTAAATCTCACCTGACTGAGTGGGGTGGTTGTCTCCCTTGCCAAATTGTAAAAAACTGGGTTGGTCAACCCCATATAAAAACAGCATTTTCTGGTGTCTGAGAGACTAATCTGTTCGAAAAAAGCAATTTCATTGGTCAACACTCTATATGTGGGTATGATACAGGGTCACCTTTTGATTAGAGTTATAATGTAAGTCAATGGGGAAAACAATAGGAGTATCTGACCTGAAGACAATATTTGTTGTTGTTGATTTGTTTGCTTTTAAATAGTATATTTACTGGCAAAGTCGTCTTGGTTTCATTTTCTCTCTCTTCTTTTATTTTCTTGGACACAGACGCACACCTCTGTAAAGATGTTTTCAAAATATGCTTAAAAATAAGTAACGTTTTTGTATACGAAGCCTAATAGCAAAATTAGCATGATAAAGTCAGGTGTTAAATAAGAGCATGAAATCTAACTCATTTGTTCAATGTACAATCATGATTTCACCACGTTATCACTAGTTTAGATAACTAATAGATAAATCATACAGATACCGCTAAACACTTTTTTGTGTTGTCGGTTAAAATGAAAGTAGAACATGGTACAATAAATTTATAATTAAAAAGGTCATTGTGCCAGAATGCAAAATAACGGCTTATGATGCAGAAAAGACAAGTTAAAATGACAGCAATATGGTTGAATGTTGCCGAAAATTATTTTGCAATTAGGTTGTGAAGGTTTTTTAACAAACTACTCAGCCAAATACTGTGTCCCGGCCAAAGCCTTTATGATACCATTTGGCCTAATTTTTGCAATACTTTTATACTTATAAAGAATAACTTTTGCTTTTTAGCTCACATGAGCACCATGTGCTCAAAATGAGCTATTTTGATCACTTGATGTTCGTCGTCTGTCAGACTGTCTGTATGTCGTCTGTCTGACTGTATGTCTGTCTGGCTGTCACCCGTCCACACTTAACCTTGTATATGCAAAAGAGGCTGCATTTTCCATTTGATATTTGTGAAACTTCGTCAGATAGTGTTTTGATGATATCTAGGTCAAGTTCGAAAATTGCTCATATCGGGGATAAAACTTTGTCACTGAGACAAATCAAAGGAAGCCTTGTTACCACTCTAGGGGCCTCATTTGACCCCAATCATCATGAAAATAGGTTAAACGTGGTTAGAAACTAGGACAAAAGGTCACATGAAAGGAAAACCTTTTTAGCTCGACTATTCGAAGAATAAGGAGACTATTGCACTCACCCCGGCGTCGGCGTCGGCGTCTGCGTTGGTTAAAGTTTTTTATAAAGTCAAATATCTTGAATACTATCAAAGGTATTGACTTGAAACTCAAACTATATGTTTACCATCAACATCTACACCTGAGAAACAATCTCCATAACCTGTTTTGATTTTTGACAGATTTATGCCCCTTTTTAACTTAGAATTTTTGGTTAAAGTTTTTATAATTTCAAATATCTTGAATACTATCAAAGGTATTGACTTGAAACTCAAAGTATGTGTCTACCATCAACATCTACACCTGAGGAAACAATTCCCATGACTCTGTTTTGATTTTTGACAGATTTATGCCCCTTTTTAACTTAGAATTTTTGGTAAAAGTTTTGTGTAAATTCAAATATCTTGAATACTATATAAGGTATTGACTTGAAACTCAAAATATATGTTTACCATCAACATCTACACCTGAGGAAACAATCCCCATAACTCTGTTTTGATTTTTGACAGATTTATATCCCTTTTTAACTTAGAATTTTTGGTAAAAGATTTTATAAAAGTCAAATATCTTGAATACTATCAAAGGTATTGACTTGAAACTCAAAGTATGTGTCAACCATCAACATCTACACCTGAGGAAACAACTCCATAACTCTGTTTTGATTTTTGATAGATTTGTGTCCCTTTTTACTTTGAATTTTTGTTAAAAGATAGAATACTATTGAATGTATTGGCTTGAAACTTAAAATGTATGTTTACTGTCAACATCTTCACCAATGTTTTTGATTTTTGACATATTTAGCCCTTTTTAACTTAGAATTAATTTTGTCACAGTTTTGTCAGACTAATATGGAAATACTCAAAATGGCTTTCTTTGGAAAGTCATAGAATAATTATGCAGCATGCAGCGGTCATGCTTTTTTCTATACATACCAATTTTGAAAAGTTACAAAATTATTCATGATCAAATATACAAGGTCATGTATTTCTTTGAAATATCCCCTAATCCTCCCTCCAGTTGGCTTGCAGAATCCAGAGTAAGGCTTTGAATGCATTGTACATTTACAAAGGTTTTGAACAAGTTTCATATCTTTGACCTTAATTCTATAGACAATTACACAATACTCCTGTTCTTAGACAAAAACCCCATTTTACCAACAAGCTTTCGAATAGTCGAGCGTGCTGTCATGTGACAGCTCTTGTTAACATTCAAAAGGCCACATTTGATACACAATTTGCATGAAAATTGGTCAAAATATTGGTCTTAATGCTTTGAGCCGGGTCCCCTGAGGTCATTATCTAGGTGACCATGTCAACTAGGTCACCATGTCAAATAAAAGGGAAAGCTTGTGAACAAGATAGAGGTCACATTTTGTATTCAGACATCATGAAAGTGTATCGAA
This sequence comes from Saxidomus purpurata, assembly GCA_022818135.1. Taxonomy (NCBI): domain Eukaryota; kingdom Metazoa; phylum Mollusca; class Bivalvia; order Venerida; family Veneridae; genus Saxidomus; species Saxidomus purpurata. Next base: position 56,012,881 of record JAFMSR010000004.1, read on the forward strand.
ATATTTGTCTTGGTGAGCGATGTCACTCAGGTGAGCGATCTGGTGGTTTTTCGGATGAGATCTAAAACCGATGTCCGATGTATCGGTGCTTTACACTGGGCATGTGAAAGAACCAGTGGGTGTCGAAAGTTACGGGTTCGAGCCCCACTTGTGTCACGACCGTACCTCCTCATATGACACCAGTACTGGTTTTTTTCAGGAAGCAGACTCGAGTATGACTCGGTAAGCTACAAGCTTTCTTCACAATCGAGCTTAAATAAATTAGTATAAACTAACCAGGGGTGTCTCTGGAACGGGACACGTTCTGTATCTTGCACTATCCACCGAAACCTCTTCCGGGGTTTTGCTTTGGTTATATGGATTAATCGGTATCAACGATAAAACTCTAAAATACACAGTATGATACATACAGATTCTGGCTTGCCTTTGAGATGTACAAACTGACTTCACGTTGAGAAGTCATGCACACTTTCTTTACACATTTAGGCGGCATGGACACTGCCTTTACACATTTAGAAGGCATTCAAACCTATTTTACACATTTAGAAGGCATGCAAACTAACTGATCATTCTTTTCAGATATATACGTAGCTCAGGACTACGTGAAAGGGATCTGCCAGAAACATTTGATTGGACGACACAAGGAAGAGTGACACCTGTAAAAGATCAAGGTACGTCTACTTGTTTCTACTTCCGTTTACCGAGATTTATAAAGAGTGTATTGTGCCCTATAAAACAAGTACCCAAAAGATAAAGCAAAATATCTCATTATTTTGTTTAATGTTTGTCATCGTAATTCACAATATAGTGATAAATGAAAAACTGTATGAAGCATCTCAGTTTCCACAGTAAATATGCCTATAATGAAAAAGTCCTAGAACAATTCTTGTTTTACATACCCATTGTAAATTGTAATTATAAGAACATATTAAATAAATCTCACAAGTTTTTCTCACGTCCTATGTATAATATCGGTCATGGTTAATAGCGTAATAATCTTACAAAAAAGGGGAACAATAAATCATACGTACCACAAGTTTTTGAAGAACCTATGATACATGTGTATGTATATATATATATAGTTTGTCAATTAAAATGAGCTATATATTAAACTGGGTATATTGTTATCTTATATTGCTGATATGTGTACATTGTAGGTGATGTTGGAACATGCTGGGCGTTCAGGTAATCAGTCTTTAAGCACACTCCATGCGTATGACGTTATGTTATTCAACTTATTTGTCAGTAATGGTCACCGCTCAAGTCAAACTGGCCAAACCTTTTTACTTTTAACCAGGACAGTGACACTTCTCATAGAAGGCAAAACAAAAAATGCCCGAGGTATTGTCTTGCCATCTCCTTAAACTTTAGAAATATCAACCTTATGATTGCCTCTAAGAGTGTAGTGACATTTTCTAAAAGATCTAATAAAAAAGAAACGTGATATAGATATGATAAAGATATCACAGTTTTGACATGAGCGCGGCCATTGATTATGTGTTCACCAGGTATGTGTTTATCTGAATACAGTATTATCTGTACGTTATCTTAAAAGTACATGATAGGAAATATCTGATTTATTACACGTGGTTTAGTTAAGTACGTTGTCACCTGAATTCAATGCATTATGTCATTGTTGTTTAGATTGTTTACAGTCCCGACCACTATGGGATTTCTTCCCTGGTGAACTTGCCAAGCCCCTAGTATGACTCCCATGCAGCATGTCATAAGATATACGTTTGTTAAATTACTCTGCTAACGCCGTATCTAAATGACTGACGGACAATTTCAATTATTGCAAATAGGAAGACTGGAGGAAATTTAAGAGCAATCCAGAACGATCGTCACTATTTTAACTGTCTCTAAAAGATTTAAAGCAGCAGAAAAGTTAAAATTAATACGCTTCCACTGTTTGTAGCACTGTAGAGAATATAGAAGGGCAATGGATTCAGCAGGGACAGCGGATGACCAACTTCTCAGTGGAGCAGGTTGTAGAGTGTGACGGTACGGCCGATATACAGCACCAAAACACACATGCTGACTGTGGGGTGTTTGGCGGCTGGCCGTATCTTGCCTATCAGTATGTCATGAAAGCGGTAAGCTTGAATATCAGTGTGTACGATGTAACAGTTTGCACGACTTATTTATACAAAATAAATGGTATTACAAACACATACAAGTTACCGACCGTGAAAGACAAATCCCGTAAAGTACCGTGAGACCCATAATCATCACATAGTTCAGATAGTTAACATACATATCGAGACCAGATGCACGAGCTGGTGGTGCATAAGGGAATAGCTTCTTAGGCCCATTTGAAGATTGTTTTATTCTTCTTGAAATTATTATCACACAGTTAAATGTCAAAGAGGAGCGAAAATTGATGTCAGAAAAAGACATTTGCTTGCAAAATGTCATAGTTATAGAACAATTACGCAAACATCAAACTTGCAGGGAGGCTTGCAAACATGGGAAGACTATTGGTACTGCTGTGGTCTAGGGGGCGCACCCGGCACGTGTGACGTCTGTCCCCCAGCCGGATACAACTGGACGCGATGTGGTCCGCCTGTACCCTACTGCAATATGACTCAGAGCTGTGCTGTGAAGATCAACCCGAAGAAGTTTGTACCGGGACTGAAGGTAGTGGACTGGAAAGCTGTTGATGAGGTATACAAATACAATTTTTACACAAAAACACTCAAGTATTCTGTACAAATTCTTGTCGATTATTCTCAATGAACTTTCCTTTGGGCCATGAATCGCAGGTTTGTACTGTTTATTATCAATATTGTATATTTCCCACGCAGGCAAAATTTAAGAATGAAATAAGTCTTAAACAAAGACAACGGTCCATTCCGCAGCTTATCTTTGACCGTGAACAATCATGTACTTTATCTACAGGACAACGAGGTATATAACAGGTTTTATATAGGAAAAGAATATGCTGTGTCCTCAAAGATAATTTTAGCAACCATACTCGGAGATCTTTGGTAGACATTCACCGAGGCGATCCAAATGTGCGTGTAATCCATGCGAATACGAAATGTACTGTACTCTACGCAGAAATACGAATACTGTGAAAATATCTTAGTCGTATGCAGCACACTGTTCTGGTTGTCCGTTTGTATTTTTTATCAATTGAATTTTGAATCATATGTTACACATGTGAAAATGAACTAGAGTACATTTGATTTTATTTAGCTAGTTGTATGAAGGGAGAGTGTGTGATTATGTGTTTTTATTTCTTGTTTACTTCTTCAGAACGAAACGGCAATTGCTGAACAGTTGATGAACATTGGACCTCTGTCTGTCGCCCTGGACGCCACACTGCTCCAGTTCTACCATAAAGGAGTATTTGATCCCATCTTCTGTAGCAAAACAAACCTGGACCATGGTAAGTGCTTTTAAAAGGGGTTTCACGTTGTATCCATTTAGGAAGATTGCGGTAGCGGTGTATACAAAACAGAGTAGTTCGTATATGTACAAATGTATTAAAATTTAGTTTGCAAGTGTAAAGTGTAGTATCAACTCATTCAGTATGACTGGTGAATTGTTCGTCATGTATATCGTTTCTATCAACGCAAACAAGATGGTACACTGAACAAACTTGCATTTTGTTTTGAAAGACCCTTTAAGAACTTCCTCGCATGTTCACGATCAACATACATGTAAATATTTTCAGTTTGATATCGTGGTCATATGACGTGTTTACGTAATACAGGATTATACATGTTACTAAAAAGAGACATTAATAGTTTATATCGTTGAATTATTCATAGGGACACGTTCCTATGAGAGAGTTTGTCAAGAGGGGCTCAGGATTCATACATTTTATCCAGATGTACGCGGCAAAAACATGTACATGTTGTATAACTAATAACGTATTCTTTCAATTCTGCCACGACAAAATATGGTAAACACGCGTTATTAGAACTCTTTTTCTCGGCGTCTCCTATAATGCTGCAGTATCATACATGTACATGACAACAAAATGCACGTTCCGTGATTCTAGAATGTTTCGAGTATGTCATTGAGTACATGTACATTACTTTTGTTCCCACCAAACATTTGGTAGTATTAGAATGATCGACAAATCAAAGTGTGACTTTGAATTACTAAAGCTCAAGTATTTTATTTTCGTTTCCTTTTCAGCGGTACTTCTTGTAGGATTTGGGAAGGACAAAGGATTATTTAGTACGAAGTTATATTGGAAGGTGAAGAATTCCTGGGGCGAGAAGTGGGGTGAAAATGGATACTTCCGGATAGTGCGGGGTTCTGGCGCGTGCGGGATAAACACTCAAGTTACAACTGCTGTGTTACAAAAACCATGAAACCCTCAATAAGATCCGATCTCTGCTCAGCTATACTGATTAAACAAAATGTCTATTTTCATTCACTTATATAAGCTATGACGTTAAACGTTAGGAAACTACAATAGAGCATATCTTGAAATAAAAGAACGCTTCCGGCGAATAAGAAGATTCATTTTTCTGAATTGACTAAAACAATTCACTAACAATTTACAAGGAAACGCCGTGTATGTTGTCTTAAACATTCAGATTACCAATAGTGAAAAAAAAGATTTTGTTTATTTTGCAAGTTTCACATTATATTGTACCCTTTCATTAACAACTTAATTACGAACATAACACAATCGTCATGGAAAAAGAAATATTCGTTGAAAGGGAGTTTCTCTTTATTTTATATTTTGTCACTGAATCCGGGGTCCGTGACACATAAGGAAGGTGTGGTTTACATAAATTATTTTTGTATCATAATATTTAGAATGGTTAGAAAATGGGAAAAAATGTTGTCAGTCAGGTTGTACATGTTATAATAGTTTTCATATACAGTTTGTGTCTCTGTCACTGTGGAACAGTGATTTGTTATTCATGTATTGTGAATACTTCGGGTTCATTCCTTACTGAAATATTGAAATAATGTACGACTATTATCTTTATTGACACAGCTTATCAATTCAATATCTAATTACACTTTATGAGCACGGGAGAAATGCTCATAGCAATACACGAAATCATGACCTTTGCTGACTGAAGTCACCGATATCTGGACCCGATATAAACCAATCGATGTCCGTTTACTTATCACGATATACAATGTATCAGGGTCTAACGTCGGTTTACTAAATTGAATTGCACTGAAAAATCATTTCATTTCTTCCTTATAATTTAGTTTGTTCCACTATTTTTTAGTTGGAAGTTATTTTTTTAAATATTAAGGTTGATCCTAGATAAACGCAGCCTTTGACCTTCTGGTACATCAGGATACTTCAAGATGTCAAGTAAATGTAAATCTAAGCAATTTTCTAAGACTGTGATATTTAATTATTTGATTCTCATGTTTGTACAATAAATGATAAAACCAAATTGTTGTTCTGTATGCATTGACATAGAAAACATGGTGTCAGTAGTACCTAAAGTCATGGACTCAGTTGTCCGAAAATTTAACCAGCTGTTAGATAAACCATCGGTTAAATTTTGATTCAAAATGAGTGTGATCTTTTAAGTTTACTTAAAGGTGATTTCAGACTTAATGTTCAACAAAGGCTCTCAAAATTTACAAATAAAACCCTAACATTTAAGTGATTGTTTTTTTCAACTGCCAGTTAAAATTTCGAACAACCGGGTCTCGACCATCGTCGAGGGTAATTCCAGCACTACGCCCTTATGTATTCATGTATACCCGGTACTGCTGAATCATTTGTACTAATGATGACTGCTGAATCATCTGTATTTATGTATACTGTTGAATCGTCTGTATTCATGTATACTGCTGAATCATTTGTACTAATGTATACTGCTGAATCGTCTGTATTCATGTATACTGCTGTATCATCTGTACTCCTGAACACTGCTGAATCATCTTTACTCATGTATACTGCTGTATCATCTGTACTCATGTTTACTGCTGTATCATTTGTACTAATGATGGCTGCTGAATCGTCTGTATTCATGTATACTGCTGAATCATCTGTACTCCTGTGTACTGCTGTGTCATCTGTACTCATGTATACTGCTGTATCATCTGTACTCATATTTACTGCAGTATCATTTGTACTAATGATGGCTGCTGAATCGTCTGTATTCATGTATACTGCTGAATCATCTGTACTCCTGTGTACTGCTGTGTCATCTGTACTCATGTATACTGCTGTATCATCTGTACTCATGATGACTGCTGAATCCTCTGTATTCATGTATACTGCTGTATCATCTGTACTCATGTTTACTGCTGTATCATCTGTACTCCTGTATACTGCTGAATCATCTGTACTCATGGACACTGCTGAATTATCTGTAACAATGTATACTGCTGTATCATCTGTACTCATGCGGTTCGAAAATAACGCGTTCATCGTACCCGTATACTGCTGAATCATCTGTACTCATGGACACTGCTGATACGTAACAATGTATACTGCTGAATCATCTGTTCTCATGAACACTGCTGAATTATCTGTAATAATTTATACTGCTGTATCATCTGTACTCATGTATACTGCTGAATCATCTGTACTCATGTATACTGCTGAATTATCTGTACTCATGTATACTGCTGAATCGTCTGTACTCATGTATACTGCTGTATCATCTGTACTTATTTATACTGCTGAATCATCTGTACTCATGAACACTGCTGTATTATCTGTACTAATATATACTGCTGAATCATTTGTACTAATGTATACCAGGTACTGCTGAATCAGCTGTACTAATGTATACCATGTACTGCTGAATCATCTGTACTTATGTGTACTGCTGAATCATCTGTACTTGTGTATACTGCTCAATCATCTGTACTTGTGTATACTGCTGAATTAGCTGTACCTATGTATACCAGGTACTGCTGAATCATCTTTATTAACATATACCGCGTTGTTCAGACTGCCTGTTGTCTTTCATTTCTACAATCACTTCAGAATATTGTGAAAATATAACGGCAGAAATATGCAAAAGTTTCTAATAAGTGCAGAACAGTTTTGATTTCTTAGAAAACAAATACAATTTGTATACATTTAGATCTATTGATATATTGCATAGTTTAAATATAGTGACTGCTCTACTTTATGAGAAAGTAAACACATAGTGCCGTCATCAGACTTACTATGGAAGCTTCACTGTTTTTATCACTTGAAGAAGAAAGACAGAGATCATGGGAGCAGTAACATTGTATTCCTACGAAACGAACGACCTCCACCACTTCCGCTCCACCCAGAAACTCTAGTGTTTGCTGCACTTTAATTTTTATGATGTCATAACCGGAATTAGTGTCTCTATCGAAACAGCCATCTCTGATATGATTCAGTGTGTTTTGACAGTATCTCAGATGCATGTTCAGTGTCACTGTGAATACATAACAAACATGAATTATTGGCATTTGATAGTATGTATAACGAATTTGGACTTGAAGCTAGTTTTGGTCCCCTATCTTCATATGTTTTTTTCTTGTATTTGATCTGGGTCCTAATACAACGTTATAAGTAGGACCCATGATTGATGATATCTTAGCTAGATCTATCTGTTAACAGAATGGAATTTTTGCATTTCTATTTGGTCACTCTTACACGTCGATATAAGAAGCAATTTGTTTTTTAAAAAAAACAAATTTTACTTTATAACTTACTTCTACATATATATAACGCTACTTTTTTATCGTGCAAACCAATCACTGAAAATGTTTACTTTATGAAGAAGAAAAAAGGATACCGTTAATTAGATCTACATGATGTTAACTATTTATAGAACTTTGTTCTGTAGGTCTATCAATCGGAACTTCACTCGGCATTTTCGTTATACGGAAAAGGCCGAATGATGTTCCGATTGGTAGGTCTATGTCTGCTTTTCAATGATGAATCATTTGTTACAGTAAGAGTTTATAAAATTAAAAAATGGTATCTACCAATAACTGCCCAGAGTTATCGTTCATGTCTAGCAAACGTTAGTTTAGCCGGTAAGCGAGCGGATACTAGATCTACTAGCTAGCCCTACTTACAAATGTAGGCTATATCATGTAGGCCTAAATACTCTATCTTTGAAATTACATAACGAAATGTGAGCCTTGTATTTTAAAATATTGTTAAGTGCAGTAGATCTACATAAGTTAAGATTACGGATTATTTGCAGAGAGTTTATACTTATTGAAATGTAACGAGTCGAACATACTCACATAACTACTTTCTAGACGTTGATAGAAGTAACTGCTGCGGGGAGTTAACTATTTATAGAAATCGTATACTTACTAGTACCGCTGAATGGTATGAAGTAAACGATGACGTCACCATACACGTAAGTACATTGATTGCTACATAACTCTTCCCCTATTTCGTATCGCTGCTGATAATTCTGTCCATTCGGAATATTTTGTTGCTGTTGTTGTTGCTCTATCTGCTTCTGATAGCTTTGCTCGTAAGCATTTCTGCAGATTGAATGAAACTTGAAAAAATTCTGTTCACGATAAACAGGTGTAGAATCTATATTTTATTATTACCATTGGTAAGATATACTCCATCATTCATTACAGAACTGTTGGCTGATCTTCGGTGTTACTTGCTGACCTAAGCACCGGAAATACAAACAATGTATATATTATGACGCTGACGTAAGCACCAGAAATAAATACAATGTAGTGTTACGACGCTGCATATACTTTTGAGATAGTATACTTATTTAAATTTTACATGTCGAAATAATAATAATATAAGTACTAGAGTTCGCGGCAAATCGTCGCCTTATTCTGAAAATGTCCTAGAATCTATCTACAATTTTGTTATTTTGACAAAAATGACGTTGAACATTTTCAACTTTCATAACTTTTATGTGTTACGTCCCACTGAAATGATACGTTTGAGTTCGACAATTAGTATTTATATGAAACAGTGACACATAGTATGTCTGTAATTTGAGTGTCACTTTGGCACTGAAAGTGAAAGTAAGTATACATACGGCACAATATCGTACTAAAGGGTAATACCTGACTTTGCTCTATCAATATTTCATTATGTCAAATGAGTTTGGAAAAAAAAGAATTATTTTAGACGTCTAGTACCCGAATTCGTTCATCCGAATTGTAATCATTCATAATATGAACAAAAAATTAAAAAAACAACTTAAAATCATAGCGGTATTTTATGAAAAAGTGAAATCTATCAGATGGAATACCGATTGCTTTCAAACAACACTAATACGTTTTTCACATTGTGTTTTAATAACAGAAGTTACTCTTCTTGTCAACATTGTTGTTGCCAAGTTAAAACTGGAGTTAGAGCAAACTCATTCTAAGATCATATTTAGTCATGTGACTAAGAATCTTCACATTGATTGGCTACAACACATTTTTAGACTAAAATTGATGTAAGAGATGGAGATGTGATAAAATGCAGGCCAAGTACCTCGTATTATAGTGGACATAGAGCAAATACATGTACATATTCGGGATCTCACTTTCTATAACGTCAATGTACAAAAAGGAAAGTTTTGGTAGATAGAGCAAAGTTAGATTAAGTCATATATGTAATTATCTCATTTTGTACAAAATGGTAGATAGGACATTTTTAGACTAAGGCGACGAAATGGCCTTACCTACGTCATGGAACGCCAAAGCTACATAAACTTAAATATTGGGAAAACGATCGAGGTGAAGTTGATGCTTAGTTCTCGCATTCAAGAGTTCAAGATCATATTGCTTTACATTGTTCCTATAAAGTGTTCAACCTTTCTTTACGTGTGTTTACAAGAGTTTGAAGGTCTCGCAGACTGCTCTCTAGACTTTATGGGTTTTACAGAGGTCTCAAAAGTTTAAAGAGCTCTCTAATAAAATTAATCATAAGATCATACTTTGATTTATAGCGCCCAATAAATGAATTGAAAAAATCTACAATCCTGTTTGTGTATCTGTCTTCTTGCATTTTCTGTGTTATGTGTGTTTGAGTATCTGTCTGTCTGCATTTTTTGTGTTAAGTGTGTTTGTGTATCTGTCTTCTTGCATTTTCTGTGTTATGTGTGTTTGTGTATCTGTCTTCTTGCAAATTTTAGTGTGTTTGTGTACATGTCTGCTTGCATTTTCTGTGTTAAGTGTGTTTGTGTATCTGTCTTCTTGCATTTTCTGTGTTAAATGTGTTTGTGTACATGTCTGCTTGTATTTTCTATGTTTAGTGTTTTTGTATCTGTCTTCTTGCAAATTTTAGTGTGTTTGTGTATCTGTCTATCTGCATTTTCTGTGTTAAGTGCATGTGTTCGTGTACATGTCTGCTTGCAGTGCAGATTTTCTGTGTTAAGTGTGTTTGTTTATCTGTCTTCTTGTATTTTCTTTATTTAATGTGTTTGTGTATCTGTCTTCTTGTATTTTTCTGTGTTAAGTGTGTTAATGCATCTGTCTTCTTGCATTTGTCTGTGTTAAGTGTGTTTGTATATCTGTCTTCTTTCATTTCCTGTGTTAAGTGTGTTTGTGAATCTGTCTTCTTGCGTTTTCAGTGTTAAGTGTGTTTATGTATCTGTCTGTCTGCATTTTCTGTGTTAAGTGTGTTTATGTATCTGTCTTCCTGCATTTTCTGTGTATTTGTGTATCTGTTTTTCTGCATTTTCTGTGTAAAGTGTGTTTGTGTATCTGGTTTTTTTTTGCATTTTCTGTATTAAGTAAGTTTATGTATTTGTCTGTCTGCATTTCTGTGCTAAGTGTGTTTGTCTATCTGTGTGTGTACATGTCTGTGTTTAGTGTGTTTATGAATCTGTCTGTCTGCATGTTCTGTGTTAAGTGTGTTTATGTATTTGTTTATCCGTATTTTCTGTGTTTAGTGTGTTTATATATCTGTTTTTCTGCATTTTCTGTGTAAAGTGTGTTTGTGTAATCTGTTTTTCTGCTTTTTCTGTATTAAGTGTGTTTATGTTTTTATCTGTCTGCATTTTACATTTCTGTGTTTAGTGTGTGTATGTATCTGTCTGTCTGCATTTTCTGTGTTAAGTGTGTTCATGAATATGTCTGCCTGCATGTTCTGTGCTAAGTGTGTTTGTATTTTTTGTCTGTCTGCATTTCTGTGTTTAGTGTGTTTGTGTATCTATTTGTGTACATTTCTGTGTTTAGTGTCTTTATGTATCTATCTATATGCATTTCTGTGTTTAGTTTGTTTATGTATCTGTTTGTCTGCATTTTCTGTGTTTAGAGTGTTTGTGTATCTGTCTTTCTGGAATGTCTGTGCTTTGTGTGCTCTTGCATCTTTCTGTCTACGTTGTCTGTGCTAAATGCGTTCTTGTATTTGTCTGTCTGCATTGTCTGTGCTTAGTATGTTTGTGTACCTGTCTTCCAGCATTTCTGTGTTAAGTGTGTTTATGTTAATGTCTGTCTGCATTTTTTGTGTTTTGTGTGTTTGTGTGTCTGTCTGCTTGTGTTGTCTGTGCTAAGTATGTTCTTGTATCTGTCTGTCTGCGTTGTCCGGGCTTAGTGAGTTCTTGTGTCTGTCTGTTTGCGTTTTCTGGGCTTAGTGTGTTCGTGTATCTGTCTGTCTGCGTTTTCTGGGTTTAGTGTGTTCTTGTATCTGTTTGTCTGCGTTGTCTGTGCTTAGTGTCGTCTTATATATGTCTGTCTGCGTTGTCTGTGCTGTGTTCTTGTATCTGTTTGTCTACGTTGTCTGTGCTTAGTGTGTTCTTGTATTTGTTTGTCTACGTTGTCTGTGCATACAGCGTGTTGTACATGTCTGTCTATATTTTCTGCATTTAGTGTGTTCTTGTATTTGTCTGTCTACGTTGTCTGTTTTTAGTCTTTTCCTGTATCTGTCTATAAACGTTGTCTGTGCTTAGTGTGTTCTTGTATCTGTCTGTCTGCGTTGACTGTGCTAAGTGTGTTCTTATATTTGTCTCACTACGTTGTCTGTGCTAAGCGTATTCTTGTATCTGTCTGTCTACGTTGTCTGTGCTTAGTGTGTTCTTGTATATGTTTGTCTACGTTGTCTGTGCTTAGTGTGTTCTTGTATCTGTTTGTCTGCGTTGTCTGTGCTAAGTGTGTTCTTGCACCTGTCTGCTTGCGTTGTCTGTGTTGGGTGTGTTATTGTATATGTTTGTCTACGTTGTCTGTGCTAAGTGTGTTCTTGTATCTGTTTGTCTACGTTGTTTGTGCTAAGTGTTTTATTGCATCTGTTTGGCTACGTTGTCTGTGCTAAGTGTGTTATGTTATCTGTCTGTTTGCGTTATCCGTGCTTAGTGTGTTATTGTACCTGTCTGCTTGCGTTGTCTGTGCTTAGTGTGTTCTTGTGTCTGTTTGTCTACGTTGTTTGTCCTTAGTGTGTTCTTGTATCTGTTTGGGTACGTTGTCTGTGCTTAGTGTGTTATTGTACCATTCAGCTTGCGTTGTCTGTTCTTAGTATGTTATTATCTCTGTCTGCTTGCGTTGTCTGTGCTAAGTGTGTTCTTATATATGTTTGTCTACTTTGTCTGTGCTTAGTGTGTTCTTGTATCTGTTTGTCTACGTTGTCTGTGCTAAGTGTGTTCTTTTATCTGTCTGTTTGCGTTGTCTGTGCTTAGTGTGTTATTGTACCTGTCTGCTTGCGTTAACTGCGCTTAGTGTGTTCTTGTGTCTGCTTATCTACGTTGTCTGTCCTTATTGTGTTCTTGTATCTGTTTGGGTACGTTATCTGTGCTTAGTGTGCTCTTGTATCTGTCTGTCTACGTTTTCTGTACTTAGTATGTCATTGTATTTGTCTGCTTGCGTTGTCTGTGCTTAGTGTGTTATTGTACCTGTCTGCTTGCGTTAACTGCGCTTAGTGTGTTCTTGTGTCTGCTTATCTACGTTGTCTGTCCTTAATGTGTTCTTGTATCTGTTTGGGTACGTTGTCTGTGCTTAGTGTGCTCTTGTATCTGTCTGTCTACGTTTTCTGTACTTAGTATGTTATTGTATCTGTCTGCTTGGGTTGTCTGTGCTAAGTGTGTTATTGTACCTGTCTGCTTGCGTTAACTGCGCTTAGTGTGTTCTTGTGTCTGCTTATCTACGTTGTCTGTCCTTAGTGTGTTCTTGTATCTGTTTGGGTACGTTATCTGTGCTTAGTGTGCTCTTGTATCTGTCTGTCTACGTTTTCTGTACTTAGTGTGTAATTGTCTCTGTCTGCTTGCGTTGTATATGCTAAGTGTGTTACTGTACCTGTCTGCTTGCGTTGTATTTGCTTAGTGTGTTATTGTACCTGTCTGATTGCGTTGTATTTGCTAAGTGTGTTATTGTACCTGTCTGATTGCGTTGTATTTGCTTAGTGTTTTAATGTACATGTTTGCTTGCGTTGTATGTGCTTAGTGTGTTACTGTACCTGTCTGCTTGCGTTGTATTTGCTTAGTTTGTTATTGTATCTGTCTGCTTGCGTTGTATTTGCTTAGTGTGTTAATGTACCTGTCTGATTGCGTTGTATTTTCTTAGTGTTTTAATGTACATGTCTGCTTGTGTTGTATTTGCTTAGTGTGTTACTGTACCTGTCTGCTTGGGTTGTCTGCCCTTAATTGGTTTATGTATCTGTCTTTTTACGTTTTCTATTTTTAGTGTGCTTGTGTGACTGCCTTTCTGTTGTGCCGTTTTGTGTCTGTCTGTGCTTAGTGTAATTGTGTGCTTGTTTGCTCGTATGTTGTCTGTGTGTCTGCCGGTCTGTGATGTCTATGCATAGTGTGTTTGTGTGTCTGTCTTCTTGCGTTCTGTGCTTATGTCGTAGTGTAGAAGTAAATGTATATAATAATGTAAATACTTTTGTCTTTCATTCTCCAGTTCCCTGAACCTGTGAAACTCTCGGACTTCCACACTTTCTCTATATCCAAGTGAAATAATTATAGCAATCTAAAACCGTACTTATCTTTGCATGTGCTCTTTAACATCAAATCACAGCACTTGTCACTATTTGATCTTTATTTATAATTGTCTGTGTGTACCTGTTAGCGGTTTTATACTTTTGTGCAAATAATACATGTATATTTATTTTTTCCAGGGTATGTGCAATACGTTAATAGTATAAATTGATGTCTGTCAGTTGAAAACAGTTAACTCTTCAAACGTACAAATTCTTTTCATCTTTAGAGAACACTCATAGAATAAAGAGACGTGCTAGTCGGAGGAAAACAGAAATAACTCAATACGTTTCCTAAATACATTACATGGGTGGTGAAACTTAGTGCGTTTGTACGCCTGTCTTCTTGCATTGTCTGTGTTTAGTGCTATTGTGAGATGTTTGAAGTCAAGAACCTGTCACGTTTCCGTGATTAGTGGTTTTGTGAACCTGTCACGTGTCTGTGCTTTGTGGTTTTGTGAACCTGTCACGCGTCTGTGCCTAGTGGTTTTGTGAACCTGTCACGTATCTGTGCTTAGTGGTTTTATGAACCTGTCACGCGTCTGTGCCTAGTGGTTTTGTGAACCTGTCACGTTTCTGTGCTTAGTGATTTTGTGAACCTGTCACGCGTCTGTGCCTAGTGGTTTTGTGAACCTGTCACGTGTCTGTGCTTAGTGGTTTTATGAACCTGTCACGCGTCTGTGCCTAGTGGTTTTGTGAACCTGTCACGTGTCTGTGCTTAGTGGTTTTGTGAACCTGTCACGCGTCTGTGCCTAGTGGTTTTGTGAACCTGTCACGTATCTGTGCTTAGTGGTTTTATGAACCTGTCACGTGTATGTGCCTAGTGTTTTTTTAACGTGTCACGTGTCTATGCCTAGTGGTTTTGTGAACCTTGTTTGCTGCGTTTTCTCATATCTGAAGATATAGCTGAATAATTCGTTATTCTGTGTGTTGGTCTGTTTGATGGTGGGTTATGTGTTTGCTGGTGGGTGATGTGTTAGCTTGCGGGTGATGTGTTAGCTGGTGGGGGATGTGTTTGCTGGTGGGTGATGTTTTTGCTGGTGGGTGATGTGTTTGCTGGTGGGGGATGTGTTTGATGGTGGGGGATGTGTTTGCTGGTGGGTGATGTGTTTGCTGATGGGTGATGTATTTGCTGGTGTGTGATGTGTTTGCTGGTGGGTGATGTGTTTGCTTATGGTAGATGTGTTTGTTGGTCGGTGATGTGTCTGCTGATGAGTGATGTGTTAGCTGGTGGGGGATGTGTTTGCTGGTGGGTGATGTGTTTGGTGGTGTGGGGTGTGTTTGATGCGGAGGGGTGATGTGTATGCTGGTAGGTGATGTGTATGCTGGTAGGTGATGTGTATGCTGGTGGGTGATGTGTTTGCTGGTGGGTGATGTGTTTGGTGGTGGGTGATGTGTTTGGTGGTGGGTGATGTGTTTGCTGGTGTATGATATGTTTGCTGATGGGTAATGTGTTTGCTGGTGGGTGATATGTTTGATGGTGTTTTTCTTATTTTCAAACTCTCAATCAGTCCATTTACAATACTGAAGTCAAATACCTGTCACGTGGATTGTTCTGTGCACATGCTGGATTATATTTCGTCTGCAGCAAATGGTAAATATACTGTACATTGTTGAACGTGTAAGTTTCGTTCCAGCCAATATGTTCACACGCAATACATCGTAGCTGTGCTGCAGCTGAAAGAACATTGAACCGTGCTCCAGTTCATTTTAATGAGCGGTAATAGTTTTTTGGTTTGGGGACCGAAAGCCCCAAAGACCATAGTTGCAGTACTACAGCTTAGATCAGTTCATTTAACTGTTAATTGTGCAAAACTGCGGGAAACGTAGTGCAACGGTCAGACCAGCTGATTAGATCATGACTGAAAACAACCAGTACAAATGGTTTCAAACGATTGGAAAAAAGTTCGTAGCTTAATTGATGGGCCATTAAGTACTGTAGTTTTTCAAGGACTCTGGTTTTAGAAATTTCTGTGCTCTAATGTCACTTTACGAGTGATTACTGGAGATAATCTACGTATACAGAAAAAATACGGATATAAAAAAAACACCTGATATAATTTACGTAACGTACAGAGCTCGATATAAGCGTGTGTAGTCTTCTTATTTACGCATGTTTACCTCTTTATACCCTTAGTGCTTGCCCTCATTTTTGTTAAATGAAAATGTCTAAAATTTTAAAATGTTCCCTGTGTATTTGCCGTAAACTTCTCACAGGTTATTCTATGTATCACTCTATCTTGATAGAGCGAGACTCTATAGACCTGTTTGCGCATGACGTCATAAAATGCAGTAAATAAAGACTAAATGTAGGGCAAACACTAAGTCAGTTAGAGGCTAAAATAGAGAAATTTATACAACATAGAAACCCAGTCGGTCGCTAGCGCTCCCTCCTTTGGGTTTCTATATTGTATAAATTTCTCTATTTAGCCTCTAACTATTACATATAAGTTTCCTTACAGAGAAGTCACTTAACATTTTTACATTAGCTCTGCTACGTACTATTTCTGTCGTACTTGATTTACAAAGAAGACTGGCGTACTGTTTCTGTCGTACTTGATTTATATTGAAGACTGGCGTACTATTTCTGTCATACTTGATTCATATTGAAGACTGGCGTACTATTTCTGTCGTACTTGATTTACATAGAAGACTGGCGTACTATTTCTGTCGTACTTGATTTATATTTAAGACTGGCGTACTATTTCTGTCGTACTTGATTTACATAGAATACTGGCGTACCGAATGCATAGACTGAGCGTTCACTGCGTTTTATAATCGAAACACTTCTTTATTTTCTGTTACATCATTTTACAGACATGTATTTAATACTATAGAGATGTTCAGATCAATACTCAATTTGTTCTATTATTTCGTATTTAACGTATTTCCTATGAAGCGCTTCTAATACGGATATTTAAAAGGAAAAAGATAGTATGTGTAATCAAATTCTAAATTGTGCAAGTGTGTAGAGTACATGTACCTTATATTACAGATATAAAATGAGTCATATCTTCAAAGGAAGAAAACGAAGACTACGGGCCTGACCGGTTATTTTGTATGACCAAAATTGTAATTTCAAAATCACGCGTGTGTATTCACAACACGTTCGCACATTTACAAGCCTATTTTACATTTCAAGACAGAACTGTTGGTATAAAGGAAGTTATGCTGAAGTCGTGTAAATATTTTAGTCGTTTTAAATTAATGTGCAAGTTTAAATTAATGTGCAAGTGGAACCACTAAATATAGAGTGCTAAAATTTCAGACTCCAGACCAATCTCTGTCCAGTGTTACCGTGGCCAATACCCTCGCATTAGACTGACAGGAAAGACAACTCTGGATAGAAGTTGTCTCCAAACCCGCGAAAGTTGACGGGTTCGAATCCTATTAGTGACTCGGTATATTGTTTTCTCATTCCGAATGTACCATACATGTATCTTCTAACAAACATATAAATGTACGAGAGATTACACCAGGTGAAATAATAAATCGGATAACAGTTACTGAAGGAGTGTTAAGCAGAATTACCTTGAACGTATTCCAGTAGTCCTAGGACTCCTATAAATACAGAAAGTACATGTATATCCATATTAGTCTGTTTTCAAATCACTCTTCATTTGGTCGTTTAAGCACAGACTTACTATGTGTGGTATATTAAGCCAATGTCAGGTATAAATGAAGCATAGTTTATCATTCGCAGCTGTTTTATAGAGTAACAAATGGAAAAGCTTTTTACATTGTAAATGAAAGTTATCTGCACATTGTACATGTATATTATTATCGACCAACTGCAGTCACGTGTCGGCTTCATATCTGCATGTTGTATACATATATGGTGTTAATGCTACAGAAACCAGAAGGAAACTGCAGAGGTTGGTTTACGACAGTACAGTTCATCATCTTACAATTTTCGGACAACACCATGCATGTATCATTCATTGATTCAAACCCAGTGCCTGTAATGCATAAGGCTCGACTGTAACAATGCATTAAACGAATCCGTTAATTCACCTAATACTTGTACTTGGAATTTTCAGCTCACCTGAGCATACGATTATGTCCAGGGCGAGCTATTGTACGAATCATCAGTTCGGAGTTTGTCCGTCCACCATTCTCTTTAAAGCATCTCCTCTGAAACAGGAGTTGTTCAAAGAAATCCATTCTATATAAACAATTTGTTATGGAAACCGAAAGGAAAAGAAATAACTTATATATTTAGAGTGCAACATGTTCAAGTGATCATCTAGTAAGCTTTTTTCAAATCTTCGCAGAGAGTCAAAAATAGTCGTGTCCAGCGAACGGATGTATTTGCATGGGTGTGTGTGGGGGGGGCACGGGGGATAACGTATACACTTGAACAGGTAAAACTTTGAAAATCTCCTTATCATAGCCAACAAGGCGGCTTATCTGAAAACCCCAGCCCATAGATATTTGGTCGATATTATGTTGTGTACATGTACTTAGTCTGAAACAAGTTTGTTCAAATAATGCCCATTTCGGTCAATATTTGCCCCTCCCTCCTTGGGCAGAGGAGGCAATTAACTTGTTTTAAATGCATTTCTGTGGCAACAAATTCAAATGATCCTGTACCAATGAAGCCTTATTTGTCACAAAATAAAGATTATTCTTACCTTCAACCAAAAGCATTAAAAAGACGTGGAATCATCTAAACATTTGGATGTTTGAGAACATGTATGATTGGAGATACATGTAATATGACAGCTAACGCTCTTATCTCGGTTTCAGACCAAGTCTCTGAGATAGCATGGTAGCTCATTTTAGTTATATTCCGTATGTATTATAATATATCAATCACTTTTATTTTGATTTATTCAAAATCATAGTTAGTTGTGAAACATAATCAGACAGCCTTGCAACACCTGTATCACGTGTCTTACCAATGAAATTGATTTAAATCTGGCCTCGTTTTCATTTCCTAGTTACAACAATCCTATAGGTCCAATCCATGCTGCGTTCCATAAAAAGCGAAACCCCTTATCGCCATAAAGAGGCCACCCTACATTGTTGAGCTGTGGCCTCTGTGAACATCAAAAACACCAGGTTCAAAATGAAGCTCAAACTGATATCGGCCGAGATGAAATATATTTAATATTTCATTTAATTTTTGTTTATTGGTGTTTCTACTTGAATTTACCATGTATTGCTCGTATATATCTAGTTAGTATTGTAGGGATGGTAGGGAATACTCCCAAACCCCTATCAAGGCCTACAGCGGGTTACCTCTTCTATAGGGGCCCAAACTGAAAAAATACGCCAGGTCATATTCACTTTATCACCAGTAAATACCATATGTACTTACTATCAATGTTTTCTGTAATATATTACCTGCCATATTGCTTTTCAGTGGTTAGTGATGTTATCATGGTATATTCGGAATAACCAACAATACGTCGGGAGGTAGTCTCCCTTGAGTTATCAGTGCCTCACACTGTATAACATAGTACGAGCAACAAGTAAACAAGACAGACGAATTGTCATGTATCTTTATTGTATGGACAAAATATAAAATACATTCAAAGTTTACGGTAAATATAACATTTTGAGGTTGTCATACATTAGCAATTATTTACATGTAATTGCTTTCATCGTAATCAATAGCAAAACATAACAATTAGATAATTAATACATCTAAAATCTTAACCTTTACGAAATTTATCAAGTCAGTGGATTGTCGTTCTTTAAAAAAAAGATCAGCACAGCCGTAAAATCTGACCCTCATTTAAGCTAAAAAGTAACATACAAAGTTCTACAAAAAATCAGCGATCGATGTATACAGTTACTAGTATGGACGTAATCTCAAGGTTAAAACAATATTATGTAAACTGTATGAAGTTAAAAATGGATAACATTTCAGTATCTATAACTAGTCGGCGGGGAACCAAGCACGGGTGTGTTCCTAGCATAAGAAGAAAAGTTTTAGCTGGTTCCTAAATGACAAGATCACAATGTTACAAACAGGCACCTGTGGTTTTCCTACACTTCTTACAAAAATTGCAAATATAGCTAGTAACAACACAGTGGTATCATAAGGGTAGGTCCTAGAATAGTCCCAAGTCTGATACAAAATTACGTTCTTTTTCTATATACTATAGTTCATGCACTTTTTCTATTGTAGACAGCTCTAGAATGAAACAGTTAGATATTAATTAATAAACGAGATATTTCAGGGTCTGGTGACCGGAATAGGTAGGTCAATGCAGATTTAAATAATTGTGGTTAGAATTTTAGCACTTTCCGAAATGTCTTAAGGCATTGAACATTTTACATAAAACTGGTGAAAACGAAGAGTCTGGCATGAACAATAGACCTTCATACTCCAGCTGGCAGTTAGGTTATCTGTTTGATTCTATAAATAACTGAAATATGGCTGAAACGGGCGTTAATCATCCCAAGTTCCCCACCCCAGTCCCCCACCCCATCAAAATTGTGCAGCACTTCATTAGAAAACCTCTGCTATTCCCTTTGGATTTTTAGCACATACCGTACATTTTAAATTATGATATGTTATATTACAAAAAACATGGTGAGCAGGAAAAGCTATACACGAATCATACAAATATACACTCACTTCTACACACTGAACAGTATTAAAGTCAAACATTCCGATTCGCATGGTGGTTTATTATTGATGAATTCAATGTCATTTAATTTGCATATTTCAATAACTGAGGAAAACGAAAATATACCATCAGCGGATTGAAATTTCGATTAAGAAACCGATCAGATATTTTAGTTAGTATAGATCAAAGTAAGTAATCTTTAGAAATAACGTCACGTTGCGTTTGTAAAAAATTAAAACCTGAAACTTGGCATTTTCTATGGCTGATTTTGTGAAATGAAATGCCTGAAATAACATTAAATTTACAGCTATTGGTTCTCTTTCAAACGACACTAGAAGACCTATTCAAAAACTGTTTCATTTAAACTATTTTATTGATTGTGAAAGTTATGCAGTCTGGTTCTCAATTTATAGCAAATATGTAAGAATGACAGTGATGTCACAGACAGATGTGTACACAAAAGTTCGCTACCATTCCACGAGTGCAAGAGGTTTTAATCCTAAAAGCTGCTCGGAATCAGATTTTGGTGAAGAAAAAAACAAAGCTCTTCGAACTGTCTGAAATTTACATGTGCTAGAACGAATCATCAAATAAAAAAGGTTTCAGTATAAATTCCTGTAAACATTTCTATATTTTTAAATTTATACACTACCAAATTTGAAAGCGTTACAAACACCTTTGAAATTCCAATATAGATCTACTAGTAAACATATAAAGTTTACCAGTGACATCAAGCCAAGCTCACCAATATTTTCAAATGATTTTCTCATATTGCTACACAGATTTTTTACGTGTGTTGTCGATTCTAGCCTTTAGTTTTACATTTTATGTTTGAAGAACTTTTTTTCTCCGGGAACTGAGAACAAGCAGCTTTAAGTAGATTTATACATTGATTGAGAGAGGACTGTATTAGTAAGTCATTGTAATACAAGAAAAACATTGAGGCACAGCATCAAGTCGGCACAGAGGATTCTGAGGACCTAAAAGTGTCCTATACATGTAATTTTCACACATGCAGAATATTTATATATAACTGTACAAGTTAGTGCATTTAAATAGAGCATCTTTGAGTGCAATTCGTACTCGTAACCAAACTAGGAAAGTTTACTGCGTAGGAGCGGCTTTTTGTTGCAAGGTCGAACTCACTTTATTAATTAATCATTGGATTGAATTTTAAGAAAAATGTTGATTATTATCAAACATGACATTTTCATTTTCATAAAGATGAAATATTTCATCATTGTTTCAGGATGAATACTTTGGTTAAATTTCAATAATTTTTGTTCAATGAAACGATATAATATTAAAAAAAATTAATCGTCAATAACAACTTGTCCCCAACTTTTGTGATAACTTTGACAATGTCAAATAGGCGTGAAATGACTGTACCAGACAGTAGGAATTGTTCAGGTTTGTTTTTGGTACATCTGGAGCAGCACCACTGTAGAGCAAACATCAACCAGGACAAACATGGACCAGGACAAACAGGACAAACATGGACCAGGACAAACATGGACCAAGACATTCTATAGACTAGTTATATATACATACTACATTCTAACAGCCGACGATCAAATCGTACAAACTGTAATTTTTATATGCATAATTATACACCTGCGATTTGCAACTTGTCAACAAAGATACAGTAAATCAACAAACATGTGTTTAATCTGCGATACACAGAATCATTGCCTTAACATATCCCTAAAATGTATACAAGTATTAAAGCATCTTAATTCAATAAAAATCTATAAATGGCACGATATATAAAACATGGACGAATGTAATTATGTACATGTCGCATAAAAATATATAGTTACGATTTATAATGCATGTATTGGACTTAAAACATTATATTACAATAATATATGTGTTACTACATATAGTAACAAATTTGTACAGCATTATGATGATTATCTTTACGGTCCGGGCAATATAAGATAATTGGTCCGCGCGTGAGGGCCGATTATGCGATAATCGGCCCTCAGAAAAGGGACACGCGACGTCAACGGTAACAAATGACGTCTCCGCATGAATAAAATGGCCACCACCGAGAAATCTATTGAATCGCTATCAAAAGAGATCATTAAAAACAAAGTGATAGAAAATAGATGTTAAATAATAAGTGTTACAAGACACAGTCACGCGTGTTTATCAAAAGTAAAAATATCAACAACACTAGAAAAAGATAACGCCTAACGACAAAAACTTCAAGGAACGGCCGTGTAGTGAGGAAAAACACCAACTTTAAAATATCATCAGTAAATGAACATGATGTGTGCATTACTGTTTTTTTTTCTAGTAGCTATTACTCTTGCACACTGTATGACAAAAAGAAACTGAGTAAAAACGTAAGATATGTATTATAGACGTCAATTCACGACTGAGCCGGGCCGGGACGTATAATCAGCCCTCAGTCGCATAATAGCACTCGGGCTAAAGACCTCGTGCCATTATGCTCCTTGCGGACTAATTATACAAATGCAAGTATATACTGACATTTTTCAATATGATGTGTCTGTAAAAATCTATCACAAAGTACAATGAATGACAATATATCAACGAACCTTTCACACAAAATATTGCAACCATACATATTTTTGACACTTCGCATGAAGCATATCGTAAGAATCTACATTCAAATCTTCTCCAAATAACACCATGGAACTTCATACACAATCAGATAACCCGCTAGATAACAACAGTGGTTTGTAACAACAGTGTAACAACTTTGGTCTGTACACGTTCATTTATTGTACTGATCTCGATATATTGCACTCACGGATGTAAATCCACATACCACATTAAAACATTGTGTGTATCACACTATTACACATTTAATTGCTAAACGCCACTTGAACTGCAATTGGATTAGTGTAAATACACGTGTATTTATACAAATATGCAAGCTGCAAGTGTGTTACTGTACTAAAGTGTCTGTCAGAGGTAAATAACCAGTTTTAAGATTTTTCTCTAGATTTTTCTCAGTCAAAGATCTTGTTCTACAAAATCATAAAATGAATTCTAGAAACAACTTACAACTCGGAAGGACGTGGGCTTTGCGCCATAGTTAAATTTGGTCAGGTATAATGCTAACTATTAAAGAAAATTACCTGAAACGACCAGTTTTTCGCAACGTACCCATTTATAACGCGACTAAGGCACCATGGTTTTATAGACGATGAAAACTTATGCGATAGTTTTAGAGTTAAAAAAAGAACATGCAACATTCCTGTTTTCCACGATAAGACAACATTTTATTTCAGTTTTTTATTCCGTTTTCGATCCTGCATTTGTTTTTATATGACAACATTCCTGAGTAGATAACGTATGCTTTAAAACAAAAAGAATTGTGTCATGTGACAGAAATAGTCCATTGGAAAATATTCAATACCTGTATCATGTATATTGTTCAAAGTTACCTGATCGTGTCTTACAAAAAGGTAAGACATTACTTTTGTTTAAAAAATGGAATCTGAATGTAGCACGTGTGCTAAGATTATAACGATTCTATATACACCGGCTACTCTATGCATGTTGTAACGTACATTACACGTCTTTAAGGAGCTTTAAGCACTGTCATTTAAGGGAGAACACTTTCATTCGAAAAAGAAAAAAAAAAAAAATACCACTAATGCTACAAGTTGTCTCTACTTTATAACAATGCAGGCAATCACGGCGAGCACTAGACTGGTATATGAGGCTTTAACGTACCTAGCCGCGCTGACTATATAACACATATCTGTCCTACAGTAACACTGTTTACCGATGAAACGATTAACTTCAACACTTCCTAAGAACTGGAGTCTGTCCTGCAAGAAATTTTTCACTTCCGGGTAACCAAGATTCGTGTCTCTTTGGTAACAGCCGTCTTCCAAGTCTGTAGTGGCGTCGATACAATTTCTCACATCCATGTGCAGAGTCACTGAAAATAAACGGAAATATCTACGGCTAAATTATTTGGTAAGCCATGTCTAACAAAAGGACCATGCCAGGATTTACTGGACTGGACTGTTCAGAGTAAGTTTTGTCAAAAACTCTTTGAAAATGTGACCTGTTATCAAGGTGTTAGAATAATTGGTAGTAGCACAATTGGTTTTCCCACAGCATAGTACAATATCAATACAGACCATCTACAGGCTGCAGACCATCTACAGGCTGCAGGCAATCTGACAAATCCAAGTGGAAGAGTGTACACAAGACTTTACAACTAAACACTGATTTTTCTTAAAATCATGTCTCTCTCAATGAATAGCCTGAGGGGAGAACTTACCGTCACTGTGACTTTGACCTACAAACAATAGAGATCATCTCCTCTGTAAGACCAATCATTCTATGAAGTTTGAAGATTATGGTTCAATACAGATCTCAAGTTGTTGAGTGGAACGTTTGGGTTATTGTGGCTTAACCTTTGACCAAAACGACAAAGGGCACATTCTAAGCATGTTTCATGAGTCAAAGGAAAATGTTTACTTGTAGAATAGTATCACGGAAAAGCTAACGGAGGTCATTGTAACCTTGACCTTTGACCCACTTTGATCCGCAAACAGCAGGTCTGAGCTAGTTTCAACAAAATCAATGAGAATTGTGACCTGTAGAGTGGTATCGAGGAAACGTTAACAGACGGACGGGGCTAACAAGTCACCATAATATTATTATTATTATCTGGTATAAAATTTATTTATCGACTTCTCGGTACATTCTTCTTACTACCTTTGGTATCTCCATGGCACATCCGTAAGCACTCGACCACTGTGTTAAAAATGGCTTTTTCAATCTTACACGACTTCATTTAACTGATTTATAGAAGCCATTCAAAGTTTATGATTAACTTAGTTGTTGATGAAATACGTCTTTAAAAACTAAAGCTTTTGGTTTTCTAACTGTGGAATTATACTCACTCTCTCCGTTATAGCTCGGTAAGTACACAAACACTGTGCCGTTTATGTGGCTGCACCTGTTAGTGTTGGCGTACACGGGGCAAATTGTCGTCCGTACGTCATAATTCTGCTGGTAAAAGTTGTTATACTGGTTTCCTTGTTGTTGCTGCTGTTGTTGTCGATTTTGATCATGGTTGGCCTGGTTTTGCATTTTTTGTTGGTATGAAGTCCTGTGAAGAAAATAGCATGGATAATTTACACATTGAGATCAGTTAACATAGTAGTAGTATATGTATTACCTACTTTAATAAAGAGAACATCAATGTCCGCCCGTAAAGCCTACTTTGACTTCAGTAAAATATACTTTTTTTTTTTAAAATTTATTTTTTTTTTTTTTTTTTTTTTTTTTTTTTTTTTTTTTTTTTTTTTTTTTTTAAAAAAAAAATTTTTTTTTTTTTTTTTTTTTTTTTTTTTTTTTTTTTTTTTTTTTAAAATTTTTTATTTTTTTTAAATAAAATTTTTTTTTTTTTTGAAAAAAAAAATTTTTTTTTTTTTTTTTAATTTTTTTTTTTTTTTAAAAGGTTGTTTTTTTAAATTTTTAATATATAACAATGTATATACTTAATTCCGCTAAGTTTGCTTGAACATATCTGGATGAAAACGAATCGAGGCTATCATTGTTACATATGCGTTTAAAGAGTGTTCAATGATGCATGGCTTGGTGAGAAAATGATGGCCAAAGGTTCACAGAAAATGGGATTAATTTTGACCAAGTGAGGTAGGGGTTAAAAACAAAAATAACCTTTGTCTGAAGGGCAAATAACATGACCATAACCTGGTAGCCTGAACACAGCATAGTATGGTTCATCGCAGTACATATGAGGATCTTGTTAGGAATATGCAATTACAAGTAGGGTTACCAGCTGTGTCCCGGAACTTGAGCACCTGTATACTGATGTGAAACACGGGGATCCCACCTTTGAAACTAAAGGTGTGGCTAGCTTTATTCCTAGTTTGAAACCCAGGACGCCGGATTATACATCATCGGATAAAAACCCAAGATCGACTGATGAAAAAGGTTTATCTCGTACAGACCCAAAACATTGTCCTGCACCTCAGTCCTAGCAGAGCGCCTTGACAGAACGGGGAGGAGTGTAGTGGCCGGTGTCCCTGAGAATAGCTAAATAGCAGGGGGTTGTGTGAAATCAGTTCGGAGCGGACCTGCCATCTTGCTGCAAGCATGATTGTCGATGTAAAGCATACGAACTCATTTAATACGAAATGACAGCTTTGGTATGTCAGTCCATACTTACCCCCTTGTATTAATAAATCCTAACCAGATACTCTATATAAACATTTCCTACTTTAGTATGATCTACATCTTAACAAAGAGTACACCACCTACACCAGTGTAAAAGTTAAGTATATCACATTTCTACTTTTGAAGGCCAATGAACTCTTTTACCGTCACGGGCATTAACAACGTATATATTTCGTTCTTTTTTTCTAAAAAGAATTGCCTTGAATCTTTGATGATTCATATATTTGCAGCTAGCACATTTTGTGTCACGTATAATCAATTATCACTTGATAGCCTGGGCCATATCATCAGGCACTAATCACTTGGCAGCCTGCTCCATATCATCAGGCATTAATCACTTGGCAGCCTGCTCCATATCATCAGGCATTAATCACTTGACAGCCTGCTCCATATCATCAGGCATTAATCACTTGGCAGCCTGCTCCATATCATCAGGCATTAATCACTTGACAGCCTGGTCCATATCATCAGGCATTAATCACTTGGCAGCCTGCTCCATATCATCAGGCAGTAATCACTTGGCAGCCTGCTCCATATCATCAGGCATTAATCACTTGACAGCCTGGTCCATATCATCAGGCACTAATCACTTGACAGTCTGGTCCATATCATCAGGTTTTAATCACTTGACAGCCTGCTCCATATCATCAGGCACTAATCACTTGGCAGCCTGCTCCATATCATCAGGCATTAATCACTTGGCCGCCTGCTCCATATCATCAGGCATTAATCACTTGACAGCCTGCTCCATATCATCAGGCATTAATCACTTGGCCGCCTGCTCCATATCATCAGGCACTAATCACTTGACAGCCTGGTCCATATCATCAGGCACTAATCACTTGACAGTCTGGTCCATATCATCAGGCATTAATCACTTGACAGCCTGGTCCATATCATCAGGCATTAATTACTTGACAGGCTGGTCCATATCATCAGGCACTAATCACTTGACAGCCTGGTCCATATCATCAGGCATTAATCACTTGACAGCCTGGTCCATATCATCAGGCACTAATTAGTTGGCAGCCTGAACAATGTAATCAGGCACTAATCACTTGGCAGTCTGGTCCATATCATCAGGCAGTAATCACTTGACAGCCTGGTCCATATCATCAGGCATTAATCACTTGACAGCCTGGTCCATATCATCAGGCACTAACCACTTGATAGCCTAGTCCATATCATCAGGCATTAATCACTTGGCAGCCTGGTCCATATCATCAGGCATTAATCACTTGACAGCCTGGTCCATATCATCAGGCACTAATCACTTGACAGCCTAGTCTATATCATCAGGCACTAATTACTTGGCAGCCTGGACAATGTAATAAGGCACTAATCACTTGGCAGTCTGGTCCATATCATCAGGCATTAATCACATGGCAGCCTGGTCCATATCATCAGGCATTAATCACTTGACAGCCTGGTCCATATCATCAGGCATTAATCACTTGACAGCCTGGTCCATATCATCAGGCATTAATTACTTGACAGGCTGGTCCATATCATCAGGCACTAATCACTTGACAGCCTGGTCCATATCATCAGGCATTAATCACTTGACAGCCTGGTCCATATCATCAGGCACTAATTAGTTGGCAGCCTGAACAATGTAATCAGGCACTAATCACTTGGCAGTCTGGTCCATATCATCAGGCATTAATCACTTGGCAGCCTGGTCCATATCATCAGGCATTAATCACTTGACAGCCTGGTCCATATCATCAGTCATTAATGACTTGGCAGCCTGCTCCATATCATCAGGCATTAATCATTTGACAGCCTGGTCCAAATCATCAGGCATTAACTACTTGACAGCCTGGTCCATATCATCAGGCACTAATTACTTGACAGCCTGGTCCATATCATCAAGCACTAATCACTTGGAAGCCTGGTCCATATCATCAGGCACTAATCACTTGACAGCCTGGTCCATATCATCAGGCATTAATCACTTGGCAGCCTGGTCCATATCATCAGGCATTAATTACTTGACAGGCTGGTCCATATCATCAGGCACTAATCACTTGGCAGCCTGCTCCATATCATCAGGCACTAATCACTTGACAGCCTGGTCCATATCATCAGGCATTAATCACTTGGCAGCCTGCTCCATATCATCAGGCACTAATTACTTGACAGCCTGGTCCATATCATCAGGCACTAATCACTTGGCAGCCTGGTCCATATCATCAGGCATTAATCACTTGACAGCCTGCTCCATATCATCAGGCATTAATCACTTGGCAGCCTGGTCCAGATCATCAGGCATTAATCACTTGACAGCCTGGTTCATATCATCAGGCACTAATCACTTGACAGCCTGGTCCATATCATCAGGCACTAATCACTTGGCCGCCTGCTCCATATCATCAGGCATTAATCACTTGACAGCCTGGTCCATATCATCAGGCATTAATTACTTGACAGCCTGGTCCATATCACCAGGCACTAATCACTTGGCAGCCTGGTCCATATCATCAGGCATTAATCACTTGACAGCCTGGTCCATATCAGCAGGCATTAATCACATGGCAGCCTGGTCCATATCATCAGGCAGTAATGACTTGACAGCCTGGTCCATATCATCAGACATTAATCACTTGACAGCCTGGTCCATATCATCAGGCATTAATTACTTGACAGCCTGGTCCATATCATCAGGCACTTATCACTTGGCAGCCTGGTCCATATCATCAGGCATTAATCGCTTTACAGCCTGGTCCATATCATCAGGCATTAATCACATGGCAGCCTGGTCCATATCATCAGGCAGTAATGACTTGACAGCCTGGTCCATATCATCAGGCAGTAATCACTTGACAGCCTGGTCCATATCATCAGGCATTAATCACTTGACAGTCTGGTCCATATCATTCTGCACTTTCAAGTTTTGCAGTGGACGTAGCCTGTAGACTGCAAAATGCGTAAGCACAGATTGTCAAGCTCTGAAGCTATATTTGTCAAGGTCAATGATGATTTTTGTGTTTATGGATAGCAATCTCACTAACACTGAATTAGATGCAAAATAAGTATATACGCTTGGGCCTGGGATCCTCAAACTTGATGGAAAGAAGGCTAGTCGAGATATTATTGACTGTAAACATGCGCACACATTTCACACAACATTATAAAAACAAGAGCTGTCAGTAGGACAGCGCTCTTGATTTTTTTAGTGTTTGCCAATAAAACAATACTTTGACAGTTAAGGGCACATAAGACTTTCAGTAGGAATTGCTAAGTACAAATCAAGAAACATTTTCACAGAGTTATCTTCTCTTGCTTACAGATAGGTGTCATGATGGTACATAAGTACTCTAATTTTCAAAGTAATATCTCAAATGGTTCAGTCAACAAGTGGACACGAATAAAAATTTTAACTGAGTTTCTAAGTTAAAAAGAGCCATAATTCAAATAAATCCTTGACAGAATTACCTTTTCCTGCCTAAGTTTGGGGATCATGGTGGTAAACAAGTATTCCAACTTTCAAAGTAATATCTCAAACAGTTTAGTCAAAATTCTAAGTCGATAAAAGCCCTTAATTTTTAAAACAAATCCTTGACATATTTACCTTCTCTTGCCTACAGATGAGGGTAATGATGTAAACAAGCATTCAAAGTTTCAATGCAATATCTTAAAGGGTTAAGTCAATAAGTGGATTTTACCCAATTTAATTAAATGTATTTTCTAAGTAAAAAGGGGCATAATTCTGTCAAAAACCTTGACAGGTTTATTTACTCTTGTCTGTTGATGGAAGTTACGATGATAAATAAGTATGGTAAGTTTCAAAGCAATACCTCTAATGGTTTTGAAATAAAGTGGGGTGGTACGAAAACCGTAACCAAGCTCAATACACATTCTTTGTCAAAAAAGGGCCATAATTCTGTCAAAAACCTTGACAGAGTTATGTACTCTTGTCTGTAGATGGAGGTTATGATGGTAAACAAGTATGGTAAGTTTCAAAGCCATACCTCTAATAGTTTTGAAATAAAGTGGGGTGGTACGAAAAACTTAACCAAGGTGTGAGACCAACGCAGACGCCGACGCCGAGGCGAGAAGGAACCAGTCACATGCTGGGCCAAAAAGGCGAAAGTTTTCTTTTAAATTACAAATGTAAATTATCATAAACAATTAGATTTTTTTCACCTTAAATCTTAACCATACATGTACCTTGTATGGTGCTTAATGACAGCCCTTGTTTCGTTTCATAACTGATACAAAATAATTTCTATCGATGATTTCGCTGATAATTTTTCCAGACTCTTATTTCGGCCAGGTTAGAGACCTCCTAAACCAGTGGCGTTTAATTCACCCAGGCTAGAGACCTCCTGACACAGCGGCGATCAACTCACCCAAGTTAGAGACCTCCTAACACAGTGGTGCTAAACTCATCAAGGTTCTAGAGGCGCTCAATTCGCCCAGGTTACAGACCTCCTAACACAGCGGCTCCTAAGTCTGCCAGGTAACAGACCTCTTATAACATCGGCTCTCAATTCACCCAGGTTGAAGACCTTACACAGCGGCGCTCAATTCGCCCATTTACAGACCTTCTTACACAGCGGCTCTCAATTCGCACATGATACATACCTCCTTATACAGCGGCGCTCAATTCGCCCACTTTACAGACCTCCTAACACAGCGGCTCTTAACTAGCCCATGTTACAGACCTCCTAACACAGTGGCGCACAATTCGCCCAGGTTACAGACCTCCTACCACAGTGGCTCACAATTCGCCCATGTTACAGACCTCCTAACACAGCGGCTCTTAATTCGCCCCTAACACAACGGCTATCAATTCGCCCAGGTTACAGACCTCCTAACACAGCGGCTCACAATTCGCCCCTAACACAACTTCTATCAATTCGCCCAGGTTACAAACCTCCTAACACAGCGGCGCTCAATTCGCCCCTAACACAACAGCTATCAATTCGCCCAGGTTACAGACCTCCTAACATAGCGGCTCACTATTCGCCCAGGTTACAGACCTCCTAACATAGCGGCTCACAATTCGCCCAGGTTACAGACCTAACACAGCGGCTTTTAATTATGTTATGCTGGTTACAGACCTCCTAACACAACGGCTCTCAATTCGCCCAGGTTAGAGACCTTCTAACACAGCGGCTCTTAATTCGGGCAGGTTAGAAAGCGCTAGTTCTCGATCTCCTAACACAATCTGAAACTTACATTGCTTGAAAAGTAGGACCGATTCTTAATGTTTAACCTTATAAATCATTTAGGACAGTGTGAGAGTGACATAGCAAAAGAGATCAATATTGTCATGCACATTTACTACAGTAGATTGTGTAAGGAACTAAGGATTAAATCTTTTCTTACATGATCTACATGTTTCTGAAAAATTGTGTGCATGTACAATTATATAAATTGTGTTACTGCCAATTATCCTAAATGAACTGTGGATAGACTCACTTAATGCATTACGTGCACGTGCTTAACATGCATGTGTTCTACTTACTGATCACGTGGGTTGTCCTCGGAACATGCTGGATTGTACTTGTTCTGTAGAAGCCCGTATATATTCTGCACACCATCGAAGTTATAGATATAGTCCCAACCAATATGCTCACATTCCAAACACTCTAACATGTTGTTGGCTACATAAAAAGTAAACATGTTATATAATTTAATATTAAGGTCACTTTGAAGTTAAAGATCACTTTAAAATCAAGCCCGGTCGATTCGAGCCTTTTTTCTTTTAATACTGAACGTCGTATCAAGGCTCTCACAGTGGAGCCGCATTGCGTTGTGGTAGCGCAGTGCGGTTCACATCAAGATCGGAGGGTAGCGGGTTCGATCCCAACCAGTGTTATGTAGTGGTGTAGGCCATAGGCAAGACAAGCTGATTCAGACCGCACTGCCACTATCTCTATTACAGTGTTGCAATCGAAACAAATTACTACTAAGTAGTATCAATATAAATATCTATTATCCGAACACGGTATTTTGACCTTTATATATAATAGTCAGAGGGTTCAAAATACTGTATGTGCGTGTGTGTGTGTGCGCGCGCGCGCGCGTATGTGTGTGACTATTATTTGTAAACATACTTTATAACTGTCTTATGTTAAAGTGTGTCATATAATATATTGGATGGTCAAATAGAAATTATTACATAAACCTATATTTTTGAACAAGTGATAAAAGCATACGAGTGTTTTGACTGTTTAAACCTGGTGACCATTTACCCGGGTTACACTGTTTGCACTGTATATACATGTATATATAACCATTATATAAGGAACTTTTATATTTATAAGGAAGTTATCTTTATAATGCTAATAAAAAATCAATAAACTGACGTGCAAGTGATTGTTAAAGTGTGGGTGTCACTAACTTGACAGACGCTGACATTTGGAAAACAATATAACTGACCGAAACTGACCCGGGGTCATGTTTATTACGTGTTGCATTTATTGAATTTATGTTTTATTGAATAAATTGTTCAAGTGATAAAAGCTACATTTTATAGCAACCGACGGAAATCGACCCAGACAGTGACCATAACAGACCAGTAACACGAACTAAGGTATCTGTTTAGATACTGACCGCTTTTTTTTTTGGGTTTTTTTGGGTTTTTTTTCTTCGACGTCAACCGATACAGGTTGTAGTTGTCCGTAAATGCGTCGACAGTTTTAAACAGTTTGGAAAGAGGTTAACTAACCATTAATACGCTACTCTGACCTCCCTCCGCGTGCTAATGTTAGTCAAAAGTTTGATACATTATTTTAGATAAAGTATACTAATAATATATTAGAACGCACGTAAATAAATAAATAATTAATTTGACCGATTGTGCACGTGACTGTAATATCAGGTTGTTTATTTACTTCAAATATACACATGATTACACATTTCAACTGATAACCTATATATAGGCGTTATCTAACACATTTTTATCAACCCTTTGTCAAGCAAACATAATGAAATATTGCTTAAAGAAAGTTCGGTCTGAAACTGTATGGGTCCTTTCACAGACTTAAAATCCCTTGGTCTTGTCTGTGCTACAGATCTACCGACAAAATATCAGATTATATAAATCAGGACAAATTATATAAATCAATGTATATTGATATAAACTAATGTTTAAATACATAAATTAGGCTTAAACACTTTACCAAAACACTAGTTACCTTGTGACATATCTAAAATCGCCAAAATCACTGCAATTAACACATATGTATCCATTTTGTATAAAACACGACTTTTCCGTTTTGAAATAAACTTAAGTCACATGTATCGACCTATTTATCCTATACAGGTATTTTCGTGTATATATAAGCTTAAAAGTTGACAGTTCGTACTTCGGTGTGTGTTATAATGATTCTATGGTGGCTGATTTCTGTCACCTGTTTTCGGCATTTCCTGGCGAAATGTAGAAATATGAAAACTTGCCAAGTACCTCTTTCGTTGTGTTTTCTTGTTTTCGACTTGACGGGGCGAAAAGTCGAAGCACGACAGATTAAAGGCGAAAACACGAC
The DNA here is from genome assembly GCA_022818135.1 of Saxidomus purpurata. Classification (NCBI taxonomy): domain Eukaryota; kingdom Metazoa; phylum Mollusca; class Bivalvia; order Venerida; family Veneridae; genus Saxidomus; species Saxidomus purpurata. Next base: position 56,046,990 of record JAFMSR010000004.1, read on the forward strand.
ACACAAAGACCGAAAATAACAAGTATTTTTGTCGAGTATTCGAGTTGGAGGATTTTAATACGGTGTTCTTCGCCCTTTATTTGTCGCGTTTTCGAAAAGTCGAAAATATAAAAACTCGACAAGTATATGCAGCAATTTTATCGTGTTTTTGCCTTTCGACTTTGCGGGGCAAAAGGTCGAAAACACAACGAACAAAGGGTAAAAACCTACTGTACTATTTCGCTCTTAAGTTTTCTTATTTTTGACTTTCGAGGCGAAAAAGTCGAAAACCCAAAGACTTGATAAGTAGCAATTTTTTTCAGGTTTCGCTTTTCGGCTGGACAAACAGTCAAAAACACGACACTTAGAAGAAGAAAACACGACAAAATAGCTTCTTTGCGAGTTTTCGCGTTTTTGAATTTTTGCCTAGAAATGTCGAAAACACGACATGACAGAAATCAACCACCGTATGATTCTTTTGAAAATTGTCATATTTATAAGATGTTAATAATATCCTGTTTACTGATCATGTCAGAAAGTACCTATACGGAATTATTTCTCATGATGGCATATTAACCTTTATAAAACTGTTGTATGGGAAGTTGCACTCAGACAGGGTACAAGTCAGTGGTAAATGTCTATCTTGTATGAGCGTTTCCTGTGTTTGTCGGACTTCGCAGGAGTAGAGCCCCTTGATTTCGGTAGGCGTGGCTATGACTCTCCTGGCGTAAGGTCAATTATGGCCACTACATATATCTATGGTGAAACAATGTACTGTATTTCTGATTGTACTGTGTATGTGATTTATCGGTAAAAGAATATATGATCTATTTAAAATAGAGAACATGATCTATTTACAATAGATTACATGATCTGTTTACAATATAGAACTAGATTTATTTACAATAGAATACATGATCTATTTACAATAGAGAACAGTTACAATAGCCCAACAGAGCAAATGTGCCGTAATACAAAATAGAGTACTGTTGACTCGAATAATTACGTCATTTCTCGGAGGCTACGCCTCCACGAAATAGTGTAATTATTCTCGAAAACAGTACACTATGTATTAATCAAAATTATTATAGTCATATAATTAGAAGCGTGTAGATATCAACCATATATACCACTCTCTACACATTAATTTCAGTTTCACATACGACGTGCTACAATTCAAAAATGGTTTCGCTTGAGTGAAACATTAAGATGTCATCTGACATTATACACTCGCGATAGATTACAGACGACCTGCTCAGACTACATAAAAACTTAATTTTGTAACTATATATATATACATGTATATTTAATATATACATGTCAAAACGTGAAATCTAACAGAACTGGCCCATGCAGATCTAGAATAAAACTGTACATTAAATTTAAATAGATCGTGAAAACACCTACGGCCTAGGCTGGTGTCAATGTCTAAATATTGTGTGCGAGAATTTACGGGTGTAGTAAATTATATATTTACGCGTCATATTTTTGAATGAAGTCACAGTTGTGAACACATTTCTTATTAAAGTGTATACATAGTTTAACACGTGTGTCTATAAAGCGAAATAAATGACAGTATATGGAATTGCTCCAAATTTATTCATTGATTTGTTGTCTAATTTAGGTGACTCACTGTTCACTAGGAGTGTCATTTTTATGTCACGTGACATTTAAACCATTTTTGTAGTCGATATCAGTTTTGAATACGCAAAGAATGACCATGAGAAATGGAATGTAGTTGTTTATATAGGTTAAAACGCGTCAGTGTATTGAATAAAAATTAAAATGCAAGAGAATCATGAATAAAATTGAGTTAAAATCTTTACTTTCACTGTTTTCGTTTCAATAAAGAATGATGGGATATTGATGATAGATTGTATTTCCTTAAAGTGCTTAATTGATTAATCAAAGCGCTGAAGACGCTGAAATTGTTTGTGTATTCAAAATAGTTGTCCTTTGTTTTGTTTTGACGGCTTTTTCATTCTGTAATCTTCATTGGTGAAGGCTATACCAGTTGGTAACAAGATATGAACAGAATGCAACAGTTACAAATCTTTAGGCATGCACTTTATGTATTTACTGGTGGACAGTTGGACTAAAATCCTATCCTCCATGGGAATAAGAACTAACTTCACAAATAACACAACTTATGAACAAACATATTACTTTATGTAATTTCACAATGTATGATTATATCTGACTTTATACATATAATTGTGAATACACTGTGTTACCCAAATTTATTTTTGTATTCATAAGCGTGAAACAAAGTTTGCTAACAGAAACTACGGACACACGTTTATGATCTGCAATCGATGAAAAAACCTCAGGGGGATTAAATACCTTCCTCCCGTTTGAATCAAACATATATATATGTAGGATACATTAGTAAACAAACTACATGTAATCGTATTTTGGATCGAATTATCTCTGTTTCTGTGGTCGGATAATAATTATCGGTGCACGTAGACAGCAGGCATTTTCACTGTATTCAACAAAATCGAATAAACTGCTAAACGCTTAATCTTGGAAAATGTTTTCACCTACTGTCTTAAATCAGACACCGCCAAAGGATAACTCTGCAGCTAGTTACGGCGCTTCGAAAATACAAATGAGCAGGCAAACGCACCGATCAAAAATAGGATCGGTTTATTCGGTCCTTGTGCAGGCCGACAAAGAAAAAATGCGTATCTAAAATGCCACATTATACATTTATCGAACGAATCTGATTGAGACCAGGGAGTAGCGATGTTCAAATGTATTTCTGCAGTCATTGCTCGCGCCAGGTCTGCAGAATAAACATATCAGCAATGAAGTTATAATTACGTCCCTTGTCGAGCATTTGAGTAAGTCGTCCCTTATTTTTGCGTATCATTGTAAAATGATATACATCCGCGGTTCTTATTCGGAATCAGTTTACTTGAATTTAACTGATATTGCATGGCTTTATAACATTATATATTCAAGCAATACAACTTTCATGTTTGCGATGGCCATATGGTTTAAAATGAAAAATCAAAATTTTATGCTAACTGACGTGCTGGAGCTACTTTCAGGTTTGGTACTAAGAGAGTAGGCATCGGAAAACGGTAAATATATTTGGTTTAAACAATATTTTATTGAGAAGTTACATGTTATACATACTTAATATACAACAGCATAAAGGATTGAGTAGAAAGCTCTAGGCTTATTTATAAACTCTCTCCTTATAAATAATAATTTTCATTAAACATGGTAACAAATTTGAAAAGTACACTTGCAGTTTATTCATTTGAATGAATTATTTGAGACACAAGTAGATACAAAGACATCTATGACAAAGATAAGTTCGAAGACAATAGGAACTTTATGTATATGTTTCTTTTATACGTAACATTATGTATTTCTTTGGGAAAAGTTTGGAATGAGAAAGATAGATTGACGTAGTCACTTCAGACACATCATGGACTCGGACAGACTTTTGATATATAGTGGTTAAGTCGGGAGGTGCGTGTACATGTAATATGCTAAAATGGTAAGTATATTTGTTTAGAAACCCAAACAAATAAAACACTTTCGTTGTATCATTAAATATGTATTTTGTGGAGAGCTTGTTACAAAAAAAGGAGATATCACCAAACAAAATAAGTTCCTTATCCCCATTGTATATAGCTACATAAGGGAGAGCAAACTTCTCTTATGCTACTCTGCTTTATGCACCATGGGTGCTGACGTTCAACAACAGGTTGGCGACGAAATTTGGTATTGGACATATTAGTCGGGTATAATAATAATAATAATATCTATTCATATTACATTGTTCCACTATGTAAAGGTAATGATATAAATCTATCTAACATCTTAGATGAAATGATTGCTGAATGAAAAATCGGCGAAATGAAAATGCTTGATATAGTGCTTCACCGTCGTTGAATGAGTCGTCGACTTGAAATCACTAACCTCTCATAGATTTAGGGTCATGGGTTCGAGCCCCGTTACCGACCATGTCTCTATTTGTGAGCAAGTTGGCAGTTTCTCACGGATGATAGGAGCCTGGTACCAGTTCTTCCCAGGAACAATGATTAGGTAAACTGTCTGCCTGTGAAAAGGACAAAAATACGGTTGGAACGGGCGTTAAACTCCTACAACAACAACAGATGACTTTGAGAAGTGATAACGTACTTGATTAGCAAGCCAGGACTTCAGGTTTGATCCCCCGTTCCACCACTGAACATAATTACAAATGGTTTGTCAAACTGAACTCCCGCATTCACACACCGAAATATAAAATATACGAGGGTATCACTGTATAACTTTGACTACTCCTGTTTCTTGCACTGTCTCCCAAAATTTGAGAAAAAAATCATTTGTTGAATGTTGATCAGGTTGTTTAACAAATAAAACAGGACACTGGAATGATAAATAATAACATGCACCTTACGTTAAATTAGTTTTTTGTGCTCTGACATTAGAAAAAATATTGATAATGTAAACAAATGCCTTTTGTTTTTTCCAGTTTTGTGTTTCATTTCAATTTTATGTTCATACGCTGCGTTGTGCAGTGACTTCAACACTGTACTTATATGTGTGTCTGTGGTTACATTCTTCTTCGTGCGGGTGGAGAGTGCAGTGTGTGATACCTTTTTTTCTTTCTTTTTTCACATCACGTCCTTATAGCATATTTTGACTTTTTTATCTTATCCTTTATTTTAGTACACGTATCTTTGAAAGAAACACAAAGTGTTCCGAAGATAAACGAGCAAGTTAGGCTAAATAAAACTAAATTCTTGAGAAATTACTTTCGCATAGGTACATTGTAAACTCCCTTGATTAAGGTGACACAAAAACCGTAAAGTATAGCTTTATACATGTAGGTCTTTGGTGACAGTGAATATGTATATGTTTATGTAACTTTTTATATAACACTTCTGAGAATTTAAACAGTTACTGTGAAATGATGTGAGTCAACACTATTACAAGTTACGAAACAGCACTTACACCAGACAAGAGTGAAACGCATTGTTTAAATCTAGTTTTATCTTCCCGGAAACCTGAATACGCGTCAATCTCCATTGACACTCATTTGTCAACCCATCTCTGTGCGTTTGTTGTTTCGATCTTACAGTAATACTTTAATAATCTTACCGGCTACGTTAAAACACACAATACAGTTTGGAAAAAAAATAGGTATGGATTGATTTTTAGTCTTCATTAGATATATGTGCAATAAATGTAAAACGAAACAATTTTGTTTCCGTGACAAAAACATGTGAAGTGATATTCACGTTCCGTTTAACATAGTATTTGAGGTAGGAGTTTGAAAACCATGACATGTGGTCGAAAGACATTTGGTAAAGACATGTGGTCGAAAGACATTTGGTCGTAGGTTATTTTGTCGAAAAACATTTGGTCAAAAGTTATTTTGTCGAAAGATATTTGGTCGAGAGTTATTTGGAAATTTCGTCTACATAACAATTTCGTCTACTGTAATATTTGTCTAAATTATTTTTTGTCAAAAGATGTCGAAAGTTGTCGGAAATTTATACATGTACTTCCATTAAATGCATTTATTAAAATATACGTTACACATGTGGCATATTGTAACAAAATAATACGGCATCATCAGGTTTACTATGATACACTGGAACATAGAAATCGATTATTAATTTTGTCAAAGTACATGTATGTTCAAAATAAAAATAGTCGTTCAAAACGTGAAAGGTTGGAAATCATAAAATATAGCTGTACCTGCGATATTATATAGAAAACAGAAGAAATTATAGAATTTGGACGTATTGGAAGCGATTATGTTTAAAATACGCCGGAAACCGGCTTGGTGTCTCCTCCATCGGCATTACCTTTAAGTATCAGTCACACCGGACTAACAGACGTGCAACAGATATTTTTTTCTTCAATCTGTTGGCGTCTCTCGTCTGTTTCTTTAACGGTCTTTGCGGTCCTTGTCCGGTGATATCCGTTTGTGTCTGTTATATCCGTTGGCAAGTTTTGAGCATGTTCAAAACTTCCCAACAGATAAAACGGATAAAAGTTATACGGTAGTCATCTGTTTTATTCGGAACTTGTGCGTTCCTTATACGTTTTGTACGGAACGAGTACGTTATGTGTCGTGTATTTGTCCGGTTTATATCTGTTGATGGCCGGTGACCCGATGTCGCCACCGGACTACTAACGGACTTGAAACAGATGCATCGTATGTACTCCGTATGGTCACGTGACCGGTGCAAAATACGGTCTTGTCCGTTTCTCGTACGGTACATATGCGTTTCTCCGGTACATGTCCGTTAGTTGTAAGGTAATATCAGTTCCTCATACGTTCATCGTAAGGTGATGTCCGTTAATTATACGGTGATATCTGTTAACAGTCTGCTTGTCCGTTATTCGTCCGGTCTTTGTACGTTTCATGCGCTCGTTACATCGATCGCGAGGCCGAAAAGAAGCGGCGGGGACAAATTTACCAACGGACACTAACGGATAAGACTGATTTTGCATTTTTTTTATCCGTTGCACGTCTTTTAGTCCGGTGTGACTGAACCATTAGTCTCCGGCTTTCTCTTTGAATGAACAAAGACGCTGGAAGCCATGTGTTTGACTTTTTTGAGATGTTTGCAGTTTTAGATACTACTACAACCACTACTTCTACTACTACTAATAATAATGATAATAATAATAATTTTAATAATAATAATAATGATAATATCTTTATTTACTGAAGGTAAGCACATTAAGACAGGCAACACATGAACTTATAGTAAATCCTATCGTAATACCGTCCCTCTAAATGTCTTTAATATGAATTGAACATTTTCGACAATCTGCCGTAGTGATAAACATCAAATATAGACAAAGTGGCGTATCCGACATTCTGTCATTTCGACAAATGTCTAGTAGAAAAAAGTAATTCGACCAAATGTCTTTCGGCCAAATGTCGTACACCGCGTTTCAACAGTATTTTTGTGGTTTTTGTTACAGGCGGGTAGTTTACCTAACCATCGTTCCTTGGACAAACCAGTACAAGATCCCTATTGCCAACTTTCTCACATAAAGAGACATGTTCGTTAGCAGGGTTCGAACCCATGACCATCGATCAATGAGAGGTTACAGCGATTCAAATCACTCGACCACGGAGGCGGAAATGCCCTATCACGGAAGCTGAAATGCTATAATAGTATACAAATGTACTGAAAGTTGATCAGATGACAAACTCTACACACATTCGGAATAAAATTACTAACTGACTACCCAAGATGCCGTACATAGTTACTGCCACACCTTTCAGTATACGGGTTATGACATTCAGTAGGCATGTCAGGTTGATACATTCTTTCTGTATTGACAAGTCTGGAGTCTCGTCTGCCTGTTCGAAGTACTGGTTTAATCAACTAATCACAAGACATTGTTAATCGATTGCGCAAAATGTCCGCAGTTGGCAAATCCTTTGTCTGTGTCATGTGTGTGACCACATGAAACACTGCCTGATTTCGGAAGTAAGTTGTCATCAACACCACCATCCAGCAATGTATTTTCGTCTCCGTAATGAAAATACTGTTGCACTTCGTTAAATTCCTACGACAGCATTGTTTTTCCCGTTACATGTATATGTAATTTGGGCAGTGTTAAGGTGCTGTTTTGAGTTGAGTATCATTGATATAATAACGTTAATACAGTAGTCAACCATGGCAAAATTCCATAACAAAAACTAAGTCACATTTGAGCATTCAGAATTTACAAGCTATTCTGAAAATGAACGTATTCTAGATTTGTAGCATTGCGACGTCGGACAGGAATTCGTCCCATACACAATATACAGGATACACTGAAACATCTCGCAGAAACATCTCGCAGAAACATCTCGCAGAAACATGTCGTATCACTTGAGAGAGGAAAACCTGGAAGTAGGAGACTTGATTGAATTCAGAAGATCACTCGGTTTATATTCCAACTGGGCAGTCTATATCGGTAAGATTTATATTCCACCTAGTCAGTCTATATCGGACGGTAAGGTTTATATTCCACCTAGGCAGTCTATATCTACGTCTGGTGAACACAATGAAAGATTTTCAAGAATCAAACGCCAAATGTGCATCTCATTGAGATAATGCACAAACGAACCAGCTCAATGTCAATGGCAAAGTGAGTGGACGCACCAGCTTAAGGTCAATGTCAAACTGAGAGGTCATTTGTTTTTTGGGTCCTTATTCGCCACTTCATCACATCGGCCGCATCCCCTCACGGCCAAGTTCATCACATCGCCCCCATCCCCTCACGACCAAGTTCATCACATCGCCCCCATCCCCTCACGGTCAAGTTCATCACATCGCCTCCATCCCCTCACGGCCAAGTTCATCACATCGCCCCCATCCCCTCACGGTCAAGTTCATCGCATCGGCCCATCCCCTCACGGCCAAGTTCATCACATCGCCTCCATCCCCTCACGGCCAAGTTCATCATATCGCCTCCATCCCCTCACGACCAAGTTTATCACATCGCCCCCATCCCCTAACGACCAAGTTCATCACATCGCCTCCATCCCCTCACGACCAAGTTCATCACATCGCCCCCATCCCCTAACGACCAAGTTCATCACATCGCCCCCATCCCCTCACGGTCAAGTTCATAACATCGCCTCCATCCCGTCACGGCCAAGTTCATCACATCGGCCCATCCCCTCACGGCCAAGTTCATCACATCGCCCCCATCCCCTCACGGCCAAGTTCATCACATCGCCCCCATCCCCTAACGACCAAGTTCATCACATCGCCCCCATCCCCTCACGGCCAAGTCCATCACATCGCCCCCCATCCCCTCACGGCCAAAATCATCACATCGCCCCCATCCCCTCACGGCCAAGTTCATCACATCGCCCCCATCCCCTAACGGCCAAGTTCATCACATCGCCCCATCCCCTCACGGCCAAGTTCATCACATCGCCCCCATCCACTCACGACCAAGTTCATCACATCGCCCCCATCCCCTCACGACCAAGTTCATCACGTCGCCCCATTGCCTTCACGGCCAAGTTCATCACATCGCCCCATCCCCTCACGACTAAGTTCATCACGTCGCCCCATTCCCCTCACGGTCAAGTTCATCACATCGCCCCCATCCCCTCACGGCTAAGTTCATGACATCGCCCCCATCCCCTCAAGACCAAGTTCATTACATCGCCACCATCTCGTCACGGCCAAGTTCATCACATCACCCGCCTCCCTCATGGCCAAGTTCATCAGATAGACCGCACCCCCTCACGACCAAGCTCATCACCTCGCCCGCACCCCCTCACAGCTAAGTTCATCACATAGCCCCCACCCTCTCAAGGCTAAGTTTATCACATCGCCCGCACACACTCACAGCTAAGTTCATCACATCGCCCGCACCCTCTCAAGGCTAACTTTATCACATCACCTGCTACCTTCACGGCCAAGTTAATCACATAGCCCGCACCCCCTCAAGGCCAAGTTTTTCACACCGCCCGCACCCCGTCACGGCCAAGTTCATCAGATAGACCGCACCCCCTCACGACCAAGCTGATCACCTCGCCCGCACCCACTCACAGCTAAGTGCATCACATAGCCCGCACCCTCTCAAGGCTTAGTTTATCACATCGCCCGCACACCCTCACAGCTAAGATCATCACATAATCACACCGCCCGCACCCCGTCACGGCCAAGTTCATCAGATAGACCGCACCCCCTCACGACCAAGCTGATCACCTCGCCCGCACCCACTCACAGCTAAGTTCATCACATAGCCCGCACCCTCTCAAGGCTTAGTTTATCACATCGCCCGCACACCCTCACAGCTAAGATCATCACATAGCCCGCACCCCCTCAAGGTCAAGTTGTTCACACCGCCCGCACCCCCTCACAACCAAGCTCATCACATCACCCGCACCCCCTCACAGCTAAGTTCATCACATCGCCCGCACCCCCTCACAGCTAAGTTCATCACATAGCCCGCTACCTTCACGGCCAAGTTCATCACATAGCCCGCACCCCTTACAGCTAAGTTCATCACATCGCCCGCACCCCCTCACAGCTAAGTTCATCACATAGCCCGCTACCTTCACGGTCAAGTTCATCACATAGCCCGCACCCCCTCAAGGCCAAGTTGTTCACACCGCCCGCACCCCCTCACAAACAAGTTCATCACACCGCCCGCACCCCCTCACGGCCAAGTTCATCAGATAGACCGCACCCCCTCACGACCAAGCTCATCACCTCGCCCGCACCCACTAACAGCTATGTTCATCACATAGCCCGCACCCTCTCAAGGCTAAGTTTATCACATCGCCCGCACACCCTCACAGCTAAGTTCATCACATAGCCCGCACCCCCTCAAGGTCAAGTTTTTCACACCCCCGCACCCCCTCACGACCAAGTTCATCACATAGCCCGCACCCCCTCAAGGCCAAGTTCATCACACCGCCCGCACCCCCTCACGACCAAGCTCATCACATCGCCCGCACCCACTCACGGCTAATTTCATCACATCGCCCGCACCCCCTTACGGCCAAGTTCATCACATTGCCCGCACCCCCTCACGGCCAAGTTCATCACATCGCCCGCTACCTTCAAGGCTCAGTTCATCACATTGCTCACATTCCCTCACGGCTAATTCCATCACATCGCCCGCACCCCGTCACGATCAAGTTCATCACATCGCCCGCACCCTCTCACGGCTAAGATCATCACATCGCCCGCACCCCCTCGCGAACAAGTTCATACGCATGTGTCATTAGTTTCTGTGCCTGCACCATATTCCCTTAGACCATAGAAGGATTTTCACGAAACCTGGGTGAAATGATAGCGTCATGCAGTGGTCATGAAACTATGTGTTATTAACCATTTAAAGGGTATTCGTTAAAGTTGGTAAATGGATTCCAAGGTCATGGTTCTTGAAGCGGTTTCTCCTTTTACCCCTTGAAGAATTCTTCACTAAACTTTGGTGAGATATTTATCTCACCGAGACAACGAAGATCATGATCAAATACCACGTGACTATTTTTCGTGTCTGCTCTGACAGCGGGATTTCAAAATAACTCGGCACTATATCGAAGTTTACGTTATGAAATGAGAGTGCTAATTGTATCTTTATGAATTTGTGAAATGTGTATAATATATGTAATACGTGTTGGTTTTTAATACGTTGTCTCGGAGCATCTGTCAGTGCCAAACATTTATTTTTACTCCAAAATAATTACCAATACATTAATTTTGATATATGTTTTGGTAATTATGAAGTAATTCCTAAAGTCAATTTTATATGATATTATTAATTAAAGTAAACTGTGAAATTATTCAAATACTGGAAATGTTGTTTGTCTATGCCATGATTCGGATTTGTTTGGTCAGTTGGTCAAGTGAAAGTAATTCGTTCAACTAGAACGAAATAGCGTTTCTAGTATATGGTAGAGCAATTCTTAGAGCCTTTTTCACATGATTCATTAAGGGATGCAGTTATTTATTTAGTTATCTAAACAACAGCTGTTTTTATTTACCAGGTAATGGTGAAATCATTCATCTTTCTGATGGTACACACGAAGCTGAAAGTTCGAGAAGAGACGCGTCTGTTCGGAAAGACAACCTTCGATATGTAGCGGGTAACTCTCCGACCTTTAGGAACAACGAGCTCGATAGAGACATGAGGTGCTTACCTCGATAAAAAGTCATTATTTTACAACTTCTTGGGCTTAAACTTATTTGTTTTACATCGGTTATAGAACATGTTCTTACAAATTATATAAACTTTTCTCAAGGACTGTCTTCTGGAATTTATGAGCAGTACTCGCGCCGGAAGAAGGGATTGCGGAGGTTTGCAGCCAAATGCCGCTGTCGGAATTCGAACCCACGACTTCGGGCTAAAAGTCCGAACCTGTACCTCTACACTACGGCGCCTTCCTTCAAACTGGTTTAAAGATTTATTACCACTATACCAACTGAGAACTTGGGACTCGTCTATAATGGTTGTGTCCAAACTTTTGGAAATACATGTAGACATATTTTAACATGTGTGCTTTTATATTATAGTAAATGTACCTATAAACGGCTTACCTCAACCGGGCCGCAATCCCCTGTTTCTCGGTAGCTTGATGTTTGTAGATTTCTATTCACTATCGACGATAGGTCTTGGCTGCTTGTAGGTTTGTTCTTCCGGATATGACTTCAGTACTGGTTTCCGACGGGGCGCGTAACATACACATATAGGGCTGGTTCCACTTTCCAGGTTATACACCTATAAATTGGTCGTGTTAGGTTACACAACCCCAAAACCACCACACTACCCCCATCTTTGAAGACTCCAGGATACCATAGAGGAGACACTGTATATGCATCCCACAGCTAATGCCGTGGAGTCTGGTAATCATGTCAATCACGGAAAATACAGCCTTCTTGCGTTAGTAGCCGTTTCTTCCAGAAGATCTTCTACCAACGTCATCCGGATACGCGCGACTGCATCTCCAACATCTCCAAGATATGCCGGTGTATTCACCAGCCCGCTGGACGTTGGCAAGTGCGGTGAATCGGTTTCTAGAAGAATCCGATCTTTAGGCACTTGTGTCAAAGCTTCACGCTGCCTCACCTCAAATGTCTTTGCCCTTATGGTGAACCCAAAGTAACAGTTCGGAAATCTTCCCATCCATGAACACAATACCTGGTAGGTGCTCATGAAACAATGTAAGTGTATCCGCTGTTGTCTCTGGCAGTGTTTCCCAACGATATCCAGACATTTATTATAGACGTCCGGAGATGCTGGGTTGTTCTTGGCGCCTCGCACATGCAGGACTAACACCTTCATCGGGGTGAGATATCTCAAAACTCGGTTCAAGACATTTTCCTGTTCCTGCCATAGATGCCTGGACACAGAATGATCCAAACCGACTTCCCCCCAATGCGACGACTCTTTCTTCTTGTAGCCATGCCTCAAGTTGCTTTTCTTCTTGCTCTCCAAAGGAAGTTACCTTCTTGGGATGGATCCCCACAGACACTCCAAAGAAAGATTTCCTTGGAATCCTGATAGCGTCATACCTTTCTGGGTCACAGCATACAAGAATGCCACCAGTCACTTCCACCGGTGTTTCGGGAGCCGGGGTCTGTCTATGTCGCAGGACTCTGTCAACATCTACCCAATCCATCTTGAACAGCATTCTAGCCGTTCTATCCAAATGGAAATGGGAGTCAAATCCCCTAAGGACTCCACTCTGTCTGCTCTCCTTCGGTTTTCCAGGTGTTTCTGGAACCAAAGCTCTTGGTGGTGCAGGTCTTGTGACTACTTGCGCATAAGACAGTTTCATTGGGCTCTTGACCTTGCATTCTGAAGTAGGTGTATCCGATGCCACCTTCTCGGGGGTGCTTTCGGATTTCCCTGCACAACTTTCAGCCATAGCCTTCTTTGCCGGGCTCTTCTCTGTATCTCTGGACTCCAGAAGAACAAGATCAATTCCCTGAATCATGGCATCCACGTCCTGGGTTTCACCAGCTGAGACCTCACAGTAAGTGATGTCCCCTCCGGTGTTCTTGTTAGCACCAGCTGGGACCTCGGTATATTTGGTGTCCCTGCCGGTGTCATCTTGAATAGCACCAACTAGGACCTCAGCGTGTACGATGTCCTCGTCGGTGTCCTTTTGTAAATCACCAGCTGGTTCCCCTGTATCCATGGGTTCCGAGCCGGTATCACCACCCTTTGTTAGAGGTGCTTGTGTTGGTGGCTCGGTACTGCCTTTGTTGGGTTCATCGCCTGGACTTGAACCGCTCCCACCTTGCTGGTCCTCGCTTTTACCTGGATCTTCTCTGTCTGATCCAGCAGGATTTTGCCGGAATTGAGCCCTCTGTCTGTCATGAAGGTGGTTCATTATCAAACATATGACTCTCCAGTGAATGAGAGAAGCTGGGGAGTTAAGCGGGCTGATGGTGAAACTCTCTGGGATATCCCATCTGGCATGTTTGCATAAAGCTCTCATGGCTGTTTGTGGGACGGGATTAACCCTGGCTTCTGCTTCAATAAACAGTGTGCGATCTGCCCAGTTCAACAGTCGGACAACATCCGGCCGGCCAATTATCCAAAGCGCTAACTGGTGCAGTGCAAGAAGACGCCTTGCTGGTAAGGTAGGATCCTCTTGTCTCTCCCAGAATAGCCTTGGAAGGTGGCGCCTCTCTACATGTTGACGGAGATGTGCACTACTAATGCTACATCCTTCCGCTGGGCACTTGGATTTCTTGTAAGTCTTTGTTTTGACTGTGACTGTTAGATCAGCACTGCTCTCCCCTGTGGATACTTTTCTTGTTAGGCCACTGGGACGTTGTCTACTATCCTGCCTAACATTAACAGCTGAGCTACCACGACTTCTGCTCTCCTCGGCCCTTCTTAAGACTGAGGTTACACTGTGGCTCCCATCTCGCCTTCTCTGTTGACTCCTTCTACTCCGTCTTTCCAGAGGATCACAGCTATCTTGCCGTGATATCCTACTGGCCCTTTCTCTGGAATCTGGCCGATCCACCCGTTCGCGCCTTGGCCTTCGTTTACCTTCAGCCTTAAGCTCTGTCCTCTCTGCTTCAGACCCTCGGTTCTCGTGTCGTGGTGCTCCGCTTCTGTCAGGTTTCCTGAAAGACTTTTCGCCATACCTGTCACTGCGTCGATTCCGTGACCGATCTAATGGCGACCTTGACCTCCTTCCTCTCTCTGCCTGGCGAATTGGCAGCACTTCCTCCACCCACTCCTGATCCTGGCTCAGCCCAGCATAGTATCGGGCCTCCTGGATCCAAGAATTATCCCGCAGATGCATTGCTAGCCGGTACTGATCATGTACGAGCTCTCGCAACAATCTGTCCGGGACACCTTCCCAGCCGAGTCTGTAAAACAACTCCTTAGGCTCATACAGCTTTCCCTGCGCCGTGCGAGCCCGTACCTGGTGCACTATGTCGGGAACATCTGCCTCAAAACGTTCCCCCTTCCACGTTTTCCTGTTACTCATCTCTGAAAAAGAAAAATTTATATTAGCCCTTTATACCTTACCGGGTCTTTGAACTACAACCGGAACACTTGTACTTGAGGATTTCCATAGCGTCCTGTTGGGTAATATTCACACACGATCCGTGGAACCATTCCTCACAGAAATCGCACTGGATCATGAACTCCCCACGGTCCTTCCTTTTGCACAGACAATATAGTTTATCGTCTGCGCCTTGATGACCCACTGGTACAAGTTGTGCTCTTTTAGCCGGGTCTACTTGTAGATCCTTTACCCAGCGCGGCAACTGTCTATCACAGCACAGTTTTAATCTATCATGATTAGCCGTGACAATTTATCCTGTAAAGATACGGCGACAAGCGCTGCAGCACAACATAAGGTCCTTTGTATGTTGGGCTTAACTTCTTGCATTTGCCCTTAACTATGGCCGTATCTAACATGTAAACAGCGTCTCCTTCTTGATATTCTCTTTGAAAGACTTTCAGGTCATAGTCCTTTTTGCTTCTGCAGAGATTTTCTTGTAAACACTTGCGTGCTGTCTCGTGCGCTTTTTTCAAGCCATCATCGAGCTCTTGCACGTATGTTTCTGGAACTCTGGATTTCTGTGCCACCCCAAACATCAGATCTGCCGGAGTGACTGCTTCTCGCCCCAGCATCATTCTATTTGGAGAGTAGCCCGTATTTCTGTTTACTGCATTCCGCAATGCGCTGGCAATCAGCGGCAATTGAACATCCCATTCCTTCTGATTTTTTCCAATAAAACACCGTACAGCATCCATTAAGGTTCTGTTATAGCGTTCTACTTGGCCATTACTCGAAGGTCTATAAGCTGTTGTTTTTTATTTGTGTATCTGTAGCAGATCACAGACGGATGCAAAAAGTCTACTTTCAAAATTGCGCCCTTGATCTGTGAATATCTGATAGGGATACCCAAATCTACTAAAAAACTCATTTACAGCTGCTCTGGCTGTGACATCTGCTGTCTGTGATGGCAACGGGATGCACTCAACCCATTTAGTAAATTGATCAACCATCATAAGAACATGCTCATTCCCGCGTGATGTCTTCGGCAATGGACCCAGAAAATCCAGATGTACCCGTTCCATGGGTGCACCGGCATGGAAAATGGTCATTGGCGCCTTCATATGCCTTGTTGCCTTTTTGTTTTGATTGCAGGCTTGACAAGAAATGATATAAGCCTTGACATCTTTAGACAGACCATACCAAAAATATTTATCTTTGATCCTGGCTTTTGTACGCTCATATCCTTGGTGACCCGCAATTGGAGTGTCATGATGGTTAAACAGAACGTTATTTTGCCATGAGCGGGGTACAACCAAAACTCTATCTCGGTTCTCATCTGTGGACTTCTTCCACAGAATACTATTGTCCAGCTCAAACAATTCTCTGTTTATCCACATGAATTTGCTGGCAGGGCTTGCTAGAAATACTATCCCTTCAGACGGTATTTCCTGCTTCAAAAGCCATGCCAGTATGATCTTACAATCAGTATCACTCCTTTGTTCTTGAATAAGCTCCTGTATGTTATGTCCCCACACCGTTGAACCGGTGTTGGAGTCTACCGATTGGCTACTGTCCTCGTGAGTTGTCGGATGCAGGGTCCCAGCTCAAAATCCGGGAGCTCAAGCAACGACAATTTCGTTTGGCGTGTTGCAACTGGGTTTTTGAAATTAGCCAATGGTACAACGTCATCAACATCTTCAACAAACCGTGCCCAATTTTGATGTGCTCGTCGACACTTATCACAGCCACCACATGGCAACTGACTGACGGAAACGCCCAGTCTATAGTCATTACAAAGCGGTTCAACAGGTCGTCGTGACAGTGCATCACAATTTCCATGTTTTTTGCCTTGTCTATGAACTATTTTCATATCATATTGGCTCAGCTCTTCCAACCATCGCGCAATTTGCCCCTGCGGATCTTTGAAGTTCAACAGCCAAGTTAAACTTGAGTGGTCCGTTCTTAGTGTAAAATGTCGACCTAACAAATAATGACGGAACTGCCTGGTGAAACGTATTACAGCTAGGAGTTCTTTTCTTGTTGTGCAATATCGTTTTTGCTCACTGGTCAATGCAAAGCTACCATAAGCAATGACTCTTTCTACATCATTTTGTACCTGAATGAGCTCGCCACCCACTGAATCATTAGATGCATCTACGTCTAAGACAAACGGATCAAGTTGATTCGGCAAAGCTAACACCGGAGGCGTTATCAAAGCCGTCTTGATCTTGCAGAAAGCATCTTCTTGTTCAGAGTCCCAGTGGTAGTCTTTCTTACCGGTCAAAGCATACAGCGGTGCTGCCTCCTGTGCGAATTCTGGTATAAATGCGCGGTGATAATTGGCTAGTCCTAGGAACTGTTCAACCTCCTTTGTGTTCTTCGGACGTGGCCATTTTTGCACCACCTCTATATGTTCATTCCCAAGTTCCATGCTGTCTTTGCTGATCATTCTGCCGAGAAATTCAACTCTCTTTTGAAAGAAAACACACTTCTTCGGCTTTAATTTCAGCTTGTATTCGCGCAGTCTCTGGAAAACTTCCCGCAGATTATTAATATGATCTTGAAAATTTCTCCCCATGATCAGTATATCGTCCAAAAAGGCTAACAAAATCTTCCAATTCAGACCACGCAATACAAGATTCATAACCCGAGCATAAGTAGCCGGGGCATTACAAAGTCCAAATCCCATTTTAACAAATTCGAATAGACCATATTTTGTTACGAATGCAGTTTTCTTACGGTCTTCCACCCGTAGTGGTACCTGCCAATAGGCTGAATTCGCATCTGCCTTTGAGAACCATTCATTACCTGCTAGAGTGTCTAAGCACTCTTCCTCTAAAGGTAAAGGGTATACATCTTTGGTCGTGACAGCATTCAGTGCTCTGTAGTCAACACACCATCGAACACTACCGTCGCGTTTACGGACAAGTACCGGTGCTGATGCCCATGCTGACGTTGAAGGTTGAATAACTTTCGCCTTCAACATCTTTTCTATATGAGCTTCTTCTTCACCAGCAAAACAAGCCGGTGTCCTTCTCATACGCTGTTTAATGGGTCGAGCACCAGCTGTGTCAATCTCATGTTCGATCTCTGTAAAGCCTCCAAGGTCAAACTCATCCTTGGCGAAGACGTCCTGATATTCAATCAAGAGATCAGCCAGAATGTCAGTTTGTTCCTTGGTCAATAACTTGATTGATCTCTCGAACATGTCTTGCAAATACACCGGTAGAACCTTTACACCACCTTCATCAGGACCACCAACTTGATTAACATGTGGCTCCTCTTTCACATCAGACGTGGCTTGCAGTGGTTCAGCCGGATGAGCTTTGGCGATTTCACAGTGTTTTTTAACCGTGACATACCTATCTGACAAGTTGATCAAGCATAACTTCGGGTTCTTGCCTGATACATGTAAAGATCTAGGCATGACTGCTCGAACTCGATTGATAGGTTCTGCTATAAATGTTGACAGCTCTTTGTCGACACGACACTGAATATGAACGGCGGTCTTAGGTGGGATAACGGTTCTACGTCTGACTGTTACCCTTGCAACAGAGTTACTCCTTTTTGAATGACTAACGTTCATCGGTATTGTCTCATCTCTACTTCTAAGGCAACACCCCCGCGTCTGTATGTCAATGCCATGCTTGCGCAGAAAATCTATGCCTAACAGCATATCATCTTCAATCGGTGCCACATATATTTTCTCTTTATAGCACTTGCGGCCTAGTTTCAGGTCAACCGGGCCTATGATTAAAGCTGTCATTTTCATATCCCGTCCAGCAGCATGCATAGTAACAGATTTCTTTCTTTCCGGTTTTGGTACAAGGGTGTTGTATACAACGTCTGAAATAATAGTAACTTCTGACGCTGTGTCGACAACCGCTTGCACTGTTTTATCACCAATAGAGATTGGTACTCTAAACATGGAACCAGAACTTAACTGACATACTGTAATTTCTTCTTCTGTGCTACTTTCATCAGTGTTTGATCCAGCTTCAGAATTTGCCTGGGAAACACTAGGAGGCTGGCACAAGGTGTCATCTTCATCTGTCTCAAATCCAGCTTTCATAGTAGCCGGGTTTGCAAGATGTTCATGATAAACACTGGAAATGCCGTCTATGGACACACCATCACATTCATACTGATCTTCCATTTCAGCTGACAATACGGTGTCATCCATGGTTGCTGCCCTAGCCACTTGCACAGCTTCTGTTGCAACAAAATCTTCTTTGAAGCCCTTCACTGCAGCATGGGTCGGGTTTAGGCTTCTTTGTCCGACCCCTTCTCGTTTAAAGATGGAGACCGATCCCTGAAAGACACGCGTTTGTTATCATTCACAGTGTTTCTTGGGCAGTCTCTCTTCCAATGTCCCTTTTGACCACAATTAAAACACTCAGCCCGAGCCGGTGTTGGGGATCGTGACCTTTGGCGAGACATCATAAAAGTCATCATTTTCTGCAACTCCTTTGACAACTGCTTGACTGCATCTCGAGTCTCCTCGCCGTTTTTCTTTATTGCTAATAAAAGCTCATTAGTACTGCCTTTATCTTTTTCTGATGGCCGGTTACCAGCATATGCACGGCTAACCTTGTACCCTGGGTGAGTTGGGCTCTCATCAAGGTCACTCTCAGATTCGCTTGTATAGCACTGTCTGACTTCCTTTTCCCGCCTTGGTTTACTGGTGTTCATGGATTGACTCGTGTGTTCAAACCAACGAACCATGTCCAAAGCCCTTTCCATAGTCTGTGGTCTTTGGTTAAGTGCATACAAACCAGCTTCCTTATTATAGCACCCTTGACAGAATTTCATGACGGTTTGTTTTTCTACAAACTTATCAATATTCTGTACTCTCGTTCCAGCTTCATCACGAGAAAAGGCGTCAGTTGCAAGGGTGACAACTTTATCCGCCCACTCTACAAGTGACTCTTCTGGACCCTGTTTAGATGTAGAAAATCTCATCTGTGCTGTCTCGGGTAGATCCCTCAAGCCAAACCTCTTTTTCATTTTCTCTGTAATGCTATAGTAAGATGCTCTCGGATCCCTTTCAACTATAGATGCATAGTAGTCGCTGGCTTTGCCGGTGAGACACCAGCATAACTCTTGCTTGCATTTCTTCGCAGTCCAGCGTTGCTCAAGTGCAAAGCTATGGAACTTCTGATAGAAAGCTTGCCAGGAACTTTTGCCATCATAATTGAAGTTCTTTGGGACATGTATCTGTAGTCTATGCCCTTGAGATCTAGCCCTTCTTATTGCATGAACACCATCAACATCATCATCATCATCACCATCATCATCATCATCACCATCATCATCAACAACAGCATCACGATATGTTGACCATTTATTTTCCACCTTACCAGCGGATTCATGTCGATACCCGTGATTTTCGGTTTTCACAGGTTTTACTGTATATGTACGCTTTGTGGGGGTGTACTCCAAGGTGTTGCTTTTTCCCCTACCTTTAAATTGCAGGGAATAATCTGCACCCACAAAACCATGAAGATCTGGCGATGATGCTCTTATTCTTGGACCGCGTGAAGAAATTGCACTTATTCTTGCTATTTCCTCTTCTTGTCTCTGTCTTTTTAAGGCGGCCATTCTCTCCCTTTCTGCCTCTTCGCGCATTTTTCTCCTGGAGTCTGCTTTAATCTTTTCAAGCTTACTTTCCCAGGATTCCCCCTCATCTCTAATTCTAGAACGCTCGTCCTCTTGTTCCTCAATCTCAGCCTCTTCTATCTCCTTCCCATAGTCCCTTGGAGTGAAATCTATGGCTGCGAGCAAGTTCTCATTGACGATAAGCATTGGAATATTGCGCAGAACATCCTCATCAATGTTACGACCATTGTTCTTCCATTTCATGATATTGGACGCAATTTTAGCACCAACTCCAGGAAGAAGCAACAGTTCTTCACGTGAACAGTAGTTGATTTTGACTACTGGTTCTTCTTCTGACATGTTGCTATATGCCGTAGTTCAATTACAGACCCAGTGTAAAGGTATATTTACAGCAACACAAAAGTATATTTTATTCGTGTTGTAACCAACTAATTAATTATACAAGAGCATTCCACAAATGTGGAATACAAATAATTAAACACCAATAAAAATTCTTTAAAGTAATCTTTATTTTACTTAAAAGAAAGGAAGAAGAAGAAAGATGAAGAAAAAAAAATAAATTAATCAGATGCTACAGACGCTCGACAGGTTTGTTCCAGCTGAGTAACACGGACGATGGTTCGAGATCACGTGACCCGAAAAGCTTGAAAAAGTACGGGAAACCGTATAATAAGAAATATATAAAGATGCAATCTAGATTATCGGTCTAGATCAATGTAGGATCGCCCAATGTATCCTACTGTATATAATATTTTAGGCAAATACGCCTAAAAATGCAAAAAATCTGGTTCGACTGTGTTGGCCTAGTTTTCTGCGCAGATCACGAAAAAATCGTAAAATGCACCTAAATTGCACAGAATCCGGACCTGTCGCAGCGCCAATATAGTAAATGTACCTATAAACGGCTTACCTCAACCGGGCCGCAATCCCCTGTTTCTCGGTAGCTTGATGTTTGTAGATTTCTATTCACTATCGACGATACGTCTTCGATATAATGAATTCTGTAAAGATTTGGATTAATTTATTACTAAAATACATTGCCTATACACTTTGGTGCCATCGCCTAACAGTGTAAAGCAAGAATAGCTTAGACCACTCTTCCATTGCTTCAATGCAAAATAAAAGTTGCGCTA
Organism: Saxidomus purpurata; assembly: GCA_022818135.1. Taxonomy (NCBI): domain Eukaryota; kingdom Metazoa; phylum Mollusca; class Bivalvia; order Venerida; family Veneridae; genus Saxidomus; species Saxidomus purpurata. The sequence goes on from JAFMSR010000004.1 coordinate 56,068,710, forward strand.
ATATAGAGAATGGTATGCTATGCACTGGAACAAGGTTTATATATAAAAATTTGAAAGACCCCTACTCTCGGTTTATTCCACCTTAATTTGCTTGAAATGTTTGTCAATAGTCGGGATTAGGAACAAAAATGAGACTATATTTTAAAGCAACAGATTTTCTTTTTACATAATACACGACAACACTGACTATAAACACGACAACACTGACTATAAACACGACAACACTGACTATAAACACGGGTAGACTTTTTTATCTAGAAAAAAGGGTTTTAATTTATTTTATAGATAATTGTTTTAGATATACATTATCTTGCATGGCATAGTTACATGTAGGACATTAACGATACCTTTATTTCTTTCAGGCCAAAACGAAAAGATCAAATCGTAAGACGAGCACAACAACAGCTTGGAAGAAAACGATACAACTTGATCACTTATAACAGTGAACATTTTGCTACAGAATGCCGATATGGAGTACCCAGGAGCCGTCAGGTCCTGATGTTACACTCCATTAAAAGCTACACGTTACTTTTGTTTTCAAATTTACTCAGTTAGGTTGAGGACGCTCTATCAAAATGTAAAACATAAATATTTATGTACTATCATCACTTTGCAATGAAAAACTATATAATGTATTTTTAAAAACATTTTAATTATGTAGTCAACTAAGGGCTTAATATTATAAAGACAAAATAAGCAAAGCTACAGCAATCAAGATAAGAGAAGCCACAGCAATCAAAATAAGCAAAGCTACAACAATCAAAATAAGAGAAGCTACAGCAATCAAAATAAGTATAGCTACAGCAATCAAAATAAGCAAAGCTACAACAATCAAAATAAGAGAAGCTACAGCAATCAAAATAAGATAAGCTACAGCAATCAAAATAAGAGAAGCTACAGCAATCAAAATAAGATAAGCTACAGCAATCAAAATAAGTAAAGCTACAGCAATCAAAATAAGAGAAGCTACAGCAATCAAAATAAGTAAAGCTACAACAATCAAAATAAGAGAAGCTACAGCAATCAAAATAAGAGAAGCTACAGCAATCAAAATAAGTAAAGCTACAGCAATCAAAATAAGCAAAGCTACAACAATCAAAATAAGAGAAGCTACAGCAATCAAAATAAGTAAAGCTACAGCAATCAAAATAAGAGAAGCTACAACAATCAAAATAAGAGAAGCTACAGCAATCAAAATAAGTAAAGCTACAACAATCAAAATAAGAGAAGCTACAGCAATCAAAATAAGTAAAGCTACAGCAATCAAAATAAGCAAAATTACAGCATCAAAATAAGTAAAGCTACAGCAATCAAAATAAGATAAGCTACAGCAATCAAAATAAGCAAAGCTACAACAATCAAAATAAGTAAATGTACAGCAATCAAAATAAACAAAGCTACAGCAATCAAAATAAGCAAAATTACAGCATTCAAAACAAATAAAGCTACAGCAATCAAAATAAGCAAAGCTACAGTAATTAAAATAAGCAAAGCTCCAGCAATCGGAATGAGGAAAGCTACAGCAATTAAAATAAGCAAAGCTCCAGCAATCAAAATGAGGATAGCTACAACAATCAAAATAAGTAAAGCTACATCAATTAAAATAAGCAAAGCTACAGCAATCAAAATAAGTAAAGCTCCAGCAATCAAAATGAGGAAAGTTACAGCAATCAAAATAAGTAAAGATACAGCGATCAAAATAAGCAAAGATACAGCAATCAAAATAAGTAAAGCTACAGCAATCAAAATGAGGAAAGCTCCAGCAATCAAAATAAGTAAAGTTACAGCAATCAAAATGAGGAAAGTTACAGCAATCAAAATGAGGAAAGCTCCAGCAATCAAAATAAGCAAAGTTACAGCAATCAAAATAAGCAAACCTCCAGCAATCAAAATTAGTAAAGCTACAGCAATCAAATTAAGCAAAGCTACAGCCATCAAAATAAGCAAAGCAATAGCAATCAAAATAAGTAAAGCTCAAGCAATCAAAATAAGCAAAGCTACAGCAATCAAAATAAGTAAAGATACAGCAATCAAAATGAGGAAAGCTACAGCAATCAAAATAAGCAAAGCTACAACAATCAAAACAAATAAAGCTACAGCAATCAAAACTAGTAAAGCTACAGCAATCAAAATAAGCAAAGCTACAGCAATCAAAAAAAGCAAAGCAATAGCAATCAAAATAAGTAAAGCTACAGCAATCAAAATAAGTAAAGCTACAGCAATCAAAATAAGCAAAATTACAGCAATCAAAACAAATAAAGCTACAGCAATCGAAATAAGCAAAGCTACAGCAATCAAAATAAGCAAAGCTACAGCAATCAAAATAAGCAAAGCTACAGCAATCAAAATAAGCAAAGCTACAGCAATCAAAATAAGAAAGCTACAGCAATCAAAATAAGTAAAGCTAAAGCAATCAAAATAAGTAAAGCTACAGCAATCAAAATAAGTAAAGCTAAAGCAATCTAAATAAGCAAAGCTACAGCAATGAAAATAAGTAAAGCTACAGCAATCAAAATAAGCAAAGCAATAGCAATCAAAATGAGGAAAGTTACAGCAATCAAAATAAGAGAAGCTACAGCAATCAAAATAAGTAAAGCTACAGCAATCAAAATAAGCAAAATTACAGCAATCAAAACAAATATAGCTACAGCAATCAAAATAAGCAAAGCTACAGCAATCAAAATAAGCAAAGCTACAGCAATCAAAATTAGGACAGCTACAGCAATCAAAATAAGCAAAATTACAGCAATCAAAACAAATAAAGCTACAGCAATCAAAATAAGCAAAGCTACAGCAATCAAAATAAGTAAAGCTACAGCAATTAAAATGAGGAAAGCTTCAGCAATCAAAATAAGTAAAGCTAAAGCAACCAAAATAAGCAAAGCTACAGCAATGAAAATAAGTAAAGCTACAGCAATAAATCAAAATAAGCAAAACAATAGCAATCAAAATGAGGAAAGCTCCAGCAATCAAAATAAGTAAAGCTATAGCAATCAAAATAAGCAAAGCTCCAGCAATCAAAATAAGCAAAGCTACAGCAATCAAAATAAGAGAAGCTACAGCAATCAAAATAAGTATAGCTACAGCAATCAAAATAAGCAAAGCTACAGCAATCAAAATAAGCAAAATTACAGCAATCAAAACAAATAAAGCTACAGCAATCAAAATAAGCAAAGCTACAGCAATCAAAATAAGCAAAGCTACAGCAATCAAAATAAGCAAAGCTACAGCAATCAAAATGAGTAAAGCTACAGCAATCAAAATAAGTAAAGCTAAAGCAATCAAAATAAGTAAAGCTACAGCGATCAAAATAAGCAAAGCTACAGCAATCAAAATAAGCAAAGCTACAGCAATCAAAATGAGGAAAGCTTCAGCAATCAAAATAAGTAAAGCTAAAGCAATCAAAATGAGCAAAGCTACAGCAATCAAAATAAGTGAAGCTACAGCAATCAAAATAAGCAAAGCTACAGCAATCAAAATAAGTAAAGCTATAGCAATCAAAATAAGCAAAGCTATAGCAATCAAAATAAGTAAAGCTATAGCAATCAAAATAAGCAAAGCTACAGCAATCAAAATTAGTAAAGCTATAGCAGTCAAAATGAGGAAAGCTATAGCAATCAAAATAAGCAAAGCTACAGCAGTCAAAATAAGTAAAGCTACAGCAATCAAAATAAGCAAAGCTACAGCAATCAAAATAAGCAAAGCTACAGCAATCAAAATAAGTAAAGCTAAAGCAATCAAAATAAGCAAATTTACAGCAATCAAAATAAGTAAAGCTTCAGCAATTAAAATAAGCAAAACTACAGTAATCAAAATAAGCAAAGCTACAGCAATCAAAATAAGCAAAATTACAGCAATCAAAACAAATAAAGCTACAGCAATAAAAATAAGTCAAGCAATTAGAATAAGCAAAATTACAGCAATCAGAACAAATAAAGCTACAGCAATCAAAATTAGTTAAGCTACAGCAATCAAAATAAGCAAAGCTACAGCAATCAAAATAAGCAAAGCTACAGCAATCAAAATATGCAAAGCTACAGCAATCAAAATAAGCAAAGCATGAAAGTAAAGAGAAGAAGCGATGGAAAATATACATAACACGACATTCAAAGAATATTAAAGAATGTCAAAACACAATATAGTAGACACTGAAAATAAGACAGTTGAAACTAAGTAACAGAAAAGAAATCCAAAAACAAATATATGAGCAGAGAAGGATAGTGCATTTAAACATTCGTCAAAATAATTCTAGTTTACAATTAAGAATAAGTTTAGTTCTACCATGCAAACATTCTTAGTTGATTTTTACCGGTAATTGTGACTAGAATTTGTTTATTGAAGTGTTTTCAAGGCGTTACATAACTTAGCATTACATCATATATTCTATACTTTCATATTTCAGGTTGAAGAAGTTAGCGAAAAAGCTCTGGAACATGTTACACAAATGTCAATGCTGTCTGAAGCTCTGCCTGGAGCGGTGGGTTGGGCGGTAGATAGATTACTCTTACCGGGCAAAGGCGAACCTATCAGCTTCCAGTAGATGGATTAGTTTTATGAGCCAGACATTAGATTGTCAATCAAAATGAATCGTCATGTCATAGTTTTAACTTTTAATAGACAGGGAATATTAACATTGGGCAATGTTCGTTCTCCGCTTATTTCTGTATAAATCTTATTTCTTTATAAATATGTCATTTCGAGCTGCTCGCTCTCAAGATTTTGGTGAGAAAAAAAGTTCTTTGAAACTCTATGAAGCAGATATAGCAGATCTTAGAGCAAACAGTCAATTAAAAAGGTTCCAGTATTAATTCCTGTCAAGTATATCTATATAATTTGAACTTATACGCTTCCAAATAATAAAGCGTTACAAACGCTTTAGAATATACCAATATAACTATATAGCTTAGATGTGCCGATAATCCAAACTCAACCAACATTTTCAATGGATTTTTGCAAATTGCTTCCTAGATTTGATTCTAGCATTAATTCTATTTATGTTTTAATATATCATTTGGGAAAAATATAAATGTTTAACAAGAAATTTTGAGCGAGCAGCTATAAAGTATTCATCCCATTATGGTAAATATTTCGAAGGCCACGAGAACTGTCATTTGCATTAAATATAATTTCAATGACTCATATTAAAACTTACCGTCAAATTGAAAAGATATATGGAATTTTATTCACACTAATTGAACGGTATACGAGACAGAATAATTTGTCAATTTCTAGTAACCACTGTAATAATTTACGTGGTTAAAGTATTCCGTTACTCTGCAGACTAACAAAACAACACATTATGTCTTTTTATTCCACCAACTACATGAAATGGGCCTCCCCAGGTGATCTAGATGTATATGATTACAAAGTTTAACAAGAACTACCTTTAAAAATGATAGTCGGCGCAAATTTTAGTATATGAAAGCGACTGATAGCTAGATTTTCATAGTAAAAATTAATTTTATCAGTAAACAGTACCGTGACCGGGATTCGAACCCATGTAACTTCCCCAGCAAAGTTGTGCTAATGCTCTCCTGACTGAGCTTACCGGCCATTTAATAAATTTGTCTCCAATTGTAATTAAATATCTATTGCGACATGTGTATCAAGAAAACAAGTTTAATCCTTGTATTTCTTATAAATATGCTTCTCGAATTATTGACCGTTATTCACTGGCCGAGAAAGTACATGTATAAATACTCTACACTTAAAAATTAACATTAATTTGGAGGTAACAACATAGTTGATATATAGTTATGAATTATATACGTACTTAAATTATTAATCTATTCAAGAAAAACTGAAAAAGTAAGAGTATTTTATTATCTATTCTCATTCTTACTATAGAGGTCCGTGGATAAATGAAGAAATTTGTGAAAATATCGCATTACAAATTAAGTAAAATGACAAAAAAGACCGAAAAACAAATACTGCCGACCGAAAACAGCTTGTTTTCTAAAGATAATATTATATCGCTAGTTGTGATTGACTATTAACTAATTCCTTCTTTTATTTTAAACTTTATTATAAATTATTCATTATCTTTAAAAAAAGAAGTTTTCGGTCTGCATGAACTGTTTTCGGTCCATTTTCAGTCTTATTCGGTCTTTTTCGGTTGTTTTCGGTAATTCAATGCACTTTGTCTTAGGTCTTTTTCGGTTGTTTTCGATTATTCAATGTACCCTGTATTAACCAAGTCCTGCTTGTACTACACGGGGCGGATGAGAGAATAATCTTGTCCCTTGCTCGTTAAGTCTTGGTTGTACTACACGGGGCGGATGAGAGAATAATCTTGCTCTTTGCTCGTTAAGTCCTGCTTGTACTACACGGGGCGGATGAGAGAATAATCTTGTCCCTTGCTCGTTAAGTCTTGGTTGTACTACACGGGGCGGATGAGAGAATAATCTTGTCCTTTGCTCGTTAAGTCTTGGTTGTACTACACGGGGCGGATGAGAGAATAATCTTGTCCTTTGCTCGTTAAGTCTTGGTTGTACTACACGGGGCGGGGAGAGAATAATGTCCTGCTCGTTAAGTCATGGCTTGTACTACAGGGGCGGGTGAGAGAATAATCTTGTCCCTTGCTCGTTAAGTCATGCTTGTACTACACGGGGCGGATGAGAGAATAATCTTGTCCCTTGCTCGTTAAGTCATGCTTGTACTACACGGGGCGGGGGAGAGAATAATCTTGTCCCTTACTCGTTTTTTTCCCCGGGGGGGGGGAGAGAATAATCTTGTCCTGCTCTTAGTATGCTACTACACGGGGCGGATGAGAGAATAATATTGTCCCGTGCTCGTTAAGTCCTGCTTGTACTACACGGGGCGGATGAGAGAATAGTCTTGTCCCTTGCTCGTTAAGTCCTGCTTGTACTACACGGGGCGGATGAGAGAATAGTCTTTGGAATAATCTTGTCCCTTGCTCGTTAAGTCCTGCTTGTACTACACGGAGCGGGGGAGAGAATAGTATTGTCCCGTGCTCGTTAAGTCCTGCTTGTACTACACGGGGCGGGTGAGAGAATAATCTTGTCCCTTGCTCGTTAAGTCATGCTTGTACTACACGGGGCAGGGGAGAGAATAATCTTGTCCCTTGCTCGTTAAGTCATGCTTGTACTACACGGGGTGGGGGAGAGAATAATCTTGTCCCGTGCTCGTTAGTCCTGCTTGTACTACACGGAGCGGGGGAGAGAATAATCTTGTCCCTTGCTCGTTAAGTCCTGGTTGTACTACACGGGGCGGATGAGAGAATAATCTTGTCCCTTACTCGTTAAGTCATGCGTGTACTACACGGGGCAGGGGAGAGAATAATCTTGTCCCTTGCTCGTTAAGTCCTGGTTGTACTACACGGGGCGGGGGGACAGAATAATCTTGTCCTTTGCTCGTTAAGTCTTGGTTGTACTACACGGGTCGGGTGAGAGAATAGTATTGTCCCTTGCTCGTATAGTCATGCTCGTTAAGTCCTGCTTGTACTACACGGGGCGGATGAGAGAATAATCTTGTCCTTTGCTCGTTAAGTCATGCTTGTACTACACGGGGCGGGTGAGAGAATAATCTTGTCATTTGCTCGTTAAGTCTTGGTTGTACACGGGGCAGTGTGAGAGAATAGTATTGTCCCTTGCTCGTTAAGTCATGCTTGTACTACACGAGGCGGGGGAGAGAATAGTGTTTTCCTTTGCTCGTTAAGTCTTGGTTGTACTACACGGGGCGGGTGAGATAATAATCTTGTCCTTTGCTCGTTAAGTCTTGGTTGTACTACACGGGTCGGGTGAGAGAATAGTATTGTCCCTTGCTCGTTAAGTCATGCTTGTACTACACGGGGCGGGTGAGAGAATAATCTTGTCCTTTGCTCGTTAAGTCCTGCTTGTACTACACGGGGCAGGGGAGAGAATAATCTTGTCCTTTGCTCGTTAAGTCTTGGTTGTACTACACGGGGCGGGTGAGAGAATAATATTGTCCCTTGCTCGTTAAGTCATGCTTGTAGTACACGGGGCAGGGACAGAATAATCTTGTCCCTTGCTCGTTAAGTCCTGCTTGTACTACACGGGGCGGGGGACAGAATAATCTTGTTCTTTGCTCGTTAAGTCTTGGTTGTACTACACGGGGCGGGTGAGATAATAATCTTGTCCTTTGCTCGTTAAGTCTTGGTTGTACTACACGGGTCGGGTGAGAGAATAGTATTGTCCCTTGCTCGTATAGTCATGCTTGTACTACACGGGGCGGGGGACAGAATAATTTTGTCCCTTGCTCGTTAAGTCCTGGTTGTACTACACGGGGCGGGGGACAGAATAATCTTGTCCTTTGCTCGTTAAGTCTTGGTTGTACTACACGGGTCGGGTGAGAGAATAGTATTGTCCCTTGCTCGTATAGTCATGCTTGTAGTACACGGGGCGGGGGACAGAATAATCTTGTCCCTTGCTCGTTAAGTCCTGCTTGTACTACACGGGGCGGGGGACAGAATAATCTTGTTCTTTGCTCGTTAAGTCTTGGTTGTACTACACGGGGCGGGGGGGGGGGCGAATAGTATTGTCCCTTGCTCGTATAGTCCTGCTTGTACTACACGGGGCGGGTGAGAGAATAATCTTGTCTCTTGCTCGTTAAGTCCTGCTTGTACTACACGGGACGGGGCAGAGAAGAGTTTTATCCCTTATTCGTTTAGTCCTGCTTCTAATACACGGGTTGAGGATTGAAGAGTCTTGTCCATAAAAGTTTTATTCTTTGTGCTCTGACTTCAGAGAAGTTATTTCAGACGATTAGTTGCTTATTTAAGAACTTACTCGGGATGTATTGTATGTAGTAAACACAATTTTCTCTTAGGTTGAGTCCAGCATGGAAGTGTTAGGTTCGCATGTAGAGTCCTGCAATGAAGTGTGAGGTTGACATGCAGAGTCCTGCAGGGAAATGTGAGGTTGGCATGCTACAAACCGGTTACGTAAACTGTAGATTACTCTTGTGGTTTGACAATTTCAAAATCTGAAAAGAACTCAGAAGTGGCACATCTACCATGATGATTTTTAAGTACCTTGCTTAGTTTAGTTGAGTTCAAAGTGTACTCAAGGTACATTTTACTCATATAGTCTGTAATATAGGTTTTTGAGTTATAAGATTATACAATGTACAATAATATCAAGCTTGTAGACATAGTTATATTTTGTTCTGCTGTTGAAAGATATCACTACGTAACATGACCGTTATTACCGTGACATAAGCGTAACATCCGTCACATGACCGTTACAGCTGTCACATGATCCTTTACACAGTAAAAAGACCGTTACAGCTATCATATGACCATTCCCTTATGAACAACACCTCCAATAGCTCACACAGGAAAAAAGAAACAAAAAAAAACACAAAGTATTTTGGTAAGCCGTATGGGTACCGACAGACCGACTGAAATTTATTTTATTACAAAAACCTTAACATGAAATGATACTTCACTACAATTTACAATGCAAACTTCAATATCATACATGCGCATGTCACTCATTTACAATGTGATAATATCGCAATATGAAATTATGAAACACTTTTCATGATAATAATAAACATGAAAACAGGTCATAGAGCCATTAATACTTTATTAATAAAAATAAACGTCTAATGTCGACTGTACCCAAGGCTGAATGGCAATTACGCGCTACTTTATAAAGCACAAAAACTTCGAGAGATACCAAACTGCCACACCTATCGGAGCTTATGAACGAAGGGAAATAAATTTTAGTCTAATTCGTCACATGACGCTAAAGCTATCATACGACTATTTCAACCGTCGTGCGGCCGTTACAACCGTGACATGTCCTTTTCAACCGTCATAAACCATTTCAGTTCCAACCGGGACATGACCGTTGCAGCCATGATGTGGCCGTTTCTGCCTTGAAATGGCAGTTTAAGCCGTCACTTGGTAACATTTCCCGTTAATATTCATGACAGGAATGTATCTCAAATACTTGAATAAAGACATACAACATCAAGATAACACTGGCTTAATTCACTCTATTTAACTGCAACGACATTTGTGCATTTTTGAATCAATCCTGTGATGTAGACAGTTGAATCCAAGGCGGCCTTTCCAAAAATAACAAATACATAATTAGTTTGAATATGGAGTTAGATGAAGAAATGGGTTCACATGAAGAAAGGGGTTTAGATATTAAAAAGGGGGTTTAGATGAAGAAAGGGTTTGAGATGAAAAACGGGGTTAAGATGAAGAAAGGGGTTTAATTGAAGATAGAGGTTTAAATAAAGAAAGGGGGGTTAAGATGAAGAAAGGGATTCTCCTACACTTCCCCCGAGACACTTCTCAAAAAAACAAAAACAGTTGTAGACTGTTAGTTAAATGTACTTAATAATTGTTCTTTACCCACCTACCTTCTCAGGGTGAGACTGACTGAAATGTTTCACTCATTTGTTAGATAAAAGTAAAGAAACGATTTCAATAGGTGTAGGCAGTGACATAATATCATAATTTTGACGAGACTGCTACAATACAACTGAAATGTTCATTGCAAACATGTGGACTTTAAAGTATGTACACATCTTCATTAATGTAGATATGATATACACTGTGAAATGACCATATTATGATGTATTCAGAGGAGATCCTGAGCTGATTCATGGTCTGTATGAGACAAATCTTCTCCCTAACAATCACAAACAGACAGAAAGACGACAGTACATGCTCTTTCAAATATCGTCCACATAATGTCGCAAGCGACACAGCAGTGTGTGAAAAACGTGCTCATCTCTCTTCTTCTTGCAGATATGATCGCTAATGAAAACCAAAACCTGCAAAATACCAGAATTCTACATGCACACAACAATTAAAATTTAAATTGACATGCAGCGATATGTTTTTGTACGAATTCAATTCCACACTATTATCTTTCAAGGTTTCACGGTGTGCAGTAAAACGATACTATACGATCACTTAAAAACATTGCCGTTAGTGGTCACTTCCGTTTGCTGGTATGGCTCGGTGGCTTCTGTCGTCGTCGTTTTCCATGAGACTATCTTAAGCATCGTTGGAAGGAAAACGGAAAGTCAAAATATGTACAATTATTATCTATTACGCATAGTAGTTTCAGCCTTGAAATGGCCGTTTAAGCCGTCACATGGTATCATTTCTTGCTAATATTCATGACATCAAATACTTGAAAAAGACATACAACATTAAGATAACACTGGCTTTAATTCACTGTATGTAACTGCAACGGCATTGCAATATTACAATTTTACACTGTTGGGATATTGTGACTTTTGGAAGGTAGATCAATTAATAATCACCTTATTTGGGGATCACGCAGCCATTGGATGGTGGCCTTAGTGCAGCCCACAATCATTCATATATTTAGTTCGAGGAGATTAGAAATACAGATCATTAAAGGTCCATTACTAACACCAAATCGATTTTTTTTAAATCTGGAATTGTAGCAGGGAAATACAGTTTGAAACTGGATAGTAAAACTGTACAATATCCGTGAAGCATTTCCCTGTATGAAATACTGCTGCAAAAAAGGAGTGAATGTTTGTGTATTTCCTTTGATTGACCTGGGTGGTCTTTTTGTCCTACTTTTGCTTTATTTAATGTTGTAACAGTCAGAGGTATACTTGGCACATCATTGGAAGTAAAGTTCTTCAATTATAATCCAAAATAGGCATGCTTATATATGTACAACCTATTTACAGTCTCCCCCTGGGAGGTTTCTGGAAAATTACAAAGATATTTGAAAACTGGAAAACCTACTTTCGTTTTTGAAAGGTAAAATATAATTTATTAATTATTTTGTTAAACTCAAATTTTCAACACAATATTATCACATTCAATGCAGTATGCCATATATTTCCTTCTGAGAAGACGCCCGTTACGATTCCAGATTTAAAAGAAAATTCGATTTGGTGTTAGTTATGGACCTTCAAAGATCAATCAGGTTCCGGTATACATATTGATGATACATATAGTGTAAGGGGAAGTAGAAGCTTGCTGGGGGGGGGGGGGTGTTGACATATTCCCGCAAGAGTTAATTTCCCTTTGCAGTAAAGATAGACTAAGAGTATTTGAGTTTAAAACAAATCTGCTGGGTTTGATAAAATGAATGAAACTGGATTATGAAAAGTGAAACAAACTGTGTGAAAATAATTATGTAAAAATTGTCGAGAAAACTTTTGAAACTTGTGCATGTAATTGATTACAACTGAACATCAAACGATATACCTCTTTTGATGTGCGGGCTATTAAATTGCTTAAAAGGGCCCCAAATGTTACTATATTTTAGTTAGCTGAGAGTAATCACCTTCCATCAGTAATTCAATACTATGATTATTGTGAGTACCTACCACAAGCCAAATAGAACAAAATATCGCTATACTGTAGAAAAAGGCGTAACTTATTTTCTCCATCGGGAATATTGAACCAAACCTTATACATCCTGCCAACATGAAGAAACCTGAAATAAAGAGTCAGTTAAAAATGGTTAAATATGATTATGCAGATATCTTAAGACGCCATTGCAGAAGATTAAGCTATGAAAGATATGAGCATCTGGTTTGCCACTTAAACAATACAATTAACACGCTGTTCACAACCGACCGTATACGGTGGTTCTATGAACTGACCCGCCTCATTGGTCAAGGTCGCAGAATCGAAATAGCTAAATCTCCCTCTTTTAGGGCCTGCCCGTGACCTCACTCTTTCTGTGGGACAGTTACATTAGGCTAGTGCCGATATTTAGTTAAAGTGTTTACATGTATAGATAACGGAAATAATGCTGACACGGGCGTTCAACATAAAGCAATAAAAACACACTAAAAAGTGCTAAGTACTCCGATAATACAAGTAAATTTCTATAGAAATAATTACATTGTAAGTATGCTCTTAAAACTTTAAAATAGGTAGTGCCCTAAGTTGTTTTACTGTTTACTTCCCGCGGTACAATGAGTACGGTAGCTGTTTTGTTTTTCGCTATCGCACAATCGATGATTATGTGTGTCATCTTTGTAACATTTAACCTCAAAGCAACTAGGACAGTTGTACATGTTCTCTAATGCTTTAACATGATCTATTTTTCTCATAAATAATGCTTTTTTCACTCTAAATTTAAGAATCCGCATTCTTCAGACTTGGTGTTCAGATTTTTGACTGTGCATGTCTTAAGGTAACCAGAAACAAGAAACATGAGAAAGTTTGAAGAACAAACATTGAATAGTCTACTTGAAGACTGTTGTAACTGCAATAGCTCACGATTCGGGTTATTTTGTAGTTCAAAAAGCGAATAGTTACCAATAACTAATTAACGTTTCTGGTAAATAAACGTTACATATTTGTCCAGATCTGTGCTGTACAAAATTCATGTACGATATCGTATAACAGCACGTAGATAAAATGACTTACTTGATGCTACGTACAGTCCAATGCTGAGGTAAAACAAGATTAAGGTGGCTCTTAAAGAACGTCTGGCCGTGACACATTTCATCAGAATCAATGTCGAAGTAGTAATGAATATGACTTCATGTATCCATAGCAACACGGCAGCTACGATCTGTAACCCCAGTGTTTTGGCATCCAGCACTGAAATACCATATGATTTTTGTGTCGTTTTAAAGAAGCCTGCTATAATTTTTTATGGAACTTATATAATAGAAGTATTAAATTTTAAATGTCCCTTTGGTCCTGTGGAACTAAGCTACAATTATATTATGTATTACCGCTGTGGATCACCGTACACCGGATATAGCCGTATCGGTCAGTCGTAAACAATACACGAAGAAGAAATTTCTTTCAACTGGTGGTAAAATTTTACATTTCTTGATTCCAAACAAATAAATATCTATTTTAATCCTGTGCTGATTATTAAACCCTTAAAACCATATTTGTTTGAAAGAGTTTAAAAGTGTGAATGCTACCCGAAACTTCATGAACGTGTTTTATTTGTTCTCGAATTTTATCATAATTGTGCCGTTTTAAAACATTCTGAGCTGAACGATTTACTTTTATTGAAAGAACACAACGCTAATTACACGCCCTTGAAGCATTTTCCCAAACTGTTTAAAGTGTTTTACGTGGTACATATTAGAAGAAATAAATACAGAAATAAAGATGCTACAAAGCTATTGTGCGACAAACAGGCTTCCCAGAAGCAGGAAGCTTCTTTTATCTTCCTGACACTACCCTCTTTAATGCTGTGCGCCAAGCAAAGGAGCTGTCAGTACCATTTTTTTCTCGTCTTTGGTATGACGTGGCCGGGGATCGAACCCACGACCTCCCGCACACGAAGCGGACGCTCTAACCACTAGGCTATCCAGGCGGTGTATATTCTATTCTGTTTATGAGCACACAAATTTTAAAGGTGATTTGAAAATGCATTTCTTCACCTAGTGCGATTTTTATTAAAGACGTATTTTAAATAACGAACTATTCATACGGTAGAAAAAGTGTCAAGCGCTATATCAGCCGACAATCGATAAGTATTGGGGATAAGAAGTTAACAGAAACAACTACTCCGTAAATAACGGACAGGGTCATAAATCATTGATCATCGATTGTACTTGAATATTGCCTAAGGGAGATATTGAACTTGACGTGTTACTTTTGTGCGTAAATGGGATTATCTTCTGTTTTAATTTTACCATTTCTATCAGAAGATAAAGAACATTCAACATTACCATTCACATTACTCGCAATTAATGATAATAATAATAAAAATAGAAATAATGATAATAATAACAATAATGATTTAACTAGAGAGCACCTTTTCATTACAGTCACATGTTCAGTTATCAATGCATCTAAGGTAAAATAACGGATGTTGAAAATAGAATTCATTGGAAGTAATTGTTGACAATAGTCACAGATTAATCCAAAAGCTACAACATTCGTGAATTTTGACATGATAATGGGAATGAATCAAGTGTGCCCTTGATTTTCTTATTCGGCTGATCCCTTCACACGTGCGTAATGTTTGCTCGTGAGAATTGTTAAAAATTTTCAAGTACAGACGCACACGGCAAATATGATGCAAAAGCATGGTGTGCTTTTAAAACGTAAATAGGCGTCCGCGTTAAATAGTACGTCGATTTTTTTATTTCCCAATTAGTTATTCCTGATCTGATAAAAGCTTGCATTTCAATATCTGTTTATTTTGAATCTGGAAGAAACTCTATGTTGACCTATAAAATGACTAATTTCAGCGGAGCGAATGCTTGCCTTTCACTCGAGACAAAGAAAAATGTGAAACAAAATAAAATATCCCGTGCAAGTGCTTCGAAATAAAAATACATGCCTAGTGAATCTTTTATGTGTTGCAAATTAACATAAAAGCTAAATAATATTATTGATAATTAATATAAAGAAAATTTTATGGATCTTCGCTATAAAGACGATATCATGTATATCTGGTTTCAATGAAAGGTTTTGCCTTTTTATTAACAAAAAACTGAAGATTCTAACCCAGTTTGTATTTTAATGTAAAATAAAACCCAATATACAACGTTTTAAAGATCATGATAAATGTTACGTAATGTCCGGCCATAAAACTTATCGATGGCCTGAAGCAGTTAGATCAATCATTCGGAAGTGTTCGGCCAGCATTACGGAAGCAACCGAGCTCCGATCGTAAAAATAAAATTATATGCCTGTTAAACAAAACCTTAAAAAAGACCATTCTCTTCGTTCTTTATTTTTATAAAAAATATATCACTTAAATGTAGAATGATTGTTTTATTCAATCCCGTTTGTGATTCTAAAATAAGTGTTATAGTTTTTGAACAAATTGAAGATAAACTGCAAAATTTTCACTTAAAATTGTCACATTTTGGGTGTAATACTATATATTATATAGTAAAGCAACGGGTAGAGTTTTTAAGTTAAAAAAAGACCAAACAAATAAAGTCTCAGAAAAATAAAAAAATATTCATTAAAAAGGGGAAATGTTATATTTTATCATCCCGTTTGTGATTTTAAAATAACTTTATTAGTTAAAATGTTATCGCGAGTTAATGACAGCGCTCCTATATAAACCTATAGTAAATTTGTGGCGTGTATTGGCCCTGGCTGTGACACTTTTTCTGCCACATGCTTATATATGAAATGATGAAACGAAGAACCAGGCATATACTTTGGCTTCTCCGAAGGGATACAACACGTGATCATAATATCCGTCAAATTGAGATTGTCACAGTTTGCTTGTTGTGAGCGTTTCTGGACAAAAACATAGGTAACTATTTAGGAACTTTAAGCATACTTCACAGAATGGTAGAGTAATATATGAGAATGTGCCGAGCATTACACTTGGCTCCCCATAGCAAAGATAAAGGCTTGAAATATTAATTGTTGATACATGCTTTAAAGACATAATACTCGTAAGTTAACATGATAATAAACTGAATGCATTGTTTGATTCTTACTCTGAACTACTCTATTCATAACTTAACATTTCACACCAGTGGTCATTTACTGATTATTTTTGTTAAAGCTTTTTTGTTTTGTCGGGAAAGTAGTATAAAGTTGTCCACCGAATGTTAATTTTAATTCAGATTCAATTATGATATGCTGAATTTGCTGAGAAAAAGATATAACCCAATATCAGATAATTGGAATTGTGTGACAGTTGAACTAGATGAAAATTATAGTTCGTATGTTGTAAGCACTGCTGAGATACATAGTACCCTAAACAGAAACAAGGGGAATTACCTATTCCAATATCTACTTTCGTTTTTAAATAAGTACAAAAAAAACGTCATCTGAAAAATATTAATTCATACCCCCAACGCTGTAGTCCAGTGTCGTTGCATCTTTCAGTTGGCGGTTGACTAACCCTCTTTTTGTACCGTCACTCTCTGAAAGCCACAGGGGTGAGAAAAGCAATATGGTTTGAAACATGGTTGGAGATTGACTTAAGAAATTAAACTGAAAAATAACAATTAAACTCTTTTTCATAATTTACTTCCTCTTATCAACTGTGAATTAGTTAACAATATCAATAACCATATCCGCACAATTATAACTTATCTAAAAAGTGTTTTTTACATTTCTTTTACAAAAATATACGTAACTATTGACATAGATATAAAAGATAGAATTATAGTGGGAGCCCAGAATCAACTGAAGCATGACAATGTACGTCATAACACTGATCTATTTAAATCTACCCGAAAATCTTGTCATTTCATTTAGGACAACGTAATATATAAAGATTAATTATATACGGTATATATGCATAGTCAATGTATATACATATAAGTTCGACTAACCTTAAATTGTTAATTGTAAGACAAAACTGCCAATTACAAATAGGATAATCCACTAAACATAATAAATCAAAGCGCTGAAGGCACTGGAGGTGTCCTTTATACGATAATGGTGACCACTTCCCAAAGCATACAGATCTTAAATGGTATTGTTACATTGTAACAAGAGGACAGTGATGATTCAATACTGCAGAGCTGCATTCTAGTTTGAATATGCTTGCTCCATTGATGTACTTATGCGAACACTCGTGTTAAGTGTGGGGTACAATGACATGATATGGCAAGTGTATATTACCAGCTTGCCCATTCATATCAATATGAACTTCCGTGTCATTGAACAATTAAACGGCTGGCAATTTCATGGAAGAGTGATAGATACATCAATTATGGGATTAGCTAGAGTTATGGTTCTTGGTCACTGCACTCCCTGATGGTGTGATTCAAGTATTTATTCATTCCCAGTGTTCAATAGTATCCAACTTTTCCTGACAAGGTTTTAACAGAAAGTGAGTAAGTTATCTAAAGTTACAGTTCTTCATATCCTAAATGTCTTCAATCATTGCATGAAGTATTAAATCACGACGGGCATAGTGGTTTGTAAATCAAACCGTCTTTAATGCAACATCATTTCTCCCTAAATTCATTAATCCTACATGTACCCTAGCTGAGTGGCTCTTACATAATATTGTACATTGTACATATTTTATGTATCTATCTTTAATATTTCCTCCAAATATGAATCGTACATTTTTTTATACTAAAGTTTCTTATGATAAAATAGAGTCTGCATAGGACTGGCATACACTTGTATACATTCAAAAACTGGATGCTCACTTACAACATGTTGACCCGCCAGCTGTAAAAAGGGCCAACTCCTTATCAAGTAGATAGGTAAAGAAATACCTAAATATTAGATGTAACATGCATTTTGTACCACAGAAAAGTTGTCTTGATTTTTCTTAACTGCATGAAATAAAAAATTTAAAATGTAAGCTATTTACATTAACAACAAAGGGAAGTAATTCTAAAAAACAAGGGTAGCCCATGGTGGTGAACATTTGTGACAAGTTAATTCAAAATCCCTCCATGCACGAAGAAGAAATTCTCCGGACAAAGATATTATTGGATTTAACCTTTAACCTCTAAGTGTGACCTTGACCCTAGACTTTGTTCTTGCACATGATCATCCGTTTCATGGTGGTGAACATTTGTGCTAAGTAACATCAAAATACCTTCAGGCATAAAGAAGAAATGCTCCGGACCAATGTATTCTTGAATTATTCTTGTATCTGACCTTTGACCTGTGTGACCTTGACCTTGGAAGGCATGACACTCTATCTTATGATGGTAAACATTTGTACCAAGTTACATAAAAATCCCGGATGCATGAAGGAGATATGCTCCGAACAGTCATTCTTGAATTTGAACTTTAACCTCTAAGAATGATATTGACCTTAGAACTAGGGACCTGGTTCTTGCGCATGGCACTCCGTCTCATGGTGGTGAACAATTCTGCCAAGTTATTTAAGAATACCTCGATACATTGATAGTAACAGCTCGGACAAGCTAAACTCACCAACGTAGTAGGGTCTTGTACATCGTGGTGATAACGTAGTAGAAGCGGCACACGATCGGTGATGGTCGCGGTGGAAACGCGGTACAAGCGCGAAAGCAACGTATCGGAAACGTGGTGTTCGTGGAGAAATCGTAGTACAAGCGTAGATCAGGCGATCCGCGGACGATACTCAACGATTTTCAAGATTTTGATCATTTCTCGCCCCGATCTGATAAATTCTTCAGGTCGGGATGAGCGGCATGAGCGTGGTGAGATCGTAGCTCTGTGTGAACGGGCCATAAAGACGAAGTTTCAATTATAGAGTAGCTCCAAAAGCAGCAATGTATATTCGGACGTTAATATCCGAATTGGTGAGGTTTCGTAGAGTCAGTCGGTGGTCGCAAGCTCTGTTGAAACTGTGACTTGTGTGAATGTGCCAATTATTCCCAATTCGATGTTTTCATCAATTTAAGTTTATTGGCAAAAGCATGGCAAAGACATTATGCAAAATTGAAAATCAACAATATACATCAAAGTACAACGGTTAACAAAATAATACAGAAGTCATTCAGAAATGCATTAAGAAACAGTTATATCAGCAAGAGCACTTTTTCTTTCCTCTATAACTTCTGCTTAAATTATTGCAGCTTCGGTCAATTTTATCTATCTTACTACAGGACATTATGGAACAAAACTAATTAATGTTTGTGAATGGTATTCTATACGGTGCCCGTGAAGTACCATGTGATACAGTCTTTTTACTTCGTAATTACGAAATACATTGTGAAATACATTTCGTAATCAAAGCGCTGAAGACGCTGGATTTGTTTGTGTATTCAAAATATCCTTTGTTTTGTTGTGACGGCTATTTCAGTCTGTAATCTTCAATAGGCTATACCAGTTGGTAATAAGATATGAACAGAATGCAACAGTTATAAATCGTATTTTGGATCGAATTGTCTCTGTTTCTATTCCCGGTACACATAGACAGCAGGGATTTCCACTGTACTCAACAAAATGTTTTCACTGACAGTTCTACTGTCCAAAATCAGACACTGAGCGAGCAGCTTGTTAGTAGTTACGGCGCTTCGATAACACAAACGAGCAGGCAATAGCACCGATCAATAAGGGGATCAATTTATTGTGCGGACCGACAAAGTAATAATGCATATCTATAATACCACAATATACATTTATAGAACGAATATGGTTGAGACCAGGAAGTAATGTTCAAATGTTTTTATTTGCAGTCATTGATATGTATTTTAACAAAATAGCTCATTCGATGCGTTTCAAGATAACGAGGCCTGCAGTAGAATATAATGTAAATTGCCTTCTACTTAAAACAATTACCACCTATGAAATATAACAAATCGTTTAAACACCGACATTAACGTATCCTAACACTTGTTTTCTGCTTAAGGTGCTCACGCGTTTTTCTAATACATATAAGAATTCGCCAGGTCCGCAGAATAAACATATCAGCAGTAAGGAAAGTTATAATTACGTCCCTTGCCGCGCATTGACTAAAATTTATGAATGGATGGATATACTCGTAAAATGAGAATGGGTAAACATGCGCGTAAATGTTCCTGGCTGTTCAAAATATTTCATTCTTTAAAATGAGGATCAGGGTTAGACATTTTGTTGTCACAGAAACTCCAAAACATGTTTTCTTTCCGCATAAGGTTAAAGAAATGGCTGGCGGGTTAAAAAAAATCGGAACTATTTCTATAGGGTGTATATATATAGTAAATCGTCCTGTTTTTTTACGCATCATTGTAAAATGAAATACATCCGCGGTATTTATTCGTAAACAGTTTACGACGAGTCCAAGCCTTGCTGATGTCGACTGGTTGAAGAAGAGGATCCGGTTGCCTTTGAAGGTCATGCCAATGACCAACGACTAGTGCACGAGCGGGCAGGCGGCGGATTATTTTTCCTGGCTGGTGTTGATTTGAAACCCAACAGTCTGATGGCCCCCGGTGATACCTTGGCGTCCTTTTTCGGAGTCTGCTGGTCAAAATTTCAAAGATAGGATACTTATATTTTTTCATTTAAAATAGCATGTTGTATAATTCAGTGCCCCATAAGGCTACCCCAAGTCCAACTTCTTATATCCCATTTTTATGTTTTAAATGATTGCTAACTGGATTGTACAACATGTAGAAAGAATGATGAAACATAATGATTTGTACATAAGAAAGGGGTAAATCATTATGTGGATTCATTCAGTTCAATGTTAAGGTAGGACCAGGAAACTAGGTCATTCACAAGTAGGATCTCATTGGTCAATTTGGTGACCTACATCATAAGAACCAATCAAAAGAAAAGCATGTAAGTAGACTGCAATCTGTCTGTCTTTTGATAAGATCTCCTATTTTCGACAACATATAGTTAGGTATTTAGATAGGGGCATGAACAGGAGAACATGCCGGGTCGCACCGACTATACCTCGAACGAGGGTGGTGGACCCAAAAAGCACGATAACAAACAAACAAAAATCTAGTTATATTTACAAAATTTAGCTGATGCTGCATGAGTTTATAACATTATACATTTGTATATTTAAACAATACAACTTTCATGTCTGCAATGGCCATATGGTTTCAAATGAAGAATCATAATTTGGGATTATATGCTGACTGGACGTGCCGGAGCTACTTTCAGATTTGGTACTTTTACAAACAAATAAAAACGAAATAAGATTTCGTAAATATGAGTTGTAATTACGAAATAAAAAAAATGTATCACATGTCACTTTACGGGCACCGTAATTCTACCTAACAATTTTACTCTTAAAAAATAACTTATCATAGACAGCATATAAGGTATTCGGACTCTGTACAGTTATAGTTACAAAGCTTACAGATTCTCTCATGAGCCAACGGGAAAAGAAACATGTTAAACATAAAGTGGTAAATTACAGAACACAACAGGTATTTTGAAATACAGCATGGGGTTGTAACAAAAACAATCAACATACAATTTTTATAGATTCCGGTACAAGTTATTTATAAAGTATGCATTTAGACTAAGCCAAATTCATATACATGTACAATGATATTACTTTTGTTAAGTTTACCAGTTTATTGATTAATGATATAAAGTTACAGTTATTTGAATGGCAAGTACATTACCATATGCAAGACAATAAATAATGAAGATGGGCAGGTTGAAATTTACAGAAAGTGTTTGGAACACACAGAAAAGTATGTGTATTATGTTGAAATCTCTTTGAATCGACAAAATGACCACCCAGGTCTTTTTAACTTTCTTCATAATGCATAGAAAAATAATTGTACATGTACTGTGATTTATTTAGAATTTCTACATACCAACTTTCATTTTTTATTAAAACTAACTAATTTCTGCGCTTTTTAAAGTATATTTGAATTTTCGCTTTCCTTAGCATTGAACCTTTAAGTTTGTTCACTGACCAATTTATACATATAGGTCCGTGGTCTGTGGAAAACCTTTGTTACTAATTTTACCATTGATTGTTAAAATAGAATCAGTAGGCACGATTTGCACGGGTTTGAAAAAGAAAGTAGTCCAGCTTTATGAATGAGATTCCATAGTATATAGTTATCATCTATGAAAACATGACAAAAACAAATTGTTTAGTGTTATAGTGACCTCGTGCTAAGTTGATTTGGAATTTAAATTAAATTAAAAAAAAAACACAAAAAAACACACAGAACAAAACAAAAGGAACACTGGATTATATGTTCAGAATGAGTTCTGCTTAGAAGCTGGTTCGTATTATTCATTTGTAGATTCATTACTTCGTACAAGAATAGTAATAATAAAAACAATAATACAGAAGTTTCATTTAAATTGCTGGACTAACACAATTGAAAATATTTATGTATGTATATATGGAATAGACAATATGGAAGTATAGGGAGACTTTGGTATCTACCTTGAGAATTCACGCATTATGACCTTGACGAATTTGCATACTCTTTTAAGTACGGATTCAGAATAAGAGTTTAGTAGATTGACAAGACACTGTTCGTTTCTATCATTCATTGGTATATTTATTAAGACAGTCATGTCTTTGGTTTTGGAAAAAAAATACAGTGTAATAGATAATGACGCTCCGTGGCTATTTCGCTACTATTACATAAATTGCATTTCCTATCATTAAGCTGCGTTCCATCCCATCTACCTGTTTCGATCGGGAGTCTGTGATTTTCTGTTCGGTATTTAAATAACTGTACCCAGTCCTGCTTGGGCAAAATCTTGAAATAATTTTCTAATTTTGGGCTTTCCTTAAAACTGTTATAGATTTGGCCTTTGTTCGACTGATGTATACTGTTGGAATTGATCAATAAATGTTTGCTTAATTGATTTATGTATATATTTATGCATATTTATAATATGTTGATTAAGCCAAATATCTGTTCTCCCAACTGAATTCAGAATTTTATTGAACCATTTAAACTCTTAGTTTGTACAATGTAAGACGTATTTATACAGAAGATTTGATAGCTTTCGGTCATTTCCAATCAGTATTCGGTTCCAAAAAGAGATCACACAAGCCTAACCTGTGATTGCAATCGGGTATCGTCCTAATTCTCCGTGGAGGACTTTTCTTAGCGTAAGTTATTTTTCTAAAGAAGTCATTGTGAACTTTTTCGAGTATTTCGAGATTCTCAAAACCGAATATTTCTGCTCCGTATGTGAGTATCGGCAAAACAGTATGATCGAAAAGTTTTAAAATAAGATCTACAGGTAAATCGGCGTTTCTAGACTTTGCAAGAAGAAGACGCATTGCTACCGTAGCTTGTTTGGCTACATGCTTTCTTGCATTAATAAAAGTACCATTACTTGAAAATGTAGCCCCCAGGTAGTGGTATTTATTTGTAATATCAACATTATGAGGTCCAAGTGTGAAACGAAAACTCTGGGAATTTCTGGAACCAAATACAATAATTTTTGTTTTATCGGTATTAATTTTATACGCCAATTATTGCAGTATTCGTTAAAAGAATTTAAGCAGTACTGAAAATCTTCTTTTAAGTCTGAAAGAATAATGGTATCATCAGCGTAGAGCAAAACTAAAAGTTTAAGCCATCGAGTCCAGTCTTGGGGATTGTTTAGCTCTACACCAATACTACCATCAATTTGCATATATTCCTGCAAACCATTAAGATACAGTGAAAAAAGCGCAGGCGACAAATTTTCACCCTGTTTAACCCCCATTTTGGATACAAAGGAAGTAGAAGTATGACCATTATGGGACATACATGATTTAACATTTTTATACATGTTATGTACTACATCAAAATCTTTCCATTTATGTGGTTTTGTAATAATTTATGCCATAAACCAACCCTCCACACTTTGTCAAAACCTTGTGAAAAATCTATAAAAGCAAATAACTTTTGTTTCCTTTTTTTCAGTATTTCAAAAAGCATGTGCAATACAAAAATATAATCCATACACGAGTAACCCTTTCGAAAGCCAGCCTGATTTTCACAAAGTAAACCACTGTTATCTAAATAGTTTGTAAGTCTCATGTTCAATATTGAAGTAAACAATTTTCCAAGGCAACTTAAAATAGTTATTGGGCGATCATTTTTGGGGTCTAATTGGTCTCCCTTATTCTTATATTTAGGAATTATAGTACCCTCAAGCCAGCTACTTGGAATAAATTCTGTATCAAATACACAATTGAAAAGTTTTATGTTAAGTGGCATTAAGACATCTTTTGTACTTTTTTAATATTCGTTTATAATACTTTCAGTTGGACTTGGTGTTTTATCATTTTTATTTGTTTGTGAAGCAAACAAATTTACAAACCGTTTCCCGAAGCCTATTCCTTAAGTACCAAATCTGGAAGTAGCTCCGGCACGTCAGTCAGCATATAATCCCAAATTATGATTCTTCATTTGAAACCATATGGCCATTGCAGACATGAAAGTTGTATTGTTTAAATGTATAATGTTATAAAGTCATGCAGCATCAGCTAAATTTTGTAAATATAACGAAAGTAAACTGTTTTCGAAAAAGAACCGCGGATGTATTTCATTTTACAATGATGCGTAAAAATAAAGGACGATTAACTATAAATATACACCCTATAGAAATAGTTCCGATTTCTTAACCCGCCGGTCATTTTTTAAACCTTGTGCGGAAAGAAAACATATGTTTCGGAGTGTATGTGACAACAAAATGTCTAACACTGATCGGGATTTTAAAGAATGAAATATTTTGAACAGCCAGGAATATTTACGCGCATGTTTACACATTCTCTTTTTACGATTATATCCATCCATTCATAAATTTTATTCAATGCGCGGCAAGGGACGTAATTATAACTTTCCTTATTACTGATATGTTTAACCTGCGGACCTGGCGCGAGCTAGTCTGCGTTCCTACATGTATTGTTCCTACGCGTGGGCACCTTAGGCAGAAAACGTTAATGTCGATGTTTAAACGATTTGTTATATTTCATAGGTGGTGATTGTTTTAAGTAGAAGGCAATTTACCCTATAGTCGACTGTAGACCTCATTATCTTGAAACGCATCAAATGAGCTATTTTGTTAAAATACATATCAATGACTGCAGTAAAACATTTGAACATCGTTACTTCGAAAACGTTGTGTTGAGTACAGTGAAAATCCCTGCTGTCTATGAGTACCGGGAATAGAAACAGAGACAATTCGATCCAAAATACGATTTATAACTGTTGCATTATGTTCATATCTTATTACCAACTGGTATAGCCCTCACTAACGAAGATTACAGACTGAAATAGCCGTCACAATAAAACAAAGGACATATATTTTGAATACACAAACAAATCCAGCGTCTTCAGCGCTTTGATTTAAGTTTGATATAGATTTCTGAATTTCCCTTTCAGATATAGGTAAATTTAAATGAGCATTAGATTCACGTAGGATGCCTATTTCATCTTCGTCAAAGTATTCATTTTGCTCACTATTTTCACCTACATTCAAAGTTTTAAAATGTTCATAGAATTCTTGTATGTTGGGGGATTTAGCATTCTAGATAAGTTGTTGTTTTTGCATATATCTATAAGCCAAAAACCGTGCGTATTCATTTTGCGATCGCTCGAGTTTCGGTGAAAAAGGAATTGATAAATTTTCAAGAATCGTGCTCTTGTCAAAAACAGATTGGGAGTCTGAATCAATCCCAAAAATAGGTTTGAAATGAGTATCTAAAGGAATAAAATCATTGAGTTGTGCCGTTCTGGCATTAACATCACCATTAAAAAAAAACGTATTTGTTATCGCAACAAATAGATGCGATTTCGTTTTCAAATTCCGACAAGTCAATCCTCATTTAAAAAACGTGAATTTTCAGGTGGCAGGTAGATGCAGCCTATTACTATGTTCTCTCCGAGATTAGTAAAAGTTTTATTAATAGAAAGCCATAAAACATATTAAAACATATTCTGATTTGTTTTCTAATATTTCAACTTGAGGGGTTATATTATTTAGGATAAGTATACCAATGCCTCCCGACTTCCGTTTATATTTTTGAGTTCTATGTTTTGTAAAGAATGTATAACTATCAATATCAATAATATCATTTAAGTCAGTATTTGTTTCTGAAAGAGAGACAAAGTCATAATTATTAATGAAGTCAATAAACTCTGGATAGTCAAGACGTTTTTTCAATCCACTTACATTTAGTGTACAAAGTTTCAAACGACTGTCAACTTTCTCTATCTCGGGATTATTCCCCCTAATGTCCTATTTGTTACCTGCGTACGCTGTATTTCGGATCTTTGTTGTTGTTTGCCTTTTTGCTCAAAGGAGCTACCAGCAAGTATCCTGTCGCGGACAGGAGCATGTTGGCGATGGCCACGGCTGGGTGTCGGTGACCTAGATTGTTTACGTCTGGGCTGTGGTGTGGGCGAATAGGGGGATCCTAACCGCCGTTGCGCAATGCTACTATTTCTTGATCCACTGTCAGATGAAAGTTCTCAATTTCCAGTACACCGAGGCGATTTGCTAGTGACACGTGGGTTGGTGTAGCGATTTCTACGCGTGTCGGGGCTAACCTCCTGCACTTAATGTGTTACCCTATCTCTGCGCATAATATAGTCCCAGTGTGGGAATGCGTTACACACAACTCAGAAAATACCAATATAACTACATAGCTTAGATGTGCCGATAAACCAAACTCAATCAACATTTTCAATGGATTTTTGCAAATTGCTTCCTAGATTTGATTCTAGCATTAATTTTATTTATGTTTTAATATCTTTTTAGAGAAATATAAATGTTTAACAAGAAATTTTGAGCGAACAGCAATGAAGTATTCATCCCATAATGGTCAATTTTTCGAAGGCCACGAGAACTGTCATTTGCATTAAATATACCCTTTCAATGACTCATATTAAAACATACCGTCAAATTGAAAAGATATATGGAATTTTATTCACACTAATTGAACGGTATACGAGACAGAATAATTTGTCAATTTCTAGTAACCACTGTAATAATTTAACGTAATTTTTGGTAATAAAGTATTCCGTATACTCTGCAGACTAACAAAACAACACATTATGTCTTTTTATTCCACCAACTACATGTAATGGGCCTCCCCAAGTGATCTAGATGTATATGATTACAAAGTTTAACAAGAACTACCTTTAAAAAAGATAGTCGGCGCAAATTTTAGTATATGAAAACGATTGATAGCTAGATTTTCATAGTAGAAATTATCAGTAACAGGACCTTGACCGGGATTCGAACCCATGAAATTTCCCTTGCAAAGTTGTGCTAATGCTCTCCTGACTGAGCTTACCGGCCATTTATCAAATTTGTCTCCAATTGTAATTAAATATCTATTGCGACATGTGTATCAAGAAAACAAGTTTAATCCTTGTATTTCTTATAAATATATATATCTTTTAATCCACCAATTCTGATGAGCATAACATATGTTACAAACAGGTTATAGTACATATAATCAAATACATATGGTAACATTTGTAAATTGAGTAACATGCATAAACATGGTACACTTCAAATATTATAGAACATATAAATTACAAGAGTTTCATGAATACGTCGATAGTATAAATGAATATATTAGCGAAAGTTAAATCGAAAGCATATATTCTACATTATACAACCGAATCAAAATTCATTACAGAACAGAACATAATCTTAAGTCTAGTTTCGAAACGAAAGTACTAGAACAAAGAAGATGTGTTTCAATTCATCAACAACACACATGTACAATAAAAATTGCCAAATTGAAGGAGAACATCCTTGTATATTGGCATTTATGTAACATAAACAGACGGTCTATTGGCTTTAGTACAGATGCTACATTAAACAAGTAAGCATAGTCTATAGGCAAATGCATGGTTGATAAACCCGTTCATTGAGCACAACACGGATACTTGTATAAGTTTATCACATTGATCCGAGGGCGACATATCAATAAAAGATGATGTAAAAAAGGGGGGAGGGAATTGATAACCTTCATATCCCCACTTATCAATTAAACAATCCCACAATTTAGCTCTCTCAGAATCCTTATTTGGGCAAAAGCACACTAGGTGTTCAACAATGTTTTCACATACTCTTTTGCAGTTGGGAGCATATCCGTAGTGTATTTTCTAGACACTTGACGTGGAAACTATTTTCATAAGTTGCCTACACATGTATATAAGTTTATGATTTTGCCTTGCAACATTCCAAAATAGACAAGACTTTGAAT
Organism: Saxidomus purpurata; assembly: GCA_022818135.1. Lineage (NCBI taxonomy): Eukaryota > Metazoa > Mollusca > Bivalvia > Venerida > Veneridae > Saxidomus > Saxidomus purpurata. Next base: position 56,097,212 of record JAFMSR010000004.1, read on the forward strand.
TCTTGGAGAACATGGTATTCAAGAAACTATATTGCTCAGTTAGTCTATTTAATATTAGTGTTCGCTCCCGAGACAATACAAACGTATTTTCTAAGTAGAATCCTTCCAAGCATATTTTGATGGAAAAATGCCGTCAGCGGCATAACTGTCTAAAATATACTTCAACTCATATTTTTGCAATATGCGATAAATGTCCGGTAAAAATCCGTGTGACTGTTTGTCGCCATTTAAAAAGTGGAAAAGTCTTTTATTGAAAAATCCTTTTGCGAGGTATTTATTCGGCAGTCTACAAAACTGACCTAAGAATTGTAGTTTTTATGGTCAATTATTGTCTCAATAGAATTTGCACCAATCGACAATAGAGTGAAGGGATCAGTTGAGGTACATGGATGGAATGATTGAATATTCTTAAGGCAAAATCTAGGGGGGGGGGAGGGGGGGGGTGGGATTGTTCTAGGCGTTGAATGTCGGAGCCAGTGAGAGTGGACCAAAGTTCGCATCCGTACAAAGACTTCGGAATGACGATGGAACTATAGATCACCATAGAAGAGATTGGGTTTAAGCAAATGGGACTGATTCCACTGTTCACAATGCTAAGATATGTCCCACGTAGTTTATTGCAAGAGTCCTCAACGATATCTTTCGTCGAGAGAAATGAGTCTGATTTAATGCCAAGATGAACATAATTGGTTACTTCGTTAATCACTTCATTACCAAGTTTGAAAGCCCTGTTATTGTCTATTTTAAAGTGCTCATTGAAAGAAATAATTCCACATTTAGACGCATTGTACTCATACCTCCATTTCTTGGAATATCTGTGGCAAATATCCAGCATAGTGTTAAGACCCGAAATTGAAAGAGACACCAAGGTCATATCATCTGCTACTGTTGGAGCACTTATGTTGTTATTGTACACACTTATGCCACAGTTGCTGTTTTCTAGTAAATTTATCAATTCATTTATATACAGTAAATATAGGATCGGGGAACTTTTTCCTCCCTGCCTTGTGCCACGAAGTACGGGGAACCAATCAGAATATTATATCGCTAGTTGTGATTGACTATTAACTAATTCCTTATTTTATTATAAATTATGCATTATCTTTTTTTTAAAAAAAAGAAGTTTTCGGTTCGCATGAACTGTTTTTCGGTCCTTTTTCGGTCCTTTTTCAGTCTTATTCGGTCGGGGGAGAGAATAGTCTTGTCCATTACTCGTTAAGTCCTGCTTGTACTGCACGGGGCGGGGGAGAGAATAATCTTGTCCATTGCTCGTTAAGTCTTGCTTGTACTACACGGGGCGGGTGAGAGAATAGTCTTGTCCCTTGCTCGTTAAGTCCTGCTTATACTACACGGGACGGGTGAGAGAATAGTCTTGTCCTTTGCTCGTTAAGCCATGCTTGTACTACACGGGGCGGGGGAGAGAATAGTCTTGTCCCTTGCTCGTTAAGTCCGGGACGGGTGAGAGAATAGTCTTGTCCTTTGCTCGTTAAGCCATGCTTGTACTACACGGGGTGGGTGAGTGAATAGTCTTGTCCTTTGCTCGTTAAGCCATGCTTGTACTACACGGGGCGGATGAGAGAATAATCTTGTCCTTTGCTCGTTAAGCCATGCTTGTACTACACGGGGTGGGTGAGAGAATAGTCTTGTCCTTTGCTCGTTAAGCCATGCTTGTACTACACGGGGCGGGTGAGAGAATAGTCTTGTCCCTTGCTCGTTAAGCCATGCTTGTACTACACGGGGCGGGTGAGAGAATAGTCTTGTCCCTTGCTCGTTAAGTCCTGCTTGTACTACACGGGGCGGGGGAGAGAATAGTCTTGTCCCTTGCTCGTTAAGTCCTGATTGTACAACACGGGGCGGGGGAGAGAATAGTCTTGTTCTTTGCTCGTTAAGTCCTGCTTGTACAACACGGGGCGGTGGAGAGAATAGTCTTGTCCTTTGCTCGTTAAGTCCTGCTTGTACTACACGGGGCGGGTGAGAGAATAGTCTTGTCCCTTGCTCGTTAAGTCTTGCTTCTACTACACGGGGCGGGGGAGAGAATAGTCTTGTCCTTTGCTCGTTAAGTCTTGCTTGTACTACACGGGGCGGGGGAGAGAATAGTCTTGTCCCTCGCTCGTTAAGTCTTGCTTGTACTATACGGGGCGGGGGAGAGAATAGTCCTGTCCCTTGCTCGTTAAGTCTTGCTTGTACTACACGGGGCGGGGAAGAGAATAGTCTTGTCCCTTGCTCGTTAAGTCCTGCTTATACTACACGGGACGGGTCAGAGAAGAGTATTGTTCCTTATTCGTTTAGTCCTGCTTCTAATACACGGGTTGATGATTGAAGAGTCTTTTCCATTGCTCGTAAAAGTTTTATTCTTTGTGCTCCGACTTCAGAAAAGTTATTTCAGACGATGTGTTGCTTAGTAGTATGTAAGAACTCACTCGGGATGTATTGTTTGTAGTAAACACAATTTTCTCTTAGGTCGAGTCCAGCAGGGAAGTGTTAGGTTCGCATGTAGAGTCCTGCAATGAAGTGTGAGGTTGGCATGCAGAGTCATGCAGGGAAATGTGAGGTTGGCATGCTACAAACCGGTTACGTAAGCTGTATATTACACTTGTGGTTTTGACAATTTTAAAATCTGAAAAGAACTCAGAAGTGGCACATCTTCCATGATGATTTTTAAGTACCTTGCTTAGGTTAGTTGAGTTCAAAGTGTACACAAGGTACATTATACTCATATAGTCTGTGATATAGTAAGGGAAGGTTTTTGAGTTATAAGATTATACAATGTACAATAATATCAAGCTTGTAGACATAGTTCTGTTTTGTTCTGCTGTTGAAAGATATCACTACGTAACATGACCGTTATTACAATGACATAAGCGTAACCGTCACATGACCATTGCAGCTGTCACATGACCCTTTACACAGTAAAGAGACCGTTACAGCTATCATATGGCCATTCCCTTATGAACAACACCTCCGATAGCTCACACAGGGAAAAGAAGCAAAACACCACAAAGTATTTTTGGTATAAGCTTTATGGGTACCGACAGACCGACTGAAATTTATTTTATTACAAAAACCTTAACATGAAATGATGCTTCACTATAATTAACAATGCAAACTTCAGTATCAAACATGCGTATGTCACTCATTTACAATGTGATAATATTGCAGTATGAAATTATAAAACACTTTTCATGATAATAATAAACATAAAAACAAGTCATAGAGCCATTAATACTTTATTAATGATTATCGTCTAATTTCGACTGTACCAAATGTTGAATGGCAATTACACGCTACTTTATAAAGCACGAAAACTTCGTGAGATACCAAACTGTCACACCTATCGGAACTTATGAACCAATGGAAATAAATTTCAGTCTAATTCATCAATTCAAACGACAAAAATTTCAGTTATACTGTGACATGACCGTTACAGCCATGACATGATCGTTTCATCTACAACATGACCGTAACAGCTGTCACATGACAGTACAACCGTCACATGATTGTTTCAATGCTACAACTATCATAATCATCATCATTATTATGATTGTTTCAACCGTCATGCGGCCGTTACAACCGTGACATGTCTTTTTCAACCGTCGCAAACCATTCCTGTTCCAACCGTGACATGACCGTTACAGCCGTGATATGGCCGTTTCGGCCTTGACATGGCCGTTTTATCCGTCATATGGTACTAATTTCTTGTTAATATGCATGACAAGATATTTCTCAAAAACGTTTAAAGTATGTACACATCTTCGTTAATGTAGATATGAGATACACTGTGAAATGACCATATTATGATGTATTCAGAGGAGATCCTGAGCTGATTCATGGTCTGTATGAGAGTCTTCTCCCTGGCAATCACAAACAGACTGAAAGACGACATTCAAATATCGTCCACATAGTGTCGCAACCGACACACCAGTGTATGAAAAACGTGCTCATCTCTCTTCTTCTTGCAGATATGATCGCAGATGAAAACCAAAACCTGCAAAGTACCAGAATTCTACATGCGAACAACAATCAAACGTTCTATTGAGAAGAGGCATTCAGCCACACGTTACTTTACTTTTTTATTATAACCCGATATTACTGGGTAAAGTAAAATGATAATGTACATGTACGCCATTGTACGGACAGGTAAAACGTGTCGGAAATATCCGACTGCTGGCATAGTTCGGCAGTTTTCGTATGTGTCGTATGATTACTGGATTCACAGTAGACTGTTTTCAACAGCGTAGAAAGTGATATCGAAATTCTCAGTTGTAGCTTATCAATTCATTCATTTTTTACTTAGCTTTATAGTTTGATGTATACAACTGTTGAGGAAAACACTGTTCAAATCTTGTGATTATTCTGAGTACCTACCACAAGCCAAATATAACAAAATATTGCTATACAGCTGAAGAAGGCGTTACTTATTTTCTCCATGGGATATATTGAACCAAACCTTATACATCCGGCCAGCATGAAGAAACCTGAAATAGATCCATGTGAGTTTAAGCTCGCTGATACAGCTGTGTACAGATTTACTAAGAAGCCAGTGCGCAAGAGGTTTTTATACGGGACAGGTGTGCCTTTAGGCGGTATTGGCACACTTGGTGGGATATTGGCCCGAGGGCGTAAGTGTCCCGTATAATTACCTTTTCATTGCATATGTTGAACATCGGTTTTGCTGAAGACATAAGACAAGTATACAAAACACAAATTCCTGCAATATCCATTCTATTTCATAAACAAGAAGGCCATCATGGCCCTATATCGCTCACCTGACTACCATTGGCTATAAAAAAGGGGTCATGATTCTAACATAATTCGTAGAGGTCCACTACACAATGCTAAGTAGCATTTCAAATATCTTTTATTTGCCTGTCGGCCTTGTGTATTTTTTAAGTTTTCCCTATATAAGCCTATGTGAAATCAAGTGACTTCCCCCCTCCCGGGAAGGGATCAATTTTAACCCGGTGCTCATAATTTGAACAGTCTTGGTAGAGGTCCACTAAACAATGCCACATATTAAATATCTAAGCTCTAGGCCTTTTGGTTTCAGAGAAGAAGATTTTTAAAGTGTTTCCTATATAAGCCTATGTAAAACCAAGTGACCCACAGGGCAGGGTCAATTTTGACTCGGGACTCATAATTTGAACAATCTTGGTAGAGGTCAATGCCACATGCTAAATATCTAAGCTCTGGGCCTTGTGGTTTCAGAGAAGAAGATTTTTAAGTTTTTCCTATATAAGCCTATGTAAAACCAAATGACCCCCCGGGCGGGGTTAATTTTGACCCGGGGGTCATAATTTCAACAATCTTGGTAGAGGTCTAATAGACAATGCCACATGCTAAATATATAAGCTAGGCCTTGTGGTTTCAGAGAAGAAGATTTTTTAAGTTTTTCCTATTTGTTGCCATAGCAACCATAGTTCTGTATGGAATAGAATTCTTTGTACAAATTTGATAAAGCTTCATGCAAGGAACATTTCTGCAAAGTCTCATCAATATTGGCCCAGTGGTTTCAGAAGAGTTGTCGTTCGAAGGAAATGGTGGACGGACGGACGGACGGACGGACGACGTTCGACGGACCCCGGACGGTGAGTGATCCTAATAGCTAAAAAATAATACCATTGAATGAATACTATAGATTATGTATAGTATCTACAAAAGCATACGTGTCACTTTCAGCATTTCGCTGCTCAATAAGCCCGTCTTAATTCTATAAACGGTGAGATAGAGACTTAAGCGTCCTCTCGGAGGACATTTTTCGTTACGTCTACGTTGTCAATTATGTAAAAGTTCTCACGTGCTGACGGTCTGCCGTTGCTGCACAGTTTACCGGAAATAACTTTGATATGGATTTCCTGGCACACTATCAGTTATCGGCAGACTACGTCACGTGATCGTTTTATCGGCCCATATCACCAAAAATCAAGGCAAATTTTATACTATATATAGTAACATATGCAATAAGCAAGCGTTGCAACCGACACAGTGGTGACATTGTTTGTTTTACCTCATTCCCGGAAAACAGACGAACAACGATGCTACATTGCATTATCCACCTCCATGGCCGAGTGGTCAAGATCAAATATGTTACGCTTAGGGTCACGAATTCAAGCGAAAACAAACGCTCTTTTGTCGTTCAATGCTACAGTTAGCTTACAAAAGATAATAAATCATAAATGTACGTGTATGACTATGTTATAATTACACAATATACTTTATCACAACATGTACCATAATTATGTTTTAGGATGATCGGACCGGTACCGGTTGCAGACTGGTGTGCTCTAATGTATTCATTGACTTATGTGTCAGTCACACTACACCGTATAGCGTTAACGGACGATCAACGTATAGAAAATTTGCGGCAGAAATTTATCCGGTGATGAAAGGCATCACCCGCTGCTGCTCGATGCTCTCGCGATCGGTGTATGGGGCGCATAAAACGGAACATGGTCGCACGATCAACGCACATAATACAGGACGAACAATGTTCAATCAACGGACAGCACCGCACTAGTAATGAACTTGTACCGCGTAAAACGTAAGCGCAATGCATGAGAAACTGACAAAACGTTGACGAACGTATTTCTACCGGTCACGTGACGGACAAAACGGGTATAACCAGGTTTTATATCATTATTCATCAGTTTTGTTCTGTGGACCATCGCTTCACGTCCGTTATTTATCAATTCTAATGCGTTCCTTGTCAGTTCCTTGTTAGTTCCTTGTCAGCTCATTGTCAGTTCCTATACGTTCCTTGTCGTTTCACGTCCGTTAATTATCAGTTCCTATGCGTTCCTTGTCAGTTATCGTCCGTTGAACATACGTTACATCAGTTGCATGTCCGGTAGTAGTCCGGCCGTGAATCAGGTCTACTGGACGAAAACGGATGCGAACCGGACAAGTACAGAATAAGGAACGCATGAGTAACGAACGAAACGCATACCAGCACACTGTTTTCGTACATTTAACGGACAACTTTGTCCGGTGGTGTACGTTCCAAATTTTGAACATGCTCAAAACAAGGCGCTGCACGAGAAACGGAAAAGAAACGCATGCGAACGGACACAAATGGAGTGAAAATTGTGTTATACGCTTGACGTCCGTTAACGCTATACGGTGTAGTGTTACTGACCCATTATATAGATACGCTTACATATTATACATGTATGACCAGGCTTTTGTCAACATGTTTTAACATGCCCCCCCCCCCCCCCCTCACTCGAAAAAAGAACTTTGTTTAAACTTCACACACGATATAATGGACAATTCTGATATAAAAGAAACTGCCGACATTTGAGTTTTGTGTGTGTGTAGTTTTTAGCGAATAGTAAAGAATGACATTTATGCTAAATACAACAAGATTTATAGTAGTGTAACGAGCCGAGGGCCTAAGACGCAGCAGATCCATTCAGTGAAAAGTATACTCAACCCTGAATGGGTCTCTGTGCCTTAATATACTACCCTAATCCCCATCACATGTACATGGGTTTTAAATTTGCATATTATCATCATATGCAACCAGAACGTTTTCACTACGTTCACCGATCGTTACACTACTTCCCCCTCCAGAAGACTCGTCCCGAGTCTTGGCCTGGGAACTTCGTGGGTACGGCAACTCCTGTCTGGCAGTTGTCTTCATCCCACCGCTGCCACCATTGGTAACGAGCCGAGGGCCCAAGACGCAGCAGATCCATTCAGTGAAAAGTATACTCAACCCTGCATGGGTCTCTGTGCCTTATATATACTACCCTAATCCCCATCACATGTACATGGGTTTTAAATTTGCATATTATCATCATATGCGACCGAACGTTTTCACTACGTTCACCGATCGTTACAGTAGAAAAGTTGATCAAATATTACAATAACAACATGGTTATAAAAGGACTTACTTGATACAATGTACATTCCAATACTGAGGTAAAACAAGATTAAGGTGAACCTTAAACATCGTCTGCCTGGGACATGGTGCTTTACAATCAGGTATGAAGTAGTCATAAAAGTAATTCCGTGTACCCATAGCAACACCGTAGCTACAATCTGTAAACCAAGTGTAGTAGCATCCAGCACTGAAAAGACATATGATCTTTATTATCATCTAGTCCACAATTTTCAGATTGAACTTCTATTACCCTACACAATGTTCAGATTGAACTTATGTTACCCTACACAATGTCCAGATTGAACTTATATTACCCTACACAATGTTCATATTCAACTTATAATACCCTACACAATTTCCAGATTGACCTCATATTACCCTACACAATGTTCAGATTGAACTTATATTACCCTACAAAATGTTCAGATTGAACTTATATTACCCTACACAATCTTCATATTGCACTTATATTACCCTTCACAATGGTCATATTGAGCTTATATTACCCTACAAAATGTTCAGATTGAACTTATATTACCCTACACAATGTTTATATTGAAGTAATATTACTCTACAAAATGTTCAGATTGAACTTATATTACCCTACACAATGTTCTGATTGAACTTATATTACCCTACAAAATGTTTAGATTGAACTTATATTACCCTACACAATGTTCAGATTGAACTTATATTACCCTACACAATGGTCATATTGAACATATATTACCCTACACAATGTTCAAATTGAACTTATAGTACCCTACACAATGTTCAGATTGAACTTATATTACCCTACACTATGTTCAGATTGAACTTATATTACCCTACACAATCTTCTTATTGCACTTGTATTACCCTTCACAATGGTCATATTGAACTTGTATTACCCTACAAAATGGTCATATTGAACTTATATTACCCTACACAATGTTCAGATTGAACTTATTTTACCCTACTAAATGGTCATATTGAACTCATGTCGACCTACACAATGGCCATATGTAACTTATATTACCCTACACAATGTTCAGATTGAACTTATATAACCCTACACAATGTTCAGATTGAACTTATGTTACCCTACACAATGGCCATATTTAACTTATATTACTCTACACAATGTTCAGATTGAACTTATATTACCCTACACAATGTCCAGATTGAACTTATGTTATATTACCCTACACAAGGTCCAGATTGAACTTATGTTACCCTACACAATGCCCAGATTGAACTTATATTACCCTACATAATGTTTAGATTGAACTTATATTACCCAACTCAATGTTCAGATTGAACTTATATCACCCTACAAAATGTTCAGATTGAACTTATATTACCCTACACAATGTTCAGATTGAACTTATATTACCCTACACAATGTTTAGATTGAACTTATATAACCCTACACAATATTCAGATTGAACTTATATTACCCTACAAAATGTTCAGATTGAACTTATATTACCCTACACAATGTTCTGATTGAATTTATATTACCCTACAAAATGTTCAGATTGAACTTATATTACCCTACACAATGTTTATATTGAACTTATATTACTCTACAAAATGTTCAGATTGAACTTATATTACAATACAAAATGTTCTGATTGAACTTATATTACCCTACAAAATGTTTAGATTGAACTTATATTACCCTACACAATGTTCTGATTGAACTTATATTACCCTACACAATGGTCATATTGAACATATATTACCCTACACAATGTTCAAATTGAACTTATAGTACCCTACACAATGTTCAGATTGAACTTATATTACCCTGCACAATATCCAGATTGACCTCATATTACCCTACACAATGTTCAGATTGAACTTATATTACCCTACACAATTTTCAGATTGAACTTATATTTCCCTACACAATGTTCAGATTGAACTTATATTACCCTACACAATGTCCAGATTTAACTTATATTTCCCTACACAATGTTCAGATTGAACTTATATTACCCTACACAATGGTCATATTGAACATATATTACCCTACACAATGTTCAGATTGAACTTATATTACCCTACACAATGGTCATATTGAACTTATATTACCCTACACAATGTTCAGATTGAACTTATATTACCCTACACAAAAGTCATATTGAACTTATATTACCCTACACAATGGTCATATTGAATTATAATAAAAATGAAGCTTAAAACACAGCAGATGCTTTGACAAAAGATGTAAGAAAGAAGTCATCCTGAATTTTTTTTACAGATGTCCTAGTTACACTGTTAAACATATTCATATAGCTTGTCTGTATTTTTGGAAATGTTCATTATTCCAGGCGTATAAATGATTAATTACACGGCGCATCAGCGTCGTGTAGTTAAAGGTGTTACACTGTATAATGTTTGCCATGGAGGAGCATGTGACCTTATGTTTCCTACAGTTTTCTACAGTTTCTTTCCTCGAAAGTGGAACCAATCTGCGGAAGTGGAACCTGTGTTTTTCGCCCAATGTTGTTTCGTACAATTAAAGTTCAACACAATCTTTAAATAAACAGGGTTTACATTTTTTAAATAAATAGGACTACAATAACATTGATATCGTAAGTAAATAACTTACAGCAAAGAGTGTGTAATTTAAGACAGCAAGGAATAGTTTAAGGGAGTTGTCCGGCGAATTAAATTCAAAACGGTATATTTTACAGACGAACTTTGCAGACAATATAAACAACGAAGGTTTCTGCATACAATATACACGAAGAAGGGTATTTGATTTTGCAGACAATAAAGATTGTACAGGAACATTTTGTAGACCTATATATGAATGAGAAACTTAATAGGCTGCTTAATCTAATTTTGATAATAATGATATGTGATAACAAAATACAAGTCATTTACATAGATTTTAATTATTATTGATGTGTGATAATTGTATGAACTACTTGATTTATTTGTTAGGTGTTAGGTAGGTCAAAAGCTATGTATCGTTTATATTTATTTATGTTGAATGTAACATACGGGCTGAAAATTACGAAAGCCGAGAAGGGTCAAATAAAAAACAAAAATAGAGTAAATAAACGAGAATTAAACGCGTACGTACGAGAAATAAACGCGTAAGATGTCTTACCGGTGGAAATGACATTTATTTATACCAAAACATTCCTAACTTGATTGTTTAAATCGATGTATATTTTCGAATTATAGAGCAGTAAGAAACTGCTAACTTTCTCACAAAGAGACATAGTCAGTAGCAGGACCCGAACCCATGACCCTAAATCTATGAGAGGTTACAATGATTTCTAGTCGGTGGCTTTTACCATCGGCCACGGGGCCCTTGACTTAGAGAAAATTGACAATTTTCAACTTGTGTTACATATATCCCAACTAGAGCTATCACTGAACATGATGAAAATACCACCACAAGCGGGCCTTGTCACAAGAAATGGCAATTCTCATTACCATAACCTCAACAACTACAATGTATGTGATTAACCAAGATAGCCGAGAAACACACTATGCTCATCATTTTGAAAATGCTATAAAGACCTTGGGGGGAAAATATCATGACCTTAAGCTAGCACAGTTAGAACATATGTTTTGCATGTCATATCAATAATCTGAACATTTGGCTCAAGTTTGTGGGGAAACAGTATTTTGACATTTGACTCTGATGTGTGACCTTAACTTCTCCTTGGTGTGTCTCTCGCACGTACGCGTTTTATTCTCGTATGTAGGCGGTTTTTTTCTCGTACGTACGCGTTTAATTCTCGTACATACGCGTTTAATTCTCGTACGTACGCGTTTATTTCTCGTACGTACGCGTTTAATTCTCGTAATTACGCGTTTATTTCTCGTACGTACGCGTTTAATTCTCGTACATACGCGTTTATTTCTCGTACGTACGCGTTTAATTCTCGTACATGCGCGTTTATTTCTCGTACATACGCGTTTTATTCTCGTACATACGCGTTTATTTCTAGTACGTACGCGTTTAATCCTCGTACGTACGGGTTTATTTCTCGTACATACGCGTTTTATTCTCGTATGTTCGCGTTTATTTACTCTTTTTATTTCTTATTTGACTCTTCTCGGCTTTCGTAGGAAATAAACTTTGTATGAATCTATGCAACTAGTGAATATTATGATCACGTGCTCGAAATCGCACCATTTGACAGAGAAGGTGTTTTCTATTGTGACCTTGCAAGTTGAAATAAGATAAGCATCAATCATCTGTTCTTTTGAGAAGATTTTTTAAACATTATTTGCCACATTGTAAATCTAGATTGGTCCTAAAATTGGCAACATTTTAGGCAATCATTAGGTCTATTGCTTGATAAATTAATTACATTTGAAAATGTCATACGGCTAGCTTTATAGTTACACCATAGGTCCCAATGAGCAGTGCATATGTACATAAATTTATATATTTATGACATGTATGCAACGTTTGGACTCAAACAGTAACACTTAAGTAAATGTAAGCTCGGGTCCAGGGTGTAGAGCGCTTTCGTTTATTCTCGGATATGGTATAAACTCGGGATGTTTGTTTTATTTTTACTTGGAACCCGCAGAATGTATGGACGGAGGATACAACTTTTTTCTTCTGGTTTAGAAGTTTTGCGAGCGGCAGGATTTTGAAATAATGAATATTAATTTTCAACTTGAATTAATCTTAAACGGACCTAACATGTACATGTTTAAAATTTTTAGAAAGCTCTAACAAATACAATATCAGTTATTCTGAGTTAAAATTATAGATTTGACTGACAGCAAAGACGTGATTTTTTTCGTTTCTAGAATAATAGCTTGTGTCATTTTAGCGTAGTGACTCTGCTTTCTGGAAACCCGACAGAATAATAAGTTAGACATGTTTTGGGTATTTGCAACAACTTAGATATAAACTCCTACACACTCTACTTGAAAGCAGACAACCCCTTTCCTTTTTATGCAGTGTACTTTTGCTGCTTTAGCAGCAATACTTTTACTTGTTAAATAAAATGCCTTTCTTGAAATTGTGACGATCACTCTGATAGGTAATATCACTTATTATACAAAAAGTATCACTGAGAAAATACCTCAAAGACATCACTTCTCCTTTTACATTATGTATATCTTTATAGAAACTAAATTGTGCCGTGTTATTTTCAAATCACCGGCATAAAGGTTTAGGAGTGAAATGAGACAAACATTCGATCAAAGTCAAATGAAAATCCTTCATGGAGTTTATAAGACATGAGTAGTAGTAAAAGGAGTGTCCCCCCCTGATATTTTTGCACATACTGATATTTTTGCACATACCGATATTTGCGCACATACACCCTTTACGATGTAGGGGAAGTAAATGCTACAGAAACTGGTTTTTATCACCGCAAGAGTGATGCCCCGGAATGGAGACACATTGTTTTAAAAAGTGTTTCCACCAACCGCGATAGAGTAAAAACATCACGCATGAGTCCGGCCTGATGAAAAGGGTCACAACCGGTTAATACGTTCACTCGTGTCTCTGATACTGGAAAGATCACCATGGATGATAAAGAGAAGGAACAAATTCTGCAGCGATATTATTTCGAGGAGAAAAACCCCGCCGCTTACGCGGGTCCCCAGAAACTTTATAGTGTTTTGAAGGAAAAGTATCCAGGGGTATTTACGATAACGGACATAAAACAATGGCTGAACAATGAAGATGCATACTCATTGCAGAAAACACGACCGACACAAGTTCAAAACGGTCAATAACCTCTGAAAAACTAATTTTTTAATATATATTTAAAACGATACATTTGAAGAGAGTATAGTTTATGCCCGCTGAGAGACAGCAGCCGACTTTTCAGGTTATAACGACCGGTTCGGAGACCATATCATCGCTTTTGCGTCCGCCATTCAATTAGCACTTAATGTCCGGTGTGTTACATGCATGAGTCGGTTTTCTATAGGATGTGTAGCAGAGCAAAGGTCACATAATATATCTCTACACGGGTATAGTAGGAATTCACTATTATATATATCAACACTATAAGCCACACGAAGTGACAAGATGAGGCATTCAGGAGGTATGATGAGGTATTGAGGAGGTAATGAGGAGGCATGAGGAGGTAATGAGGAGGTACTAGGAGGTTATGAGGGTCACTTCTTGTGGCTTATAGTGTTGATATATATGATAGTGATTTGGTACAGATGGCGAGGGCAGTTGCTAATAAAGCGAGACCATTATGTCACTATGGAGAGTAACGACAAGAACATCATATTTCATTGTAGGAAATGTGGTTACGTTTTTTTGCTTTGGAGAAACCTATTACACCACTTCAGAGTATGGCATACATGCGATACATGCGAGTATTATTCAAATTAGTAGGAATTCACTATTATATATATCAACACTATAAGCCACACGAAGTGACAAGATGAGGCATTCAGGAGGTATGATGAGGTATTGAGGAGGTAATGAGGAGGCATGAGGAGGTAATGAGGAGGTACGATGAGGCATGAGGAGGTGATGAGGAGGTATGATGAGGTATTGAGGAGGTAATGAGGAGGTACGAGGAGGTTATGAGGGGGTCACTTCTTGTGGCTTATAGTGTTGATATATATGATAGTGATTTGGTACAGACGGCGAGGTCAGTTTCTAATAAAGCCAGACCGTTATCTCACTATGGAGAGTAACGACAAGAACATCATATTTCATTGTAGGAAATGTGGTTACGTTTTTTTTGCTTTGGAGAAACCTATTACACCACTTCAGAGTATGGCATACATGCGAGTATTATTCAAATATCTGTGTATGCTGCGACTGCGTGTTTGAAAACCGTAAGGCATTTCTCAAGCATGTGAAAATGAAAGCCTCGGAGGTAGTGAGGAGAAACAGACCAATGCAAACGGATTCTAACCTTTTAGGGATATCTAAGGGAGGTAAAAGTCGTTTGGTTCGGTCTCCTGAATGTTTGCGGCTATATGCGTCAAAATGTTTTATTCGATTTCTATCTATATGGCACTGGTTTCTGCAAATGAGACATGTATGTTGATATTTCGGATTATTTCATTTCAAATTTGGGGTATACCGTCGAAATCATACAAGTAATACTGGACTTTAATGAGCACCCCAATGACCAATAAATGGGACCTACCCATTGTAAAATTCCAAATGAAACACTTATAAAAAGATAGGACGGTTTATTCAAGCGTATATTGCAATGAAAATAAAACAAACTTTTGCGTATATTTCTCAACATACATGTAGATTAATCAAATATTAAAAAAAGTTGATAACTAATATATTTCGAAAGGACATCAACTGCATACTTATAAAAACCACAAACAGGTATTAAATAACAAGCGAGATTGTCATGGTGACACGATTAAATTACATTTTTTTGAAAGAGCAGACACTGCGACCCGTAAACCGCAAGCCTTTTCTTTGAATAGCGTTAATTTTAGTGGAGCGAGCGCTGTAGGAAAACATCATTTTAATCTTGCGTATATTTTAAGTGAATAGTTTTAGATAAAAGCTTATTACTTGATTTAAACTCTTGCTTGTTGCTAGACGTTTTTATATACCCTTAGTTAAATGGTAAACACCACCTATTGGAAAAATGACCGAGAAAAAGGAGTCACAAAGCAACATCTGTGTTTATTAGCTACATTTATTTTTTTCTTCTAAATTATCTACATTTCTTTAATATAACAGAGTGAGTTTTAATAAAACAGACACAATTTTTGCTCTTTCCAGATGGAACAAATGAATGAAGTCAGTCAATTCGTTGATAGAAATGTCACAGATCATAAAGGCTTTTTTTTATACAAAAGACACGCAGCTCACTTTAGCTTCGACAATATCGTTTTACTATTAGCCGAACAAGTTTGACAGTCCTGTTATACATGTATCACTCTCACTCAGTATCTTCCATTTGTTCCGTATCTTCTTCCTCTTCCAACTGTGGAGTGACGTAATTGTCCAGCACTTTATCAAACAGAAATCTCCGTTTAAGAATGGCGTACTTTAAGGCTTCCTCCCTTCGTAGTGTTCTGTTGCAATTAGTTGATTGACTGTCTTCTTTATCGCTTTATAGATGGGATCCTTCTTCATAGCATCGAACCACACCAGTTTTCTACCGAAAATGTTCATCATGGCTTTCCTGTAAGTGCTTTTCATGTCCTCAAAGACATTTTCTCTGGCTTCACTTTCACTGATCTCGGTATCATCTTCCATAAGCTCCTTCACTTCGGTTTCATACTGCGACTGGCACTTATCAAACGCTTCCTCTACAATGTATTCCCAAGGGTCAATATCCAAACTCTTCTCAGATGTTACAGACATATCGTCGTCGCAGTTATCAGAATTGTTTTCATTAACAGGTCCAAAAATGTCCTCTTGTACAGAAATGTCTGACATCGCGTCTTCCTCTGAATCTTCGTCCGGATGTGCAGACCTTTTATGCCGCAACATATTATCCCGTCTTCTAAAGACTTTGAAACATATATCACATTCAAACATCGCGCTTGAAGGCTAAACTGCAAATGAGGAGGAGTCATGTAAGTGTTCAGTTTAATACCTGTCCAATAGTAGTGATGTTTTCATCTTGATTTGAGGTCTGCTTCGGCTTTCTGCTCGCAGATGGTGCCCTCTGCCTAAGTTTCTTGTTACTCTTGTTACTAATACCATCTAACTTCCCTATGGAACCTTTACGCTTCCGTGTTTTACTGACTTCTTTCATTCGTTGCAATTCCAGATCGATTAATGTCACTTTAGGTTTGGACTGACGATCAAGCATACTCTTAGCTATAGCTGTCGTCTGCTCCGCTGGGAGGACCATCCGTATATACATTTCAGAATGAGGCACATGGCTTTTACGAGATGCGCTCCTATTAAACTTCCTCTTTACTCTCTTTTCTTTTGTATCGAATATATCCATTTTTCTCAGGTGTGCGTCTTCACTTCTTGACATCCAAGCAGTCACTGAAGTAAAAAATGTCATTCTATTTATTTATCGTTTAAGACTCAAGCTTTAAGACGTTTAAAAACCACCGTTGCAATAATATCGATATTCACACGTAAATAGGTATATATCCTACTTACTACCAGCTTATCTATCAGTTCGACTATATTGTTCACTTACACGCTTAAATGGAGTCCTTCTTAAGTTTATGATTCAAATATGGTTAACTCCTCGGAGGTAAGGGAGTGCCCCCAAACGTGTCTGACACCACCCCCTAACGAAGGGGGCACTCCCTTACCTCCGAGGAGTTAACCATATTTGAATCATAAACTTAAGAAGGACTCCATTTAAGCGTGTAAGTGAACAATATAGTCGAACTGATAGATAAGCTGGTAGTAAGTAGGATATATACCTATTTACGTGTGAATATCGATATTATTGCAACGGTGGTTTTTAAACGTCTTAAAACTTGAGTCTTAAACGATAAATAAATAGAATGACATTTTTTACTTCAGTGATTGCTTGGATGTCAAGAAGTGAAGACGCACACCTGAGAAAAATGGATATATTCGATACAAAAGAAAAGAGAGTAAAGAGGAAGTTTAATAGGAGCGCATCTCGTAAAAGCCATGTGCCTCATTCTGAAATGTATATACGGATGGTCCTCCCAGCGGAGCAGACGACAGCTATAGCTAAGAGTATGCTTGATCGTCAGTCCAAACCTAAAGTGACATTAATCGATCTGGAATTGCAACGAATGAAAGAAGTCAGTAAAACACGGAAGCGTAAAGGTTCCATAGGGAAGTTAGATGGTATTAGTAACAAGAGTAACAAGAAACTTAGGCAGAGGGCACCATCTGCGAGCAGAAAGCCGAAGCAGACCTCAAATCAAGATGAAAACATCACTACTATTGGACAGGTATTAAACTGAACACTTACATGACTCCTCCTCATTTGCAGTTTAGCCTTCAAGCGCGATGTTTGAATGTGATATATGTTTCAAAGTCTTTAGAAGACGGGATAATATGTTGCGGCATAAAAGGTCTGCACATCCGGACGAAGATTCAGAGGAAGACGCGATGTCAGACATTTCTGTACAAGAGGACATTTTTGGACCTGTTAATGAAAACAATTCTGATAACTGCGACGACGATATGTCTGTAACATCTGAGAAGAGTTTGGATATTGACCCTTGGGAATACATTGTAGAGGAAGCGTTTGATAAGTGCCAGTCGCAGTATGAAACCGAAGTGAAGGAGCTTATGGAAGATGATACCGAGATCAGTGAAAGTGAAGCCAGAGAAAATGTCTTTGAGGACATGAAAAGCACTTACAGGAAAGCCATGATGAACATTTTCGGTAGAAAACTGGTGTGGTTCGATGCTATGAAGAAGGATCCCATCTATAAAGCGATAAAGAAGACAGTCAATCAACTAATTGCAACAGAACACTACGAAGGGGAGGAAGCCTTAAAGTACGCCATTCTTAAACGGAGATTTCTGTTTGATAAAGTGCTGGACAATTACGTCACTCCACGGTTGGAAGAGGAAGAAGATACGGAACAAATGGAAGATACTGAGTGAGAGTGATACATGTATAACAGGACTGTCAAACTTGTTCGGCTAATAGTAAAACGATATTGTCGAAGCTAAAGTGAGCTGCGTGTCTTTTGTATAAAAAAAAGCCTTTATGATCTGTGACATTTCTATCAACGAATTGACTGACTTCATTCATTTGTTCCATCTGGAAAGAGCAAAACTTGTGTCTGTTTTATTAAAACTCACTCTGTTATATTAAAGAAATGTAGATAATTTAGAAGAAAAAAATAAATGTAGCTAATAAACACAGATGTTGCTTTGTGACTCCTTTTTCTCGGTCATTTTTCCAATAGGTGGTGTTTACCATTTAACTAAGGGTATATAAAAACGTCTAGCAACAAGCAAGAGTTTAAATCAAGTAATAAGCTTTTATCTAAAACTATTCACTTAAAATATACGCAAGATTAAAATGATGTTTTCCTACAGCGCTCGCTCCACTAAAATTAACGCTATTCAAAGAAAAGGCTTGCGGTTTACGGGTCGCAGTGTCTGCTCTTTCAAAAAAATGTAATTTAATCGTGTCACCATGACAATCTCGCTTGTTATTTAATACCTGTTTGTGGTTTTTATAAGTATGCAGTTGATGTCCTTTCGAAATATATTAGTTATCAACTTTTTTTAATATTTGATTAATCTACATGTATGTTGAGAAATATACGCAAAAGTTTGTTTTATTTTCATTGCAATATACGCTTGAATAAACCGTCCTATCTTTTTATAAGTGTTTCATTTGGAATTTTACAATGGGTAGGTTCCATTTATTGGTCATTGGGGTGCTCATTAAAGTCCAGTATTACTTGTATGATTTCGACGGTATACCCCAAATTTGAAATGAAATAATCCGAAATATCAACATACATGTCTCATTTGCAGAAACCAGTGCCATATAGATAGAAATCGAATAAAACATTTTGACGCATATAGCCGCAAACATTCAGGAGACCGAACCAAACGACTTTTACCTCCCTTAGATATCCCTAAAAGGTTAGAATCCGTTTGCATTGGTCTGTTTCTCCTCACTACCTCCGAGGCTTTCATTTTCACATGCTTGAGAAATGCCTTACGGTTTTCAAACACGCAGTCGCAGCATACACAGATATTTGAATAATACTCGCATGTATGCCATACTCTGAAGTGGTGTAATAGGTTTCTCCAAAGCAAAAAAAAACGTAACCACATTTCCTACAATGAAATATGATGTTCTTGTCGTTACTCTCCATAGTGAGATAACGGTCTGGCTTTATTAGAAACTGACCTCGCCGTCTGTACCAAATCACTATCATATATATCAACACTATAAGCCACAAGAAGTGACCCCCTCATAACCTCCTCGTACCTCCTCATTACCTCCTCAATACCTCATCATACCTCCTCATCACCTCCTCATGCCTCATCGTACCTCCTCATTACCTCCTCATGCCTCCTCATTACCTCCTCAATACCTCATCATACCTCCTGAATGCCTCATCTTGTCACTTCGTGTGGCTTATAGTGTTGATATATATAATAGTGAATTCCTACTAATTTGAATAATACTCGCATGTATCGCATGTATGCCATACTCTGAAGTGGTGTAATAGGTTTCTCCAAAGCAAAAAAACGTAACCACATTTCCTACAATGAAATATGATGTTCTTGTCGTTACTCTCCATAGTGAGATAATGGTCTCGCTTTATTAGCAACTGCCCTCGCCATCTGTACCAAATCACTATCATATATATCAACACTATAAGCCACAAGAAGTGACCCTCATAACCTCCTAGTACCTCCTCATTACCTCCTCATGCCTCCTCATTACCTCCTCAATACCTCATCATACCTCCTGAATGCCTCATCTTGTCACTTCGTGTGGCTTATAGTGTTGATATATATAATAGTGAATTCCTACTATACCCGTGTAGAGATATATTATGTGACCTTTGCTCTGCTACACATCCTATAGAAAACCGACTCATGCATGTAACACACCGGACATTAAGTGCTAATTGAATGGCGGACGCAAAAGCGATGATATGGTCTCCGAACCGGTCGTTATAACCTGAAAAGTCGGCTGCTGTCTCTCAGCGGGCATAAACTATACTCTCTTCAAATGTATCGTTTTAAATATATATTAAAAAATTAGTTTTTCAGAGGTTATTGACCGTTTTGAACTTGTGTCGGTCGTGTTTTCTGCAATGAGTATGCATCTTCATTGTTCAGCCATTGTTTTATGTCCGTTATCGTAAATACCCCTGGATACTTTTCCTTCAAAACACTATAAAGTTTCTGGGGACCCGCGTAAGCGGCGGGGTTTTTCTCCTCGAAATAATATCGCTGCAGAATTTGTTCCTTCTCTTTATCATCCATGGTG
Source organism: Saxidomus purpurata (assembly GCA_022818135.1). NCBI lineage: Eukaryota > Metazoa > Mollusca > Bivalvia > Venerida > Veneridae > Saxidomus > Saxidomus purpurata. The sequence continues at coordinate 56,117,951 of JAFMSR010000004.1, forward strand.
ATCTTTCCAGTATCAGAGACACGAGTGAACGTATTAACCGGTTGTGACCCTTTTCATCAGGCCGGACTCATGCGTGATGTTTTTACTCTATCGCGGTTGGTGGAAACACTTTTTAAAACAATGTGTCTCCATTCCGGGGCATCACTCTTGCGGTGATAAAAACCAGTTTCTGTAGCATTTACTTCCCCTACATCGTAAAGGGTGTATGTGCGCAAATATCGGTATGTGCAAAAATATCAGTATGTGCAAAAATATCAGGGGGGGGACACTCCTTTTACTACTACTGACATGATATAAAGACCTTTGACATCCAAATGTTACTTTCACATTGAGATGATGCGCTTAGATAAGTTGTCCTGTACATCGACCGTAGATGCTTAGGGTTTAGATCTCATCAACCACGTCTATTTTATACGAGACATAATATAAACACAGATACTTATGGTATGAACCTCGACACCGGCTCCCAAACTGATCAAATTTTCCACGGGACATATATAAATGGGAAGAACATTTGACACCACAGTCGCATGAAGTTTTGAATATGGTTACCAGTATCTCGGGCCGGTCGTTTCCGATTCCTTCGGAATATAACTTTTGAAAACGGGTATCAAGGAAGTGGCATTTTTGTATGTAGTGACTTTTTAAAATAAATTTGATTGCGCGCTTAGACTTTCAGGGATGGTACTAGCACTGTTTTAAAGCATAATTGTTGCCTTATTGATAGACACCAGTGGCTATCTATGCTCATTTATCTTAATAATATGGACAAATTCAACCATAAACTAGAACTATCACTGAAGGCGATGAATACCCCTGCCCCCATCAGAAGACCACACTAGCTGACACCGTATATAAAATTATGTAACATCTGATGCTTTAATTATTGGACCATGCACAACTAAGCATGGTACTTATCATTTCTGTGAAGTTTTAGATGTTTTAGAGATCTAGCGTGCACAAGACAATGCTATCTCGAACCCATGTGATCTTGTTCTTTTAACTAATGACCCGAGACATGGACCATGCTTAACTAGGCATGGAACTTTAAATATCACTTCTGTGAAGTATCACGTGAAGTATCATTCAAATCTGACCAGGGATTTTGAAGATTTAGCGTCGACAAGATTTCGTCTACAGACGGACGGACGTACAGACAACCTAATCCAGTATATCTCCTAACACGTTGTGTTCGGGGGTATCAGAAGGGGAATCCTGGCGAGTTCGTCAAGAATGTTTCGTAACATGTATATGATATGCTTGTTAGTATGTCCGGGTGTTTTTTTAATGTCTTTATTTGTTTCAGAACTTGATATTATCTGACATGATTCAGGCGGCCGGAGGGGGGCAGGGGTCTACATTTCACGTGACTGTTTGACACATGCTTCGTAAAAAGAATTTCAAGGAGTTAGTTTATACATTTTGTTCAGCATTATTGTAAGACAGCATATAATAAATATTCTAGTTTCTTTCTGATAAAATGTACATGTAATGTGACAGCATACTATGTTATGTTTATACATTCTCCGTTAAACATGTGTTTTTATTATCTTCAAATGGTTTGATATTTGTCATTAATATGAGTCAATATAAATCTTACGAGAAGTTGGAGGAATTACCTACTTAAATTTCTACTTTCGTTTTTGACTAGCAAACTATCTGATAGTGGAAAAACATGTACATTAATATATACCCCCTGCGCTGTAATCCACTGTCTTCGCATCCTTACGCTGCTGGTTAAATAATCCTCTGTTTGTACCGTCGCTCTCTGACAACCACATAGGTGAGATAAGCACTGAGGTTTGTAACAGGGTTGGAAACTGACTTAAGAAGATAAATTGAAAAGTAACTATCAATAATTTTTTCATTATTTAGTTCCGCTTATTAAAGCAGAAAGTAAATATATCAATAATCAATTGCACAACCGAAACAAGACTTATTGATATTCACTGTATACGTAAATATTAAAACATAGATATTAGGAACCCAGAATCAACTGAAGCATGAAAGTACGTCATAACACTGATTTAACAACAACACACGATTTATATTGTACATCAATGTGACATTAAACACTAGAACAGTTAAAGTTACTTATAGATCTACTATGATATTTTCTATGTCATTTCAAGTTGCCAAAACAAAATATGTATTACCTAACTTGTAAATTTACTCTATAGACTATATAGACATGGCCAATGTTGGAAAATCGAGGTCAGATTTTAGTAGTGTACGTGTAAAATGTAACAGGGAAGTATTAATAAACAGAACAAATTAGTTCAGCGTCATTACAAAATGTATAATAACATACATATGAAGACTCTACGTAAACGCTTTATCTATATATGTGAGAGATAAAACAAAAATTTACATTGTAACGAGCGGGGGCGTGGGGCCCAGGGCGCGGCAGATCCATTCAGTGAAAAGTATACTCACAACCGGAATGGGTCCTGCCTTATATAAGGGGGGTTAACCCTAATCCCCATTCACAATTACATGGGTTTTAATTTTTATTTTTTTATTATTATTTTGCCACCGAACGTTTTCACTACGTTCACCGAACTTACAACATTAATAATGTTTTAGCTGTTCTCGTTTTGGGATCAAGAGTGTTTATAACCCCGACAAGACTGCTGTTTGCTGTTTGCTGTTTGCACATAGGATAAATTCGGGAAAGCAAGTGAATAACATAAACTAGAATCAATGTTACAATATAGGAAGTGTATAATATCCCACGGATCGATGTATCAGTAAGTCCGGTAATTTTGAGTTGTATATCTAAAATTTCACTGTCAGCTGATGTCAGAATATAAAGACAGAGAAATGAAAATTGATGAAGACGGGTAATAGTTTTAAAATTTAAGTTTCAAGAAGTTATGCTTAAAGCTGCTCGCCCTCAGATCTTGGTAGAAAAATAACGAGCTTCAAACTGCCTGAAATATACACATTTTAAAACGAATCAGTAAGTAAAAGATTCCAAAATAATTTCCTCTAAAGTATTTCTGCAATTTTAAAATGATACGCTACCAAATTATAAATCGTTACAAACCCGTTTGATATAACCATATAGTGTAGCAGTGCCATCAACCCACCAACATTTTCAACAGATTTTCTCAAATTGCTATGTTGATTTTCAGCAACACTTCGAACTAAAATGTGTAAGAGTGATTTATATGTATTTTGTATTTCAATATTGGAGAAGTAATGAATGTTATGACGTAAATGTTAAATGTGTAATGTTAATGTAAACAAAGAAGCTAATATACAACGATGCATATCATGTTGACGTATGACAGTGAAACGTAAATTATTGCCGAAAACGCACGAGTGTTTCAGGAGCTAGAGTTAATGAAGCTACGTGGAAAATATTACATTTTCCGGTGTTTGAAGACTGCGATACATCGACATCATAGCTGATGGTGAAGGTTAGATGTGATATCCAAATTGCAAGAGAAATCATAGCTGATGGTGAATGTTTTGTGATCTCTAGATTCCAAGAGAAATGATAGCTAATGCTAGACCTACCGATACTAGATCTAGCAATGTAAATGCACATTAATTTTTATAGAACATTGGGGAGTCGACCCAGTATGATGTCCAGGCGACGATTTATCAGTTTATATACCAAAAATTTAAAAGCCCAAATATTTCGGGGTGAGTACATGAACATGACATTATTACAAAAAGGTGCAATGGCGCTTTATGACATTTGTACGGGTACTACATTGTCTCCAACAGCCACAGGAAAGATCGAATCAAAACCAAGAGAATGCAGGGATAAAGTCCACTCCAATGAAAAATGGACTGATGCATTTCTAATATACATGTCAATTTATTGAAAAGAGGATCACATGAAAGCTTCCGAAATGTTACAATACATGTCTTTGATAGGGGAGGCAGCACATAGACAATGAGAATACTCTTGGCGTCTATGTGACGAGCATTTTCGCATGAAACAGGCTGCTTGCCAATGTTCATGGGGTCATTAAATCAAGATCTGCGGTTAAGATGTATGTCTATGAAAGAAGCTAACCCTCAACTGCAAGTGGTGCAGCAAAAACCTGGTACATGCAATGGCTATAATCTAGGGTATTGCTACTGGCCTTACTGCAAATACCAACATAAGTGTTCAAAATGTGGCCTATTATATCATCCGAGAGTTAAATGTTTGTTAGTTGATTATAACACGCAACGTTCAGGTTATATTCAGTCGCAGCCAAAGTTTCAATATGACATTGATTGGCAAAATGACTCCAACAATCGCATACGGAGTTCGAGAGGAAGAATGCCATTTAGGGGTCGAAAGGTAGCAAGAAGGGTTTTTTTTATAATTTATGATAAAAATGATTTGATAAACAGTAACGTACAAAATATTGCTAAGTCGCCTATTGATATAAGTACTTTTGTTTTGTTTTTATTTTTGTCTGCCTAATCTCCTTTCTCCGCCCTCTCAATCTTCCCTTCCCCTCTACAACCTCCGCCCGCCCTAGTCATCGGCTCTCCGTTCTCATGTACTCTTCGCCGAACATTGCTGTAAATGCCTTTTCTACTGTGACTTTCACTTTTTGATGATTTGGAAAGTTGATATTAAAAGTGCATTTCGTTTACTGTCCGTCCATCCGAAAGATTTCAACCAGCTTAGTTTTAAATTTGATGGAAATTATTATGTAAATAAATGCATGCCCTTTGGCTGTGTCATCAGTTGCAGCACCTTTGAGAAATTCGCGCGCTTTCTTGAATTCTGTATGAAACAAAGAATGTCGTCTGGGAGGATACTGCACTACCTGGACGACTACTTGGGGGCGATAGGTCATACCCTTCTTTATAAGTCTGATCTACCATATATTGTAAAGATTCTTGATCGTTCGTTACCAAAAGTGTTGAAGAAATGCATATGTCAACATTGTTTTAGAGTGAATAGAACATGGTTCTATCATTATCCTATCAGTTGATTTCTTTTTCTGTATCAGTAAATTCAAAGAGATCCTGGTACTTTAAGCAATATTCACAAAGTTTTGTTGATAGCATGAATATAAGTCTCAAGTGTCTATACACATTTCAGTAAACACAATTCTTATTATGCAACATAGCATCATGCGCGACGCAACTCATCAAACGGACTGATAATCTTGACACACTACTTTGATTTATCAAACAAACTTAATAATTCCTCTTAGTAAAGCTAATATGATGTGGTTAATTATTCAAACTTAAGGAGTACAATAACATTATCGTGGGGGAGAGGTTTGATAACTCCTACATACATGCTTATTGCAATGTGTCCTTAAGGTTTACATCAGGGATGCCAACGAATACACAAGTTAGTATTCGGATTTTCGGTCAGCCTTCCGAACGAATATCCGGATATTCGGTCGTTTTATGTACGAAATATGATACGTTTTTTTTATTAATTTGTCATATATTTTCGCGATTATGAATTTATAGCTTACAGGTATGAGAAGCCTAAATCGGTGAAACCAGAAGCAGGCTATTTTGTCTAGTGAACATACGGACCTACACTATGTGTTTGATTGCTGATTGGCTGAAACTAAGTGGATGCATACAGGAAAAACCCTTTGAAATAATCGCTGGATGATAGATCACAAATGAAATATGAAGAGTATATACGGATATTCGTTGCCATCCCTAGTTTACATGCATCGTACAAATGCATGATGAGTCGTTGCCTTTAACAGGTTTTAGCATTTTCTGTATTTGGACATATGTTGTTTTAGCTCACCTGAGCCGAAAGTGCTCAATGGTGAGTTATTGCGATCACCGCTTACCTACCGTCCGTTCGTCTGTCCGACAACAATCTTTTGCAAGCACTCTAGAGACCAGACCTTTAGGCCAATTTTAGTGAAACTTTGTGACAATGTTCACATTGATAAAATATAGGTCGAGTTCGAAACTTGCTCATCTGAGGTGAAAATTGTAAAAACATCTTATAAATACTATAAATGCCAAATTTTACCTGATCTGCATGAAACTAGATTGGAATTTCTGACATTTTGCTTAGACAGGCACACCTTAAAACTAGAAGCAACATAAATATCTTTTTCTCAAATACTTGAAAGGATTGCCACCGAACCTCAAACTTTCAGCTTAAAAGTTATCCAAATATCCATAGGATTAGAGGACTCATACATGCTGAAGTTCCATAAAACCTTCATTAAAATTTGTTCATAATTTTTCTATCGGAAATCTAGAAACACAAAATATGGAACCTCTTCACACTGACTAGAAATTAAAGTTGGCCAATGGCATCAACCTCATAGTATTCCAATTGATGAAAGAAAATGAAAAATATGTTACATGTCAGAGGATGAATTTCATTTTATAATCGAATGTTCATTGTACACCGAGTTAAAAACACATACATTAGATCATATTTCTGGAAAAGGCCAAATTTTATAAAGTTTAGAGAGTTGATAAATGCAGAAAATGTAAAATTTATAATAAGTCTTGCTATTTATGTGACTGTATGAAGCTTTCGAGAGGAGGTCACAGTCGTTGAAATATATACAATAACTATAACTGCGTAGACATACGTAACATATTGTTTTTATGTGTAAATTGATGATGTTCTTAAAAGACATTGTCTCTTCCGCTTTTTGAAAATTGCGGATAACATTGTTATATATTGTCATATATTACGTGTCTTGCCATGTCATATTTTCAAATATTGTGTTTCTGTATATATGTTCATTGGTCTTATTGTCTTATCACATAATAAAGATTTCGTATGTATTATAAAAGGTCGCTATATTGGTATGTTGTGCAGTAACGAGACATTTAATCATGTTCAAGATGCCATGGTGTCCTTTTCCTATATTCTGCATAGACGGGGCGGGGGATGGTAGATTGTTGTCCTTTGTTTGCTAAAGGGAGGTGCTTAATTCTCTGGTTTTCAGAAACGTTATTATGTGCTGTCTTTGTTTTTTTATGTTCTGTGTTTCATTTCGAGCCCTTTTGTTGCTAATGTTACACCTTATTTTAGCGGGGAACTACCTTGTATAATTTATTTGCGCAAACTTTTCTCTTAGTTTGAACAGTGTGAACAATAAGATCACAAACCATTTTTTATGTATACAAAATAAATAAAACAATAACATTTCCGAGTATTTTAAACATTTAAACATTTTAAACATGATATAGCTTTAGAGGTGCAATATTGGTCTAGGGCTTTCGCGTATGATATATCATTTTCAAGAAACAAACATTTTATATATTCACTCAAGCTATATTTTCATTTCAACGTGTTTAGCCGCCTATGACTTAGCAATGAACTACTTTTTATTTAAACTTCAGTTATGACGTATTGCCAACACACGTGCTCTAGTAACTACTCATATTAGCCTTCCTATGTCACCAAAACTTATTATTACTATTATTATTAGTATTCATACGCTAATCAATATACAATATAGTTCGATTAGACTCAGGAATTTTAATATTTTGTGCTAAAATATGTACCGTGCATAAAATAAATACATATTAACTGTTTGTGCAACTGTATGCTTTATCAATTCAAACTAACTGCCCAGGACCAAGCTAACAGTAGGTCAATTGCTTAAACAAATATGTCCATTGAAGGGAATGAGGACTTAAAATTCTTTAAAGATAAAATTGAAATATTCCGTGTTTTTCGATCAAAAGAGTTAATCGACGGTTAGCTTAACAACCGGCTAAAGTTTCGAACAACCGCAGATCCTTTTTTTTCAGCAAGAGGACCATTGGCTCTATATCGATCGTCTGAGTCAACAGAGAACGTCTGTCACTTATGAATATACCCGCATGACTTGTGTAGCGTATAGAGATCTAACTGTAGTATAAAAACTCCGTGCAAGACTGATTATACATATCCTTAAATAAACTTAAATTGTCATACAAAGTTAAATTTTGACATGTAGTTTCAGAGAAGATTTCCAAGATATTTGATTGTCTTCGACGACTTACATGTACATCAAGCGGTTACAATAGAAACGCTAGGTGACATCAAGCTATTCGCTTTAAGTCTCAAGTTAAAATTCTCTTCTCGTGCATAATTCGTCTTAGCACATGCAATGTATTAAATTAATGACAATAAAGGGATCTTCATATGAAAGTTTCTCGTTAGGCATCTACTATACAAATATATTGTCCGTGTTAAACTCCACTTCTCACACACACTTCTTCTTCTTTGCACACTTCACAGTCTTCGGAAGGCTTTTAGAAGGAATTGGTTTGCGACCTGGCACTGCCACAACTTTTGCTCTTTCGTTGATTACTGGAATGTCATCGTCCCAAACCTTCAAGAAAAGGCAAAAAATATAAAACTGGGGATTTGTTAATACACCTACAAAAGAAAGCAAATTGAATTCTAATTGAGGAACATAAAACTATTGAACTTAATATCCATCTTTTAAGTTCCTGCATCACTTTAAATACTCATAATTATATTGAATAATTAATTTACAGATAGAATAATTACAAAATTGTGATCTATTTGGTCTTCAGTAATGTTGACAATTACATTTATTTCATATTTTTGTTGCTTCTTTACTAAATAGTGCTGTCTGCTTTCTATATCATTGAGAAAAAATTATGTGTTATATGTATAGTATGTACTTTCGATTTAAGAAGTAACTTTGTTCTTCCTACAAACAACGGGAAAATATCGCCGGTAAGACATCTTCCTTGGTTACATAAAATTATATAAGAGCTGCAAGTTATTTTCAACTAAATGTTGCTTAGACTGTACAATACCCAAGAAACGAAATATCAGAGGCATTCTCATTCAGAAAAAAACCAACATACACCAGCATTTAAAGTGTAACACCACCTGAATATTATAGAGAAATCGTGTGTGTGGCTACTGGTGTTAGCTAAGAGCTAAAAATTGCAATTTTTACACGTGATATGTAAATTTGTATTTGTTTGGTCTGGTATTTAGTACACTGTACGCTGTTTGTCATATAGGCCATCTTCCCCAGAGAATGAAAGTCAGTAAAAATGATAGAACGTTTTTCACAAACTAGGTCAGAATATATGCAGTACACCCGGCGGCTGTTGTTTACTGATCAGCAAATGTCTGTAAGTAGACACATCCATTAGGGTTCACAAAACAAACAATTCATATTGAAACCAGGCAAGATTTTATGTTCAAAACTACGGAATTCATGCATTATCATTCGTTAATCAACCTTTCACACGTTCATTCGTGACGTCCAGAACCCCGTCGGCAAAAAGTTTATATCAAGTTAGATGGTTATTTTATCTGTATTGACTCCATTTAAATTGTAAAAAGAGAAGCCAACTAAGAGTTTTATATGGAACGCCATGACCGTCTTATCATGACTTGTTTGCTTATATGCGGTACATATTTCATTATATGCAGTAGATCTTTTATTATATGCAGTGATCTTTAATTATATGTGGTAGATAGTTCATTATGTGTGGTACAAGTTACTTTATATGCTGTACTTTCTTTGTTATATGTAGTACAACTCTTCTTATATGTGGTGGTACTGTCTTTATATGCAGTGCATTTAAATTTGTGTGCGGTACAAACACCAATATATGCAGTAGATTTCTTATTGTGTGTAGTAGATAAAACGTTATACGTGGTGCTTTTTATATTATATGATGTGCAAACATAAATATTTGTGGTAGTCACTGTGTCCGTAGAGATAAAATATAAAATAAAAATTGCGACATCTGAAACTTTCGAATTAACACTTAAAGGGGCATACCTATAATTCTGGGATAAAATTAAAAATAACTTCAAAACAATCTTAAAATAATAATTGAAAGGATTTTCATCAAACCTCAAAGTTTCAGGTAAAAGTTCCAACAAACATCGGTAAAATTATCATAATCATACGCGTTGTGGTTACGCAAAACCTTCATAAACATTATGTTTCAATTTTTTTAGGGATACTGATTTATTACAAAAAGTGTCGCTATGTTATGGCATACCGTGCGCAAACGCAACATTTCTGGAAACGTGTCATTCCTGATAAAACGTTTTTATTTATTATTTGGCGTACAATTACCTCATTGCTATCGTTTTGAAAAAAAAAATCTGCTTGTTGTCGGGAATGCCCTTTTATGTCATTTCATATTATCCACCTAGGGAGGGATATGTTATCACCTAGCGACTGAAAGTGATTCTTGGTTTAGTTTAATATTAATTTTACGCCGATTTTAAACTCAGATTCTTGTTACTGAGGATAACAACAAGGATTGATACTGAGGATAACTACAAGCATTGTTACTGAGGATAACAACAAGGATTGTTACTGAGGATAACTACAAGCATTGTTACTGAGGACAACAACAAGGATTGTTACTGAGGATAACTACAAGCATTGTTACTGAGGATAATTACAAGCATTGTTACTGAGGATAACAACAAGGATGGTTACTGAGGATAACAACAAATATTGTTACTGAGGATAACTACAAGGATTGTTACTGAGGATAACTACAAGCATTGTTACTGAGGATAGCTACAAACTTTGTTACTGAGGATAACAACAAGGATGGTTACTGAGGATAACTACAAGGATTGATACTGAGGATAACAACAAGGATGGTTACTGAGGATAACTACAAGGATTGATACTGAGGATAACAACAAGGATGGTTACTGAGGATAACTACAAGGATGGTTACTGAGGATAACTACAAGCATTGTTACTGAGGATAGCTACAAACTTTGTTACTGAGGATAACTACAAGGATTGTTACTGAGGATAACTACAAGGATGGATACTGAGGATAACTACAAGGATTGATACTGAGGATAACTACAAGGATGGTTACTGAGGATAACTACAAAGATTGATACTGAGGATAACAACAAGGATGGTTACTGAGGATAACTACAAGGATGGTTACTGAGGATAACTACAAGCATTGTTACTGAGGATAGCTACAAACTTTGTTACTGAGGATAACTACAAGGATTGTTACTGAGGATAACTACAAGGATGGATACTGAGGATAACTACAAGGATTGATACTGAGGATAACTACAAGGATTGTTACTGAGGATAACAACAAATATTGTTACTGAGGATAACTACAAGGATGGTTACTGAGGATAATACAAGCATTGTTACTGAGGATAACAACAAATATTGTTACTGAGGATAACTACAAGGATGGTTACTGAGGATAATTACAAGCATTGTTACTGAGGATAACAACAAGGATTGATACTGAGGATAACAACAAGGAATGTTACTGAGGATAACAACAAGGATGGTTACTGAGGATAACTAAAAGGATTGTTACTGAGTATAACTAAAAGGATTGTTACTGAGGATAACTACAAGGATTGTTACTGAGGATAACTACAAGCATTGTTACTGAGGATAACTACAAGGATTGATACTGAGGATAACAACAAGCATTGTTACTGAGGATAACTACAAGGATTGATACTGAGGATAACTACAAGGATTGATACTGAGGATAACAACAAGGATGGTTACTGAGGCTAACTACAAGCATTGTTATGGAGGATAACTGCAAGGACTGATACTGAGGATAACTACAAGGATTGATACTGAGGATAACTACAAGGATTGTTACTGAGGATAACTACAAGGATTGTTACTGAGGATAACAACAAGGATTGATACTGAGGATAACTACAAGGATTGTTACTAAGGATAACTACAAGCATTGTTACTGAGGATAACAACAAGGATTGATACTGAGGATAACTACAAGCATTGTTACTGAGGATAACAACAAGGATGGTTACTGAGGATAACTAAAAGGATTGATACTGAGGATAACTACAAGGATTGTTACTGAGGATAACAACAAATATTGTTACTGAGGATAACTACAAGGATGGTTACTGAGGATAATTACAAGCATTGTTACTGAGGATAACAACAAGGATTGATACTGAGGATAACTACAAGGATTGTTACTGAGGATAACTACAAGGATTGATACTGAGGATAACAACAAGGATGGTTACTGAGGATAACTACAAGGATTGTTACTGAGGATAACTACAAGGATTGATACTGAGGATAACTACAAGGATTGATACTGAGGATAACTACAAGGATGGTTACTGAGGATAACTACAAGGATTGTTTTCTGTGGTTCAGATCAACGAAATAATTGTAAAGGTCCTGGGCAGATTTCTGTGACGAGATTCGAACCTGTGAGTCAGGCTTTCTACCCCTTAATCAAGATGTATCCCTGGCATTGGTTTTAATTGTTAAAGATGTATAGATGATTTACTACAGCTAGACGAAGACAGTCTGAATACATACAGATATTTAAACTTAAAAGCCAAAGGTCTTATAAATTTTGTTGAAAAAGAAGACTTACTATTTTGCTTAGAGCCACACCATACCTACATTCTGTAGCAAAATGTTCACAGTTATAAGACAGCAGTTCATAGCCATTTTCTCCAAGCTTATTATGTGCACGTTTTACTATTTCGTCCTTTGGGAAAGGTCTGAAAGAAGATTGAATGTTAAACTAACTTGGAAAGCAGATATGTACATATGCAAAAATCACTTCCATTTTATATGACATAACATTTAGCACGGAAATTGATATAGCCTTATATGTATGCTCTAACTCAACAAACAACCGAGGATTTTACACACAAAAAGCTGTAAAATATTGTCAGTTACGCTCAGTCAGATACATAAACCAACCAAAATAGTTCAGTTTATATCAAATAATTAAGTAATATTTCCCTTCAGAATGACGTCACATCGCTATGTTTATCTCCCTCAGAATGACCATACAGTGTTATTTCTAAAATTCAAGGAGTTCTTTGAATACAAATAAGAAGTTATCTACACGGAGTTATTTCTGTTCGCAACAGATAAAGTTGAAAATTGACCTTTCAAAAAAAGATGGATTTTTTATAATTTTACAGTCAAAACAAATTAAACTAATTTTAGTTATTCTTACTCAATAGACTCTTCTAGCGGAGGGTCAAACTCATTATTGATCAATACGCTGCTATTTCCAATGAATGCGGTAATTTTGTCTTTCCTCACTCGCGCCTCTAGATCCAATCCTTCAAGGGAAACAATCTTTCCTCCGAGCCAAATTATGTCTTTTATATCGTATGTTTGTTTGGATGGTGGTGGAGCCAGATGTATAATTTCTCCATTTCCTGATAATTGAAAGTAAAGAAATTGTAAATTTTGTAATAATTCTCCTAACTTAAGTATAAATCCTAATATTTATATATTCCCTTCAGAAAATGTTTCGGATTACCTCGGGCATTTTGTACGGATCTTGTCGGAAATTGTCGAAGAAACACCAACTTTATACTTTTACAAGGTAACATCAGCTTTATACTTTTACAAGGTAACATCAACTTTATACTTTTACAAGGTAATTTCAACTTTATACTTTTACAAGGTAATTTCAACTTTATACTTTTACAAGGTAACATCAACTTTATACTTTTACAAGGTAATTTCAACTTTATACTTTTACAAGGTAATTTCAACTTTATACTTTTACAAGGTAATTTCAACTTTATACTTTTACAAGGTAACATCAACTTTATACTTTTACAAGGTAAACACGGTGGGGAATCACGTGACTTTCATGATAGCTGCAACGGACAAAATGGCGGTTCGGATGGATTTTGTCAGGTATTTGAATACTTTCACGTTGCATTGTCTCCTGACACCCATACCAACTTATGCGAAATGTTTTGCCAATTTCTTTGATAACTCTACCATCGTCCTTGCTTCTTTAGTTTTCTCAAACACTTAAAAATTCCGACGCTGGACTGCATGTCAACAAGAAAATTATGAGGTAAATTCCACGGACGAACCGTAAAATGTGGAAAATCTTTTAAAGTTTGTGTACTTCATAGAAGATTCTGTTACGGAAAGAAATATTGTTTCGATGCAATTTTAATGCGCACTTGATTTCACTATTTTTGCTTTTTTAAACAAAATGGGGATGTCTTTTAGAAAATGATCGCACCAACGGACATGATAACTTCCACGTACTGATCTAACGGATAGATAGCTTCCACGTAGCAGGAGAAACAAAGGTAAAAATGAGCCATTGCAAAATATGTTGATTGTGTCATATCTTCATGTAGAGAGGACACAAACGCGACACTGGAAACAAAGGACACTGTTTCGATATCTATATCCCACCGACATGATAACTTTGGCCCCGAAAGCCAAGGTACGAAGACAAGACAAATTTGCAATTTATTTTTGAAAAATTTGTACATACGCCTGTTCGAGAAAACACGAAAACTAGAATTGGCAGAAATCAGCCACAACATTGAAAGTACAAATGTAGTTTGATTTACGCCCTAAATATTTTGATGATAATTTATTGTCATACGAAGTGGACCATACGTCCATGTGCACACATACAAACACAAAAGCATAAATATAGAACAGTAAGGTGACGTAAGGTCAAGTGTCTCATGTACTACAAATATACAGCACGATATGAATGAAGCATACATCAATTATAATAATTTTATACGCACATAGTTTAATTCTTGTTGATACATGTACTAACTTCATCTTCGTCATTTATTCAATAAATTACAGGATATTTGGGGTTTTGGTGTCTTTAGTTAACGTTTTCTCATACAATTATAAAGTGAACCTTCTAGCAAGAAAATGGAAATCATCCCCTGAAACATTACAGTAGATACATTTCCTTTCATTGTAATCATACCACCTGCCTGCTTCAATTTCTAATCTTTGTGATAAGCCTCTAAATCTACATAGTGCAGCTTTAAACTTACCTATATTAACTAAATAGGGATGAAATGGAAAACTTGAATTCAAAGAATAACTTAATCAGTCATACCAGATATCTATTTTTGTATAAATGCAACACTTAATCTAGATTTTAGCATATTTTAAATAAGTTATTATTACCAACGCCTTGAAATAACCATACATCATTAAATCCAAGTGACTGTAACAATTTTTTACATAATTTTCGCAAGAAATATTGTTATTTGGCTTTATTTCCAACGATCTGCACATCAGACCATAAACACATTTATCTATAATTCTCCTTTTATACTATTTTTAACCATTACTTTACAACCTGTTAAGAATGAAGTTCTACCAAGTTCACCATATATAAAGTTATGTTTGTTTATATTATTACACCAAGTAATCTTTTACAAAAATTTAAGTGTATTCTTTCCAAAACTACAGACTCACTTAGTCCCAATTCCTCAGACCCATTATGTAAGATAGGTACAGTAAGTTTATCAGCAGTTACAACTGATTATTTACTGACATACATGGATAATGAATAGTAGTTGATTTCAGTGTCTACACTGTCTTCATAGTTTGTATTGCTAAGGTAGCATATATTGTTTAACAAGTAATATCTTTAAAAAAAAAGATGGTCGACGTCGGTGACGTAATAAACACATTTTGTTTTCAGAAGGCTCCCGGGCAGTACACTGCTTATTCCGGTACCGAAACGCTAGCCAATAATCAATGACGCTAGATGTCCGGCCCCGGACAACACCTCGTTGAATACAAAAGTTGATCTTCGTACTGTCCAGAAACCTTGACATAACGTGTTCTGTTTTTTCTTTTTTTGCAACATGATTTATTATAAATAACTATAATATAAAAAAATATACACATTTTGTGTTTCAGAAGGCTCCCGGGCAGTACACTGCTATACCGGTACCGAAACGCTAGCCAATAATTTGCAGATTCTGATTGGTCACTTTATAACGAAGTTGGTTAGCAACGCGTCCATACCAACGGAAGTTCAAATCAAAAGTATACGACTACGTCGAAAAAACATCAGTAGTAAAACAATTCCAAAACATGTAAAGTTATTAACAATTTCTAAAATCTGACTTTTAAATTATGTTTTATTTGTCAGCATTTTAAACAAATCGGTAGAACTAGCACCCAGTTTCCACATTTCACCATGAATACTCTTCTTACAGTATCAAACCTTTTTTTAATTCTTTATCTGTCTCAGACATAATTACAATATCATCGGCATATAAGAGTAAAACTTGTTTTTTTTCCAACATCTTTACCATTAAACCCGTGTACCATAAACTATTCTTCAATTTTCAATAACATAGAAAAGAGAAACGGGGAAAATGATCCTCCCTGGCGCACACAAATCATGCATGGGAATTTTGTTTTACTTACATTAGTGTACACAGATTTGACAATATCAAACATTTTACCTCTGACCCCTAGCTTTATAAACTTATACCAGATGATGTCTCTTTACAGATAATCGAACGCCTTAGTAAAATCCACAAAACTGCATACATTCTCTTATTATAATTATTATTATTATTATTATTATTATTATTCAATACTTGATTACTCTGACCATGCCTAAAACAATTAACCATAGTTCCCAAGTTTCGCCTAAAACCAGCCTAAGCATCAATGATGACATGAACATTTTCAGAGTTCAGCCTATTTAAAAAAATATTTTTGTAAGCAATTTACCCAAAGTAATTTGTAAAGTTATTTCTCTGTAATTACTAACGGTATCAATGTCACCCTTCTTCAAAACCTTCTTGCCATTATTCAAGCTTTTACATGTTTTAACAGTTTCTGTTTGGGTAAATGGCATGTTTAACTAAGTACACGTTGTCTCTATTTCTCCAAAGCCCTGGGTGTTATAAATATTATCATTATCTGCTTGAAGAAACACAGAATCTGGATCATTTATATACTTAAAATACTCGGGAAAATCTTAAGTTAACAGCGATGTAAAACTGTTATTTATAACAGACCCTTTTAATAAGTCCCAATATTGTTTAACATTTGATAATCCAGCAAATTCAAGGTTTTGCAATGAGGCAATTCCACTGGTCATTAACAGAAACTGTTTAAACCTGCCTCTACCAGTCAATGTTGAAATACATAAAACAAAAATGGTAATTATACATAAGGGATATATTTCACATTTTCTACACTACTCTTCTTAAAAGAAACAACCTTGCAATCAAAAGGAAATTGTGCGTACTGCTACGTGGAAGCTATCTATCCGTTAGATCAGTACGTAGAAGCTATCATGTCCGTTGGTGCTATCATTTTCTGAAAACATCCCCATTTTGTTTAAAAAAGCAAAAATCTTGAAATCAAGTGCATATTAAAATTTCATCGAAACAATATTTCTTTACGAAACACAATTTTCTATGAAGTACACAAACTTTAGGAGGTTTTTCATATTTTACGGTTCGTCCGTGGAATTTACCTCATAATTTTCTTGTTGACATGCAGTCCAGCGTCGGAATTTTAAAGTGTTTGAGAAAACTATAGAAGCAAGGACAATGATAGAGCAATCAAAGAAACAGGCAAAGCATTCCGCGTAAGTTGGTATGGGCGTTGGGAGATAATACAACGTGAAAGTATTCAAATACCTGACAAAATCCGTCCGAAGCGACGAAATTAAACGGCCATTTTGTCAGTTGCAGCTATCATGAAAGTCACGTGATTCCCCACCGTGGTAAAATCAACTTTATACTTTTACAAGGTAACATCAACTATATCATTTTACAGGGTGACATATACATTACAATGTAACATCAATTTTATACTTTTACAAGGGAACATCAACTTTAAATTTTCAAATGTAAACAAATGTTAAACTTCTAACTGTTAATTTACATATTTTATTAAATAAAATTAATTCAAGATACACAAAGGCCATACACGAAAAACTGAACTAAAAATGTAATTTCGTAATTTTCTATATAAAAGAAAAATCTCTTTTTGTATGAAAAACTCTACTTCTGTAAGTTGTGAACAGAAGCTTTTAGTACTTGAGGAAAAAAACAATGTTACCGATATTACAATGTATCCGACCGACTGGTGCACGAAAATACATTTAAAATCCGTTACTTGCAGTACAATGCCGCTCAACGGTTACCAGAACTGAACAGAAAGCACTTACCGACGTATACTGCCCAATGTGCATACAGTCCGTAGTATCTTCTCAGCTCTATCAGGTCTCCTAGCTGCACATCTTCCAGGTCGATTTCCTCTAGCAGCAGTTTTGTAGATGTAGGCCATACTTTATGTGATATCTTACAACATGACATGATGTAAAAGCTTGTGTTATATGATTCCCTGAGATATGATTCCACTGAGATTAACTTATAGTGCTTATCCACACTTTAATTGTAGAACACTAGGCGTCACTCCACTACCAGTTATATACGGTATGTATGCACTATAAATGGATTTGTTTATACATCAGTGCTTTCAGTTGATGTATAACTTGAATGCTTTTACGAATGAATAATGAATACAAATCGCAGTATCGGTTTTACCTAAACAAGATTGAATTGCATGTGATTAAAAAAGTATTGATTTGTTAGAATATTGATGTTGACGGCATCGATAAAATATATTTACGAATTATTATCTAATTAATATCTGACCTCATGTGATGACTGCTGTGGGAACACGTGGTAAAAACGAAGGAAACCGGCATGCAATGAAATATCTCTCATGAGAATCTTCATACATTTCAGCTCTTAAAGTTATTTGCTGCACGTGTAAACCTAAGCTCTTAAACGTATTTGCTGCACGTGTAAACCTTAGCTCTTAAACTTATTTGCTGCACGTGTAAACTTAGCTCTTAAACTTATTTGCTGCACGTGTAAACTTAGCTCTTAAACTTATTCGCTGCACATGTAAACCTTAGCTCTTAAGATAGCTGCGGACCTAAGGTCCAGAATTCAAAAACTATAGTATTTGGTATAGATTCATGTCTATATTTTCGAAAAATAGAATTATATTTTCCTATTTAGCTTTAACATTCAAGTAAAAAAAAAACGCCATCTGGTGGCACCCGTTTCAATGTTTACAAACCATGACGTCTTTCTTTTCATGCCGCAATACGGAAAATTGTTACATTAATCGGAAATTCCGTTCATGGTAAGGTGAAAAATTGTATATTCTAAAGGATAAACGTCTGAGTAAATTTAAAATTAATTATAAATGTCCATGAAGTTTAAATTATTTTAAAATGTTGATATGTTAACAAAAGGAACAGGTAACGGGAAAAAAAATGAAAATCCGCTACCTGCTTCTTACCATTTTTCCATTCTTGCAGGAAAACAAAAAATTTCATCACCAGTAACAAGTAAATGAAATGATTCATGTAATCAGATTTCAGATTCTATAAATTTCATTTATGATAATCAAATAAAAAGTTAATCCCGAAATAGCTATATTTCAACACAAAAAATTAAAAACGATCATATAGCATAGGTACATTTGACAATTAGTTTAGACAGGCAGTCTTTTTGTCAGGAGAAGCATACAGACAGACTCGTAGGACCTCTAAAGAGGGTCGTAAGTTCGTCTGATTTATTCTACCATTTCTAAATGAAAAGTTCACAAAAAAGAACTCAATCCTTATGGTAGAGGTAGAATCGATACGAGTATAAAACTAGCTCAACAATTCCTAAATTCGACACGATAACTGGTCAGAACTCCAGATACAGTTAGCGAGACCAGTTTATACAGTATAACCCCGCATTCTGGTCCCCTTCAAATCCTAAATGGGCACAACCGACCGATATCGGCCTTTTATCGAACCATACTCTACTGTACGAGGAATGTTCAAATATGAATGCATCTAAGCACATAAAAATGTATCCTTGATAGATTTCAATGAAAATTTTATTTTGTCCCCTCGAAGTATTCACCTCCAACAGATATGCAAAGTCTCAGATCATATGATATATCAAGAACAATATAATCTAGTGAAATGAAACTTGGTTTGTGTATAATGGGCAATATACAGATTATGCGCAATGTTTTATATTTTTCATCAGACAAAAAGAGTATATTTGTTTTGCAAACACTGACGTCATTAAAAGCATGCAAGCAGTTGTGTCCTTGGTATGGCTGTTGCTGTGATGCTTTCAAAACATATTTTTCAACTATTTTCATAGAGGAAGTAATGGAAAGTTAAAGCGGTGTGTCACTCTCATTGACAGAAGAATCAATTAAAAATGTCAAAATTGCCTCCACTTTGAAAATAAAGAGCACCGTTCCAGTAACCAGTTATTGAAACATTGAGAACCAGTCATTGGAACATTGAGAACCAGTCATTGAAATATTGAGAACCAGTCATTGAAACATCATTGAAGCAACTTATAATCGGGTTTCAGGCATTTTTCCAGGAATATTTGAATTTGAAAGGGTCATAATATAAGTTTTTAGCTCACCTGAGCTGGCTCAGGGTGAGCTATTAGGATCGATGAATGTCCGTCGTCCGTCCACACTTAGTTCGTTAACACTCTAGTGGTCACATTTTTGCCTCAATTGTCACGAAACTTGGTCAGGATGTTTGTCCCAGTAATTACTCGGACGAGTTCGAATATGGGTCATCTTGGATGAAAAACTAGGTCACATGACCCAAAAATAGAAAAATATTGTTAAGGCTCTAGAGGCTACTGTTTCAGTCCAAATATCCTGGCAATTTGTCAGAAAGGTTGTTTGGTTGATTTCTAGCTCAGGTTTCAATATGGGTCACCTGCGGTCAAAAACTAGGTCACACAGCCTGAATATGGAAAAACCTTGTTAACACTCTAGAGGTAACATTTTCAGCCCAAATATCCTGGAAATTTGTCAGAAAGGTTGTTAAGATGATTTCTAGCTCAAGTTCGAATATGGGTCATCTGGGGTCAAAAACTAGGTCACACAGCCTGAATATGGAAAAACCTTGTTAATACTCTAGAGGTAACATTTTCAGCCCAAATATCCTGGAAATATGTCAGAAAGGTTGTTTCGATGATTTCTAGCCCAAGTTCGAATATGGGTCATCTGGGGTCAAAAACTAGGACACAGAGCCGAAATATGGAAAAACCTTGTTAACACTCTAGATGTTACATTTTCAGCCCAGATATCCTTGAAATTTGTCAGAAACGTGTTTCATTGAACTGAAACCTGCATATTCTTGAGACTCCCAAGTTCAGTCAATGAAAGACTTTTAAATACACTAAAAGTGAAATTTCATGCCTTAATTATTTGAAAATTTCATTCTTAGTCCTTGAATATAAGTTACTTATATACATGTGAAACTGTCTAGGGCATGAACTAAAAATGTGATTGACCTTTACTTAATGTTCAGGGTAAAAGATGGTGGATGACCGCAGAATGTCCTTGGCAGACACTAGCTGCTTGTAAGGAAGTAGCTGCTGCGATGAGAAGTGGAGATCCAAGCACATATGTCTCCCATTATCCTGTACATCAAGACGGTTCCTGCTTATTTAACAGTTAGAAGAAGCGTTTAGTTGCATTTTTCATTTACAAAGAAATAAATACAGTCTATATAAACATTGCTCAATCTAACAATGAAATCACAGTTATTCTGCAGTAATTCAAAAGAATAAATTTCTTTTATGTTTCAACTGTGACATCCATTTATTTTTTAAACAAAGTGATAATGGGTTTGCTGTAAGATTAGTAACTTGAGCATATTAACATTCTCAATATAACTTTGAAATCACAGCCATACTGCAGTTATTTAAAAATAATTTTCATACCCTGCAATAAAAGTAAAATGTCATAATTACATAAAACTTTTTTTATATAAACAACAGGAAATAAGTTTTAAATCAATTATCTGTACAAATCAATAAAATTTATGGTCCTAGTATTGTACTACATGTCAAGTCTACAGACACATTGCTGGACCTGATCAGACAAGATTAAAAGATCAAAGTTTATTTACAAACAAAGCTATGAGTCCCAAACTATGGGCTGCATCAGCACAACATACATATATATATATATATATATATATATATATATATATATATATATATATATATACATAAAAAGTAAGTAATGAGTAAATGGAAAACGGCTATCATATATAACTGATAAGGGGCAATAAAACGATTAAGACATTTGACCACCTGCGGTTTGGGGGTCACTTATGAAGGAGAATTTAATTGTCTTTAAGAGCCGAGGTTTACACGTGCAGCAAATAAGTTTAAAGACGATCGCTACAGTTTCATCATTTTTTTCAAGCAATGAGAATTTTATGAAATTTCGTTTGTTGTTAGGGTAATACCTGCTTAGTCAGAATATAAAATAAAAAAGGTAGGTCACCAGCCTTATTTAGAAGTAATGGACACTTCGAAATCAGTGAAAATGACCCCTATCTCATGTTTATCATTAATAAATCTCTAAATTTGGCAACTCACTATTGATTTTTATTTAAAATGTTAAGCAATTGATCCTATTTTATGAAACTACATGAATTGAGATTTCAAAATGTATTCAAACTGAAAAAAAACCATAAAGAGAAACTAGTTTCTGTAAAAAATATGTAAAATTTGTAGTCATTTTTCAAAGTTTTTTTTCTTAATGTTCAAGCATTGAGAATTTCTTAATTTTTTGCAGTAGAATTGTTCAAACATCACTTTATTGAGAACTAATTTAAAAATGATAGGTAACCAGCCTTTTTATTGAGAAAAATGAGCTGTTGTCTCGGGTGGGAGAGTGGTGTTGGAGGGGAGGCCATGTGTTTATTGCCACTGACGTAATACAGATAGCTTAATGAAATTTTAACTGGACAGATTGTGTAAAGTGAAACACTTACAAGTAATATGTAACAAAAACGTATCCTTCTGAAAGCATTTAACACAGTTTAAAAGTCCACCTTTGCTAAACATTGACTTTTTGGGTGCTTTTAAAGGGAGGTAATAAGTTTTCTTGATATACTGATGTTTTTGCTATAGTTATATGTTTAAAAATGTTAAAGTGATATTATTGCTCAAAATAATCCTTTTGTATGTTTTTTTATTCAAAAGTAATTGTTTGTGACATTTAATTAAACAACATCAAAATATAAAGATATTTGATATATAGCCAAGGATTAAACTGTAGCGATCGTCTTTAAAAGGTAACTGATAAAATAAAATAATCACATCATATACCCATGAAGACCTCTTGCTTTTAGTTTCCGGTAAACATTTGCCAGTCAACTAGCAGTACATTTTTGTATCACTAGATAACTCTTAAGGCCGGTTTCTCAACTTTAGCGAGTTAAATTTTTAACACCGGTGTTAGGTAACCAAGCAAGTAACCCAGCAGTTGTAACGGTTTGATTTGTAATAACATTGGATTTCTTTGCATCGGGTTTACGTAACTCGGCCATAACAGAACAGGTATATTACATATTGTGATTTTCTCGTGCAAGCATATGCATTTACATGTTGAGTGACCATGGCAAGTAAGCACTCTTGAAAAGGTTATTCTTTTTAAATTAATTGAAAAATAGAAATAAATGTACTAATGGAAAACGTAATTGCTATGCCACCATGCTAGATGATAATTATTTCATTAAACTCGAAGCCCTTTCTTTCAATACAATAGTATATATACAGTGTCTTAATTAGCAGGTTAAATTTGTAATAACAGACAGTACAATTTAAGGATTACATATGCATATTAAAAACAAAAGTACATGATCCTAAATTGTCATGATAATCAATTCAGTACTGCAGCTAAGCATGTTCATATTAATATTATTAAATGATAAATTAGTTTTACTATAAAATGTGTGCGTTCAACAGGGTTAGATCGTCACATGAAGATTGAAACGTCCGTTGAAAATTGATTTATATTTGCTTTGAGTGAAATGCATATTTGGCATCCCTTTGTTGGTAAATATAGAAGTTTAAGTAACTTTTATTAAACCTAAACTTCCTGTGTCTAAATTACACGGCAAATGATTAAAATCATTGTCGTAATATAAAATTATTAAATACTACAATGTAAGCCCTTACTCTTCCTCAGTAATCAACACGACGGCTTTAGCAACCCGGAAAAAAGACGTTGCAAATGTTTTGTAGAACGCGTTAGCGCCATATAAAAACTGACGCCGGTAGCGTTTATCCCCGATAGCGACGTTACGGGCGCCGCCATATTGGATTCAGCGACGTCGCGTCATTAACATTTCAGCCTATGGGAAAAATCACAAAAATTCAAATTTTGACTAAAATATCAAGTTAATCAAAAAAAAATGAAAAAGTGGCCTGGAGATATTAATGTTCCAGTGATGCTGGTGTATTTAATAATTATGTCATGTGCATATTCGATATTTAATAGAAGTCTACCGATTGAGTGGGACAGACTTTAGTCCTTTCCTTTTTGACGGCAATGGGAGGGCATTTTGCAAGAAAAGGGTCGCCATATAATCAAATAAAAATAAATGTAAATGTAAGGACTGACTGCTAATCCCAGCTGAGTTTAACAGCTGGTGAGCCAAAATATTCGATTAACTATCATTAAGATCAAAATAGAATTAATATCTCGCTTGAAACAATATTAATTTCTAAAGTAAAAGATGTTGATATAAATGATACTAATATCTAAGCAAGAAGATAATAATTGAACCAAAACTATTACATGTACCAATACATAAAACCGAGTCATAAAAGCTTCGTTCAAGAGCATTTCTTACTTTTTAAATATGTAGGAGGTGATATACCTCGACAGTTTACAAATTTTAAAACTGCAGCTTTAAAATTTACGAAAGACAAGTGTCGTTACAATCTTGAACTGTGCGTCGCAAAATAAAGATAAAAATTCAGCCGTAAACGGAAAAAGTTAAACAGGAAACCATGATGTTATTTCAACCCAAAAATCACATCACTAGAGTTCTTGTCGACTAGAGTTAAATGGAACGAGGAATGATTATTACTGTCTAAAGAATTCATTTAATCTTTGGTGCACCAGTTTTTTTCAGCATTGTGTTAAAACGCAAAAACCATAGATATACACATGATAGCTAATACGTCACACTTTCTTATCCGAGACCAACACTTGCCTAGGATTCTGTGTCATCATAAATCAAGAATGGATTTTGTCTCTTCCTGACGACTCTTTCTCTTCGTAGCATCCCTTGTCATAAGTTTTCATTTCAAAATCCCGCCGCCATTTCGCCGTAACCCATCGAATGTCATGGGTTACGAATACAAAGGAAATTTAACATCGCGCTCTATCGGTTTTGATATGAGAAATCCAACAGTGAACCTAACACCGAGACGCGTCCCACTTTCTCCGTGCAGGTTAGATTTGTTGAAAACCCGATACAGAAATCCAAAGTTGTTTTAGCCACATACCTAACCCCATGAAGCAAGGTTGAGAAACCGGCCTTTAGTCATCAACCTACCTGCTAAAATCTGTATTAGAATACTTTGCCATTTTTCCCCTTTTGAAACATGAGTGTTTCCTGACTTCTGTTCATAATTATGTTCCTCGTGACATTTGCTTTGCAAAACAGTAGCAGTTGAGTCTGCCACATTCCATACTTGGTTTTAATTTCTGTTTTAAATAGCTGACAGCTCATCAAACCCTCGTTGACACTTCAGTGCCTTCAGCGCTTTGATTGCATAATGTATGTAGATTTTCGATATTATCAACCATTGTTAATTGTTACATTGTCTGTAGTTACGGTATTCATGGAAATTTCTTCCACGTATAAAAAGCTATGCATAGTAGCTAAGAGCATGTGTTAAAACAGGACGCAAAAATTCAGATTTCTTTCCGTGTCATATAGGCGTCCGTCAAGGGGATATAAGTAGCCCAACACTTTTCTCATTGTTAATAAATGAGTTGAGTACCCTTTACGGGAATGCAATTCCGGTATGTTTATTGATACTGGTATACCAGATATCCTATGTTTACTTTTTGAAGTTGTGCTGAACGATTGTAAGATTACAGCAACAATTAAATGTTATAGATTGATTTTGTTTATGTACAGGCATGGGAGTTAATCTATATAAAACTGAAATAATCGTTTTTAGAAATGGAGGTCCCCTAAGAAATAATGAACAATGGTTTTATCAGGGGAAATTATCTAAGAATACATGGGTTTAATTTTCACACTCAAACTGTCATGGTACTTAACTCAACAGAAACAAGCTGCTCAGGCACAAAAGGCTATACAATGTACTTGCCATTTACAGGTACCAAAAATCACTTTGATATTATCCTACTAGAGAAATGTTTAAACTGTTTGATTATATTGTGAACCAATACTGTGCTATGGATCACAACTGTGGGGCTTTCAGTACATAACACATTCTGCAAGAAACTTTTAGGAGTTAAGAAAATACTACTAATACTGGTATGACACTGGGAGAATGTGTAAGATTACCTTAATGCGATACTTATTACTTAAAGTTTATTTTAAAAATACTGGTGCAAACTTCTACATATGGGTTATAATAGAATGTGAAAAACATATTATTTAGTAATGGCGTTGGTTTTCGTTGTATCTTTCAAGATGTTGGAGATGTCAATTCATTTCTAGCTATACTGGACGAGGTGGTTTGTCCATCGTCCGTATGTCCGTCAGTCCGTAAACTTTTCCTTGATAACACTCTACAGGTCGTAATATTCATTTGACTTTGATGAAACTTCCTGATAAGGATCCCTGCAACGTGTAGATGTTCCCTATTGTTTTTGGGGTCACTTAGTCAAAGGTCAAGGTCACAGTGACCTCAGATATCAATTCCCTGATAACACACTACAGGTCACAATTTTCATTCAACTTTTATCAAACTTGCTCAAAAGGTTTCCTGCAATATGTAAATAATCCCTATTGTTTTCGGGGTCAGTGTGTCAAAGGTCAAGGTCACAGTGGCCGCCGTTAGATTTTCCTTGATAACGCTGTACGGGTCACAGTTTTCTTTCAACTTTCATCAAACTTACTCAGAAGTAACATGTAGATGATCCCTATCGATTTTTGGGTTATTGGGTCAAAGGTCAAGGTCACAGTAACCCGAACTTTGAAAATATTTTCCGCTGAGATATATCTGACCCACGTCTTCAAACTTCATAGGATGATTAGTATCACTGAGTAGATGATCCCTATCGTTTTTGGGGTCAGTGGTTCAAAGGTCAAGGTCACAATAACCCGAACTTTGAAAATCATTTCCACTCAATATCTTGAGATCTACATCACCCACAGTCTTCAAACGTCATAGGATGATTGGTCCTAATGAGTAGATGATCCCTATCGTTTTTGGGGTCAGTGGTTCAAAGGTCAAAGTCACTGTAACCCGATTTTTGAAAATAATTTCCACTCAATACCTTGATATCTACATCACCCACAGTCTTCAAACGTCATAGGATGATTGGTCTTACTAAGTAGATAATCCCTACTGCTTTGGGGGTTCAGTGGGTCAAGGTCACAGTGAACCCTGTTAGCTTTTCCTTGGTAACATTGCAAAAGATTTTCACAAAACTTACTCAGAACAATCCAGTCAGAGATACAAGTAAAGCGATACTGGCCGTTTTGGGCCTCTTGGTAAATATACTTAAACGTAAAAATACGCTTCTGCAAACGCCTGTCGTGTATGAATCAAATGTAGCAAACATTTTCGCCCTCAATGTGCAAGTTACATATATGTCAAGATGTGTAAAATACAGGGCTAAACTATTGTACATACCCGAAACAGTGATACTTAGTTTGTCATGTTACATGGGCAACATAATGTAAAACGTTTATTGCATCAGCATGATGTTGGATATGTTTGGACTACGAACGATGTTGATTCCTTTATATATTTACACAAAGTCTTCGACAATACGCTTTTCATTCTTTTTTCAGATAAAGACAATTCACTGAATGTACATAAGCGCTCTACATCCTGATGAGAAATACTTATCTCTATCATTAAATTATACATGTATTCAAAAACGCGTATTATCCAATTCCAGATGTTCTAGCCATGTGCTTTTGATAGAAAAAGGGAGACTTTTAAGTATTGACAGAGAATATAGACTTTGTCCGTTTTGTAAAAATAGGAATGTACATACAGTCGACGCAGAAATGCATTTTCTTTTACTTTGCCTATTGTACAACACATAAAGAGAACGAATCTGTTATAATAGAATAGATGTAACAGCTGTTTTAGGTATACTGAGTGACTGTGTAAGCGAAAGTATTTTCAGTATCTGATGGTTTCTTATTTATGCCTTCGAATTAAAAGAGTCATTGACAGGTTCGAATATTAGTGACTGAGTCATATTTGACAGAGTTATGCCCCTTTTTGTACTTAGATTTTGTCACGAAATTATTGGTTATTCTGAAAGAGTGTAAGAGGGCGACACTAGTGTTCTACTGAACACCCAATGGCATCTAGTTTTCTCTTTAAAGTGAGTTTGCACCCACGACCGCCTTTTAGTACTTCCTTACTTTGATTTCAATTTTGTAACTGTTGTTGCTGCATAATCTACTCTGTACAATATATGATGCCATGTTGAATGTATTTTGAGCCGAATGTCTTATACTGCAAATAAACTGTATTGTATTGTATTGTATTGTATTGTATTGTATTGTATTGTATTGTATTGTATTGTATTGTATTGTATTGTATTGTATTGTATTGTATTGTATTGTATTGTATTGTATTGTATTGTATTGTATTGCGTACTGCGTACTGCGTACTGCGTACTGCGTACTGTACTGTACTGCGTACTGTACTGTACTGTACTGTACTGTACTGTAATTGTAATTGTAATTGTAATTGTATCGTATCGTATCGTATCGCAATCGCTGTAATTGTAATTGTAATTGTAATTGTATTGTATTGTATTAATAGTCTGCATCACTAGAAACATGAATTACTGATATTTTTGTGAAACTTCAGAGTAATAGTTAAAACATTCTTCCATCAGTATCAAATTTTATTTGAAAATACATTTTGTAAATAAAAGATTTAAAAGCGGGATATATGAAGTGGCGAGACAGAGAGCGGGGCACTGGAGAGGAGGATCACAGCACAGGTTCGGGGCGGGGATGATTAGGGGGCGGGGCGGGGGTGATTTAGGGGCGCGGGGTGATGGGGGGCGTAGTGCGGGTTGTTGAAGATAATGAACAAATACTGTGATCCTGAAGACAACTGCTCATGTGAGGCGGTAGTACAATTGACATTTAATACAATACTGAGTTCTGTTATTCTCAATTTGTACCGTAATATAGTAAAATATAAAATACACCGAAATATGACCTATACATGTATCATGCGGCGATGATTCATGTCTTCAAACCGGGCTTGGACACTTTCCAAGACTCAAGACCAAGCCGAAAGACATTAGTATAGAAAAGAAATCCGTCGGTGGCATGTGTAGGGAGCCAGACATAGTTTTCCGGCACGGGTGAAATCGGCGGAAATGCCTGTCCGATATGCAAGAAACACATTTCCCTATACAATATACACTAGCACATCTGTTCATTCTGGTAAAGCTTCGTAACAGGTCTAAAACTTTTAAACCGCATCTAACAAAAACACAGACATAAAATTGCGGCATTTCAAGTTTTGGACGGCTACAAACAAATAGTAATTCCGCCAATATTTTTTGTACCACAGAAAGATATCTCCTGAACTTTTAAAGATATCTCTTCTACTTACAGAATAACATCATTTGAGAGATGTCTTTCGATTTTTAACAGATTTATCCCTTTCAGAGATATCTTTTGATGTAGGAGAGATATCTCTGTATGGTAGAAATATATCTCTGTTACATTGAAATATATCTCTTTAGTATTGGGAGATATCTTTCAAAACATGAGAGATATCTCTGTAAAAAGAAAGATATCTCCTAGTGTACAAAGATATCTCTGAATTTAAGAGATATCTCACCTATTTAGGAGATATGGTTATAAAGGCAGAGAGATATCTCTTTTTTGGTTAAATAGTAAATTGGCTTGCCATTTACATCAACAGCAACTTTAACAGAGTTTTATCATTCATCTATCTGTAAATGTTATATCCTCTACATGAGTTTTAAAGTGTTAAAGAGATTTTAAAATCAATATCGCCAGTAGCAGTGTCTTAAATTTAATCTGACATGTCGTAAAACGTGTTAGATCTTAAAAGCTTTAAATAGCCGTAAAATTCTGCCAAAGAAATTTACAGGACTGAAAGTGTTGATTTTAATTTTCTATAATAAATACGAATATATATATGTATGACTTAAGGACCTTGAACAAAAGGCGAAGCTTCGGTGACAACCCTCGGGTGGGAATTCCTTATCCACAACTCATGAACATGTTAGATTCACTTTATCTCTCTGCGTAAAAGAGATATCTCTATTAAAATGAAAGATGTCTCTTTGAAATAAGAGAGATATCTATTTTACTATTTAATCAAAGCAGATGTATCTCTCTGATTTCATTGAGATATGTCCTAAATAGGGAAGATATCTTCTAAATTCAGATATATATCTGTAAATTATGAGATATCTTTCTTTTAATAGAGATATCACTCATGTTTTGAACGATATCTCCCAATGCTAAAGAGATATCTCTCAATTTAATAGAGATATTTCTCCGACATCAAAAGATATTTCTGAAAAAGATATTTCTTTTTTTAAAGAGAGATATTTCTTCAACTTTGAGAGATTTCTTTGTAACCTTGAGAGATATCTCTCAAAAAAGGAATGATATCTCTCAAATGATGTTAAACAGATATCTCGGTAAGTAGAAGGGATATCTCTTAAAGTTCAGGACATGGGACATTCAGAACCATGGATGGGAGATTGCTCTGTGGCGTCTTAAACTAAAAAAATGTCTAACGAAGCATCACTATGAATCATCGCTAAGCCTAGCGATCAGGTACGTGCGTAACAAAAGCTTTGTTTCAGTTTGGCTCACACAATCTGAAGCACTGTCATTGACACCCTGTGCTGTTTGATAATCTATCAAAGCGCTGACCAACCATTGAAAGGCATTGCCAAGTGGATGCTTATGATTCATACATAATATCACGATTAATCAGTAAGAGAATAACATAATCACGTAGAGGAAATCAAACCAGGAATATAAATGTCCATGTGGGTTAAGAGCCGCCCCAGTATATAAGCCCTGTTCGTGTCTAAACTTAATCTAAAACTGAAATATTTGCTATTAGCTTTTTAGACTAAAATCGTTCACATGAAAACAAGAAAAAGGTATTATTCAAATAGACGTAAATCCGGACATTTCTATGGTAAGTGGCAAATTCTATATTGGTTATTTTGTATGTTTCACTATTTCTTTATTAACTGTTGCCTTGAGTGAGATTTCATTTCTTGTAAAAAGACAGCATACTTTCTTCTTTCAGCCGATCAATTTTACACTAATTGGAAGATAGCAAAACAAGTAACAACTTTCGTATGAGTTACCTATGATATTTCACGCTAGAATAATATTACATTGATTTGGAAAAAAAATATCTCTTTATTTTAAGGTAGCTCGCGGGTTTCCCCCAGAAGTCGGGTCATTTTTTTAAAAGGCAACGCAGATTTAAGATATTTTGCATGACAACCCCGTGACTAATTGAGTTTTGTAGAAATCATACGGTAAAGTGATATTTCCATGGAAACTGAGTTAAAAGCGCCACCTAGCGGGGAGGTGTATTTTCGTCAATGTTCGTGTTATTTTCGATATATCTCTGTCTATGTGGATAACGAAACGATCTAACTTTCATAAATGCAATGTCGAGTCATTTATACATCTGAAAAAATAAAAATATATAATAATTTCTACCAAAAATATGAAAAGTTGTGGAACGAATCCTGTAGTGACGACAATTTTCATAGCAAAAATAACTGCAAAGTTAATGCATTTAGCGTCAATTGCGAAAAAACGGCCTAACGCGTAATATACGGACCCTGCTTTTGCGTTTGTTCCAGAAACTGTAAATGCGGGTCTTGTAATTAGAAGTCTAAACAACTTTATAATTAAGCTAATAATGCCGGTAGTTAAACACATGTGTGGAGAAAAGATAATTTTATAGCAACATTTTTATAATTTCTGATCATAAAACTAGTACGGTACTTTGATGCGACTGTAACCTTAGAGTAACCCCCTTAGAGTAACCTCCCTTAGCGCTGGTTTCCAAATAAATGCTAATTTTAGTATCGATGGATTTTTCAATATACTTGGGATTAAGAAGACAAAAACGTGTATAGCAGTACATATTAGATCAATGGTCTATCTTTAATGCTTTTTTTGTCTCAGGTATTTACCCTTGTTTACCATGCAACTATGTATGAATTCCGGCGTATGTGCATTTCAAATCGTAAAATAAACTCAGAAAAACGACAGACGAACATGGATTTGGTATCCGTTGCCATCCCTACTAAAAATTATTTTTAACAAATGTTTGCAGTTTCACTCGAGAATAACGAATGGCTAATTTCAACATGGCAGCGCCCGTACCTTCGCTATCGGGGATCAGCTCAACAACTGACGACGTCAATTTTGACGTGAAGCTAGTTTTCACAAAAATGCTACGACTTTATGACATGTGTACGAATTTCTTCCGACTACATGTATATCTTAACACGAATGCATTTTACCCAGCATAGATCACTTATTATCTTACATAATAAATGAAAGGTTGCAAATGGGGCAGAATTTACAAATTGAGGACATATTGAGAAAAGTTTTACTTTTTTATTACAATCTGAGAATTTTCCGGAAACGTTAGCCGAGATCTGTATTTAACGTATCATGGAATGACAATCGTTACGTATAAGCTCGGGTAAACCTAGATCTGTATTAAATTCAGTTAGATAAAGCCGGATCTCGATAACGGTTCGTGTTGCTCTAATATCACTTTTTGCACATTAAATGTTCTACCGTCGTGTACAAATGTTCTACCATGTGCACCCACGCGAAGATCCGTCTCTCGTGTGGTCCGGTGCTAGAAACTAACCCGAAAAGATGCAAACCCGCATATCAGCACACTGTTTTAATACGGTATTCGGTTTATATCTTAGCTGGTGGTAATGTTGAGTACGCCCTTGATAATGTCAGATATGAGTGACCAAAGCGACACTAGAGAGAGAATCTTGAGAAATTTAAGTTTCAGATACAAATCATCCTAATATTGTAGTGGTACTGAATCAAATACTAAGTAAAACAGATACTTAAAGTGACATTATGCGCATTTTTTCAAGTAAAAATCCAGCTGAAAATGGTGTGTGTACAAAAGTGTAGAGGAAATAATAACTTTTAACCCAATACACCAAAACAAATAACTTTCAAAATATTGATTTTCTTATTTGACTGGGAGAGTCAATTCAAGAAAAGTACAACTGCTTTTCAGGAGTTGCTTCCCTTCCACTGCCGAAATATCTCTACCGACATCAACGACACATTCAACTATCATTTTATCGGTCCGATTTTTTTTTATATCTAAAGCACCAACTTCAAATACTAATGCGGCATAATCATTAATTTAACACATTTAAATGCACAGCAACCAAAAATTGCTTTTATAAAACTGTCACCAAAAATAAAATGGGGAAGATAAAGGTCAATTGATTTAACTTTCTGCTAAAAATAATCCGGTTTCCAGGTTTTCAAATGCTGTCCTTTAGTTTCGTTTCGTAAAGGCTAACAAATGGATGGGGAGGAAAATCACAACTGAGAACATACTGGAACTTGTAGCGTATACACATTATGCGGTGGTTTATATACTAGTCTGTATGTTAATATTGAATATGTAAAATTGTGTAATTGTCATGGGCCGGAGGCCAGTATTAAATAAAATCTTTGTCATTGTCATTGTCACCAAAAATACACTTTGTGCAGTAATATGCGCATAATGTCACTTTAAGTTGATTTTATTTTTAAGATTATCGTAGGCTATGACATAGGATAGTTTATAACTTTGTTAAGTCGGAAATATCACATGCACTCACATGTAGAAATAATTAACATTTTTGTTATAGGCAGAGTTGTTTTCTTTCAGGATGAAGAAAGCTTAGAGTACAAATAGCCAATCAAAACAAAGGATTCACCATGACGTCATTGGCTGACGACAGTCTTTCCAAACTTGTCTATACAGTTTTAGACATTTCCGGAACTAACCAAGAAATGAAAAGTTTAAGAAAACGTGTGTCTCATCGTGTTGAAAGTCGCTCTAGAATGTATAGTTCGGCTGATATTCTTCTGAGTGGAAGTACGACAGAAGGACTATTTCCTTTCATGAGGAGTGATTTGGATGCAATGATCATCTACAGTGATATAGTTTGCCTTGATGTGCCAGATAATGAGCTCGATATTAATACGCTACAAACCGACTACAGAAACTGCCCGCCAGGTTATGTCAGAGTAGTTCCGATAAACCTGAGCGGACGGGTAAGAAACTCTATCATACCCAAATTGTGCTCTCTCTCGTCAAGCAGTACTCAATCTGAAGCTGGATTGCCTTTCATTTCTAGCTTTATTTTCCAAGATTTGTGCAGGCAGTGGATGAAACTGTGCCTGGATGCCGTCGCCTATGACAACATCAGAAATAGCGTTATTGTCTGCAACGGGCCTGCAATAACTCATACAGCTTTGATAGATCTTAACTTTTTTGACAACAATTTAGGCGCATGTATAGGAGATGCTGATATAGTAAATTCTATAAAATTCGTCGGCTCAAATACCCTACAATACTGGACGTCGAGACCTCGGTTCTATGATTGGCCGCCATTGGATCTGAAAATGGAAATTTCGTCGATGCAAGGTTTTATTGTACCTGTGGGTGAAAAGCAAAGCGAGAACCAGAACCTTGAGTGGAGAATATCGTATGTAACAGCAGAAAGGAAATTATTGTCTAAATTCAACAGCACACTAGATAAACTTTTTGCCATTCTCAAAATACTCTCAAAGGAAGTGCTTACTCCGATATGCAAGAACTTTTCGTCCTACATTATGAAAAATGTTGTACTATGGACGGCCGAAAGAAATCCGTCCTCTGTATTTCAACCATGTATGTTGTTAGACCTCTTTCTTCTTTGTTTGAGTTTTTTAAAGCTATGTTTACAGAATAATCATTTACCAAATTATATGTTCTCAGAGAGAAATCTCATTGCTGGTAGAATCGTAGGCCATGAAAAGAAGAATTTAGTTGACCACATAACCGTCCTACTTAGCGAAGGAAAAGCATGTGTTGCACGCATTCCTCGTGTCCTACAGTATTTACGTTACGCAACCGTAAGCCCAGACACATTTTTACGGTACGGTCCGTGGCGAAATGAAGTGGAAAAACTTCTATTAATTGAGGCCATGATTATGCTTGATTATCTAGAAAGAGATATGGCCTTTAGGCGAACAGGAATTGTTGAAATGATTGAGAGATACTGTGGAGATGACAGGTTCCTGTACATTCAGATGAGACTGGTGAATTTAGTTGTTCCTAACTGGGTGGAAAAAGTTTTTCGTGGACAACTTTATGAAGTGATTTGTTTACTGAGTAACAGAGTTAGAGCAGTTTGGCACAATGAGATGATTTTAGATTGAGCAGAGGTAAACTAGATACCCGGTGCTGGAACATGTAGTGCATTGACGTTTCTCAGAGGTGAACTAGATACCCGGTACTAGATTGAGAAATTCAGCGCCAACAGATGTTTTATATCAGCTGTAAACCCCTTTTACTCTTTGGTTTATTTTCGTACCATTTCCGCTAGCATTAGCCGATATTATTTATAAAGCAAAGTCTAAATATAAAACTTCATGTATGATATTAGACCTATGTCCGTTATATTACCACAGATTTGAGGGAGAGATTCGGACAACTTTTAACGTTTGATCACAATAAAATATCTTAATGTACTTGTATATTATGTTTTGAAAGAATATCATTTCCCCCAAAAAGACACTTCATATCATAGTATATGCAGCTGTGAATACATGTAATTGCAAATCCAACCAAATAAAGATTCATGCGACTTTGGATGTTTGGAGGAATTGGGAGGAATGCGTAGGTGGCCTTCTGGGAAAACGTGCTTCAGCGACGTAGATACTTTCGGGACTGAAATTGAGCGAGAAACAAGATTTAATTAATTTAATGTTAAATGTGCAGATAAATCACGTTTCCGTACGTTTGTCCGTATTTTCCGTCATTCTCACTATAAATAACATATACGTTACCATCTCACTATAGGTGTAAATAGCATTTTATAGAAATATGTATGTCTGAGTTTTACGCTCCTAGATGAAATTATTCGACTAATTTGTTTGTAAATAGTCCAAAGACGTGAATGAAGTCACATGGTCAGAATTGAAACGCGGTTGTAAACAGAGTATTGCCCCCTGCTAAAAAGGCCTATGGGAAAATCGATTGTTTCCCTTTACACCAAAAAGTCACTCGTTGAGCGTTATCGTATTGGATTTTTGTCTTATCAGCTGTCTTTATCCAAGCGTGAACTGACCACGTACTGGTTGGGCCTAGATATTTCATAACGACCTCTGATTATTTTCTTGAGGTTAAGAGACATCAATCTCAATGTTAGGGAGAAAATTAAATAAAAGGGAATCAAAAAATAATTAGAATTTTTATCAATCTTATTGACTGATTTTTCGGGACCGAATGAAAATGCATGTATAGAACGGTTCAATAAATTAAAAACAAAGTACCCCATGCTACTTTTTCTTGCAATTTATACATGTACATTGTTTTAGTATTGTCTTTTGTCTATTGTCTGTGATCAATTGCTTCAAACGGCTTAATTCCTCTCATAAAACATTTCATGGAATATCATCAAACTTGATCAGAAGCATCCTGTTAAGTTCTCTTTAATGTGTTCAAATCGTTCCGGTTGACTGAACAACATTTGAGCCAGAGCTCAAAATAGAAAAGAAAATATTTGAAATCTTCTCAACAACCGCAAGGCACATATCTTTTACTGGCCTTGCCTACAGGCTAGATGATAATCGTCTGTATATAGAGAAAACTCTTCTTGTCTGAAACTGTGTTACACAGAGCAAAGATCATTGTCTGGTGGTCATCTACGAAGATTGTTCACATTACTTCCCATGAGTCAAAGTTGACCACCCCCATGGTTAAACTTATTTTGTTCAATAACGCCTAGCACCATTGGGCATATGATTCTCAGATCGCATATACAGGCTGATCTTTACCTAAAGGTGAGTGCTATTTGCCCCCATGTCAGTGGGTCAAAAGGTGAAGGTAAGAAATGTTATTTTTTTAAAACTTGAGAACCATTAGGCCTATGATCTTCAAATTAGAAGGTAAGGGTTGTCTTGGCCAGTAGATTACCCCTACTAATTTTGGGGTCACCGGGTCAAACCCGGTCACTTGACCTACTGACTTACTTTCTTGGTTTTTAAGCTATGAACTATATACATGTGTATACTTTTGCATGCAGATTTGAACTTTGAGCTTGACTGACAATGACCTTGACCTACTGACTTAATTTCTATTTTTGAAGCTACATCAATGAAATTTGGACCATGTTTAAAATTTTGCCAATATTTTTTCAACTTCGACATTGGGTCACCTTGACCTACTGACTTTCTTTCTTGTTGTTGAAGCTACAGCAATGAAATTTGAACTACAATGTACATGTATATGGATAATTTTGCATGCAGGTTTTAACTCGAGAGCAATGTCAGACCTATGAGCGATATAGGGCCACCATGGCCCTCTTGTTTATTTCTTTTTTTGTTTCATCAACAATAAGTGAGACTCAAATTATTCAAAGTCAGACACGAACAGCTTGGTTATCTTTACAAGGAAGTAATACTCTAACGATTTGTTTCCTCACGCTACTATCAGTCATATTTGATTGTACATGTTTATGAAACAACTTAAAACCAGTTATTCTACAAGACAAGGGTGTAACTTTGACAGACAGTTTAAATTCCGGTATACTTTAACAGAATGATAATTTTATTAGCGATGTAGATCAATGCCATTGACTTGAAAGTTCTGCACGTTACGTAGTATAGTGCAGAACAAATGTCTTAACCAGGCGGGAATCACAAATAGGCGAGTCATTTGTGCACAAGTCAAATGTTTGAACGCCACCAAATGTAGTGGGGGTTGCGATAAGTAGTAATGTTGGATTTAATGTATGGTGATTAACCAAAACCTAATCTTTTTGCACACTAATTTTGTATATGGCTGACCATTTGTAATGTTTAATGCTAAAAAACATGATGCTACGTCAAGTCTATAG
Source organism: Saxidomus purpurata (assembly GCA_022818135.1). NCBI lineage: Eukaryota > Metazoa > Mollusca > Bivalvia > Venerida > Veneridae > Saxidomus > Saxidomus purpurata. Next base: position 56,155,933 of record JAFMSR010000004.1, read on the forward strand.
GCATTGTTTCCTCTATGAATTATCAAATCATTGATATAATATTTTTTTATTTATTTTCCTAAGTTTAGAATTCTAACATATAAATTTGCTTCAATTTATATTATTCATGTACGAAAGATAAAATATTTCCAAGATATAAATTAATTTGTTCCCACTATATAAAAAAAGTTAATTCCGCTCCGGCGAAGTTTCGATTTCTGATCTCCTGCGTGCCAAGCGGGGATACATTACACTGCGCTATCGAGGCATTGACTTTTAGAGCGTATAACTTCGTTATTGACCAATACGTGTACAGACGTTTGTTTCGGAATGGCGGTACAAATTTATGTAAACAAACGAATTTAACTTCCCAGACACTTTAAATAAGAAGTGGACAAATCATTAACTTGGTAGTTTCGTAAAGTATATTCAACTATCTGTTAGTAGTCATTCGTTTAAAATCGGCTATTTACGTAAAATTTAGACTGGTTCGCGATCTCAAATCAAAAGACCGCTTGTTACAAAAGAACACACTGTGAAATCAGTTTACAGTCTAAAAGGAGTTACGTCACCCCATGGCTGCATTCCAATATACACGCCACCTTCAGGTGACGTGTAATAACGGTCACGTGGTATTAGGCTGTATACGGAGGCAAAATAGAGCGAGGTTTTCATTCTAGGCTTGACTTCGCTTCATTCGAGACGTAAATTTTATTCAAATTCGAAAACAGTAATAGAGAATTTTTAAGAAGCACTGGATTTTATACAGCTTTAGCTCTATTAAAAGCTGAATGTTGTTCTAGTTTATGTCATATGATTGTAATGTTTTGTACACATATGTTCTACGAATAATATATGCTTGCTAGGACACAGTCCGTAATTCCTATATTCGGAGGAATGGACGATTTATTTCGCTCAGCCAGGGGTGCATTTGGTTTGACAACACTAGCGTCGAGTGCGGTTAAATCAAACACTCTCCGGGTTACGGACACACGTTAATTTTTCCTCTATAAAAGAAACTATAAAATACAATGAGGTTTCGTTTCGTGGACGGCTGCCATTCTGTAGATGAATATTCAACACAATCTGTGGTTTCAGTGGTGAATATTTGAACTCAGATGTCTACAGATTTTGTTGAAGCATGCAAACATGAATTAAACTAACATGTATATGTTGGATTGGATAGAAAAGAAATGATAAATGTATTATAGAAATATAATCATTGTATGTTTGTAAAAAGAAACTCCTCCAACAATAAAGCCTATCGAAGTCTTGCCCACTGCAACATTGTGTTATGTTTTTTGTGTGTAGGTACGTTAAGATATAATCGACGTGACGATCGGAACCCCTCGGATATTTTCTGTCAATTCTCTTCAGACGAAAATAGCAAAATGTCAAAAAAATTAGATATATGTGTTTACTTCTTCTGAAAGAATATTTGAAATAAATTTTAAAAAATCCATTCAACACCATCTATATTTTAAAGAAAGTCGGATCACATAAAATTTGGTTTCTAATGGAGAATCTTCCCTGAGGAGGCCTTGTGTGCTATGTCAGTTCATGCAACAGATAAAGTGAGGCCTTCGTTGTACAGAGTCTTCACAGCTGATAAAGTGAGGCCTTCGCTGTACAGAGCCTTCACAGCTGATAAAGTGAGGCCTTCGTTGTACAGAGCCTTCACAGCTGATAAAGTGAGTCCTTCTTTGTACAGAGCCTTCACAGCTGATACAGTGAGGCCTTCGTTGTACAGAGTCTTCACAGCTGATAAAGTGAGTCCTTCGTTGTACAGAGCCTTCACAGATGATAAAGTGACGCCTTCGTTGTACAGAGCCTTCACAGCTCATAAAGTGAGGCCTTCGTTGTACAGAGTCTTTACAGCTGATAAAGTGAGGCCTTCGTTGTACAGAGTCTTCACAGCTGATAAAGCGAGTCCTTCGTTGTACAGAGCCTTCACAGCTGATAAAGCGAGTCGTACAGAGCCTTCACAGCTGATAAAGTGAGGCCTGCGTTGTACAGAGTCTTCACAGCTGATAAAGCGAGGCCTTCGTTGTACAGAGCCTTCACAGCTGATAAAGCGAGTCCTTCGTTGTACAGAGTCTTCACAGCGATAAAAGGGGGGGGGCCTTCTTTGTACAGAGTCTTCACAGCTGATAAAGCGAGGCCTTCGTTGTACAGAGCCTTCACAGCTGATAAAGCGAGGCCTTCGTTGTACAGAGTCTTCACAGCTGATAAAGCGAGGCCTTCGTTGTACAGAGCCTTCACAGCTGATAAAGCGAGGCCTTCGTTGTACAGAGCCTTCACAGCTGATAAAGCGAGCCTTCGTTGTACAGAGTCTTCACAGCTGATAAAGTGTGGCCTTCGCTGTACAGAGCCTTCACAGCTGATAAAGCGAGGCCTTCGTTGTACAGAGTCTTCACAGCTGATAAAGCGAGGCCTTCGTTGTACAGAGTCTTCACAGCTGATAAAGCGAGGCCTTCGCTTTACAGAGTCTTCACAGCTGATAAAGCGAGGCCTTCGTTGTACAGAGTCTTCACAGCTGATAAAGCGAGGCCTTCGTTGTACAGAGCCTTCACAGCTGATAAAGCGAGGCCTTCGTTGTACAGAGTCTTCACAGCTAATAAAGTGAGTCCGTCGTTGTACAGAGCCTTCACATGTCTTAATCTATACATTAAAACTGATATCACAATAAATTTAAACGTTTAAGGTTGACTTTTGGAGAATTTAGCGAAAATCACCGCCAGAAAATGTGCGACATTTTTCTGGCTTGAGCGAAAATCGCTATACCAGCGTAGGCATTTTCGCTTGTAGAACGAAAACGGCATGGAATTTTTATTGAAGTAAACTTTTTCTTAAAGCTCTAGGCTATCATTACCCTCTTAAATTCGTCCAAATTTGTTTGACGTAACTCAAATTTGAAAGAAATGGAAGAGTTTTTCGGAGCGAATTGCTTGTTGCGGGCCGCCTTAGCGGCCTGCTATATTTAGGACGGCTTTGGAAAATGTATATGTAAGTTAAGTAGCGAATAGTCCTTTGCACACGTTTAGAAAGAAGTTAGCAGTTTTTGGCGCTGTGCGGAAGCACAGTGCCAGTATTGAATAGGTTTTAATTTTGTACCATGGGGTTGCATAATCGAAAAGGGAGCAGCCAACATTATTATTGTAATTAAAAACTATGTATTATGTTTGAACAAACTCCCTATTCTCGGCTTCGCCGAGACGTCATACTGACCAGTTAACCAATCGGATTATTAGGTCGCGTTCGTTTCTTCATTCGGTAAAAGGTGAAAACTCGGACTTTACCGTTGACTCGTATTATTAAGTTTAAATTTATTTTAAACGAAACAAAAAGCTTTTGACAACATAGAATTATTGTAAAAACAATCTGATAGTTTCAAGGTGATGGAAAATCGTCGTCTTCTTTCATTTCTAATCTTGGTTATTACATTATTCAAAGTTAAAGATGCATAGAGACCAGCGATGACAGCCGAGGAATCACCTATCCCGAATGTAAATATTTTTTCAGTACCCGGATGTGCGAAGCCGAGAATAATGAATAAATAAATAGTATTAATTGATTACAAACAATATTATACCAGATGAATACGTCTTTGACCGTTAATTCAAAACTTTTGACATATTCATAGGATATTTAATAACTTTTCCACAAACTTGAAGGTTACGGTTTTTTTATTGCTTTGTTTACGGACCCTACGGCCAGATTCATCAAAGTTCAGAAAAAACGTCTCGATAGTTGTTTTGCTATCTCTAAACATTTTGAAGTTTAAATACATATGTTGTCAACGTGAATAATTAATGAAAACCCATTTTAATTACTACACACTAAAGTAAAATGTAGGCATTATAAATAAGACCGTTCACCTAACTATGCGATACATGGCCATTGGGGTCTCAATGAAAGTTATGTAAAGCATCGCTAACAACTGACCAATAATAAAGACAAAATTAATCACGTGGGTTTCGTCTGCGTCGAAAAGCGTCTACTGACCACGAGCTGTAGCCTTGTTTAATGGGCGTCATCGTACCATTATACGGAAGGTTGTTTTATGATTCGTTTATTTTTTGGTTAAACTGTAGTAAATGTGTTTTTTTACTTATTATGATAACAGTTACATATAACATAATGTATTTGGTTTTTCCCGTTGATAGGTTGTTTACTGATATTCTAAAATGACTTTGATTCCTTTAATCATGTTTCAAAAACATGCGCAGCGCCTTTGATGCTTTGCATCAAAATTTGTCTTGTTTTATTGTACACCAGCTTCGGTCAAACGGGATTGTAAGTGAAGTATTGAATAGTTCTGTGCACACATATCATGAAATGAATGAAAATCGCCCAAGAAAGTGAGATAAAGATGGGTTAGCATCACTCTTCAATGTGTAGCCAATTAGTAATAATCAGTAGCTTACAATTATATTTACTCGATTGCTGAGTGTGCATACATTTACTAACCACTACACCAGGTTTTGATGTTTACTGAATTTGCTTCGTCTTGATGCCAGGCATCAACACTTGAATTATCTCATCTATTACATTTTCTATTTTAACAAGAAATTTGAGTGTTGGTATCCCCAAGTATAGTCGTTGCTTTGTAAAAATATAAAGTTTCTTTAAAATATAAGTTGTAATATGTGGAACATTTTTGCTTATGTTACAAAAGTAGGAAGCTGTCACGCGAAAGGAGAAAAAAAATAATCTGGACACTGTTCTAAGGCACGCTGTGATAGTTTTGTATCACAGTTTTCTTGTTTTCATATAGCGTGTTTTTGGAACCTTGTCTAGAGTAAAGAGCTATAAACAATTTTTTTTTTATTTATTATAAAAATCAAAGGTATGTTCCTTCCTACTGTGTTTGGGACAACGTGTTCTTTTTCTTCAAATTGGACCGAGTCAATTTTGATACAGGTGATGCAATAAATTTGCATGTGGTTATACCTAGTTTGTTTTCTGTACGTGCTCAAAGGGCCCCTAGAATGCACCAGATGCAATGTTGGATTTCAAATTTTTTCAGGGGGAGCATGTCCCCGGACCCCCCTAGCACACCTGTGCGTATACTTCATTTTAATTCAGATACGCCCCTGACGGGTGTGGTGCATGACACCCTTGGGTATGAGCAACAATTGTATAAAGTTATTTTAAAATCAGTATATGCATGTAACAGTTACAGCCCAGACACGAAGTACTGGTGTATAACCCTACATTTCAGGTTTTAAGTCTCAAGTCGCGTGACCTTCAAGGTAGCTCCCTAGTGGTGGTGCATGACACAATCTTGTGTTATGGGAAACAACTGTGTAAAGTAATTTTTAAATCGGTCCCTGCCATATAGAAGTTACAGCCCGGACACAAAGTGCTGCCAGAGAGACGGCCGTTCCTAAAAATATGGTTGAGGTCAGTTAAGACGCCATTCTCGGCTTCGCACATCCGGGTACTGAAAAAATATTTACATTCGGGATAGGTGATTCCTCGGCTGTATCGCTGGTCTCTATGCATCTTTAACTTTGAATAATGTAATAACCAAGATTAGAAATGAAAGAAGACGACGATCTTCCATCACCTTGAAACTATCAGATTGTTTTTACAATAATTCTATGTTGTCAAAAGCTTTTTGTTTCGCTTAAAATAAATTTAAACTTGCATACGAGTCAACGGTAAAGTCCGAGTTTTCACCTTTTACCGAATGAAGAAACGAACGCGACCTAATAATCCGATTGGTTAACTGGTCAGTATGACGTCACGGCGAAGCCGAGAATTTGCATGATCTTAGTCTACAGTGGCATCCGTGGTAAATTAATCTAACTTATGAAATCGAGAAGGTGCAAATTCATAGCATAGCCTTCGTACATGTACTAATTCCATCATGTCCCTGTTTTTATTTTTAACACGGATATATTGGTCCGTGCTTTTAACCATTCTTTTTAAAATATACTCCTTTTACAGAGCCTTCTAGTTTTTAACAAAGCTGTCCCCGACCAGAGGGTTTTCCCGTAGATGTAGATGCATTGGTTCCTGGTCTGGTCATGACTTTATCCCCAACCTATACACCGTCACGGACGAATTGGTAGCTCGCGAATGTAAACAAAAAGTTATGAAATAGAAATTCCTTCTGTTTGCTGCAAAAAGGTAATTTAAAAGTTTCAGACTCGTTAAAAGCATTTCCGTTATATTGTGTATGCTTAACGAGCAGCAGATGGTACTTTAGTGTAACTGATCCAAAAACATCAAAGTAATTACGCAATAAAGTGTAGCGTACTTCGGATAAATACTACTCGGACATCCAGTTAACTAACCTAGCGTAAGCCACAGGTGCAAGACACACTATCTTTTTTTTTTTTTTGCATATATACTATATATGCAAAAAAAAGATGGTGTGTCTTGCACCTGTGCATTTTCTTGCATTTCAAAGATGTTTTTGATACTTTTAAGATACCGAGTTCGGAAACAATAAATGACATTAAAAAGATTCGCGTAAATTTTTGTTAGATCTACATATAGATCTGCAGAAATATAAGAATTTCGAAATGGCCAATGTCTTTGCAACTTTTGTCATCCTAAAACCCTAGTTTTAAGGCATATTTTGTTTAAATAAATTAAATTAAATAATAGTGCCTCAGCTCTGCTATGCTGAAAAGATGATGCCTCAAAATATATCCTTTTTTTCATAATCTTAGCAACGATTTTGAAAGATCTTCTACAAATTTAACAAAACCACAAGGCGTAGAACATTGATATCTGGTATGTTACATTGTCTAGTGCTCCTCTACTAAGTTTGTTCAAATCATGCCTCTGGGGTTAAAATTGATCCTTGGGGGGTCACTCGTTTTACACAGCTAGTGTTCATGTAGGCAACACCGCTAGTGTTCATGTAGGCAACACCGCTAGTGTTCATGTAGGCAGCACCGCTAGTGTTCATGTAGGCAGAACCACTAGTGTTCATGTAGGCAACACCACTAGTGTTCATGTAGGCAACACTGCTAGTGTTCATGTAGGCAGAACCACTAGTGTTCATGTAGGCAACGCTTGCTATGTTCATTGTTGCTACTTTGGGGGATCATCGGCACACTTAATAAGTATACAAGCTGTCATATGTTTTCATATGTTAATCAGCAATGCATATTTAAGCAATTATTCATGTCAGGCAAAACCAATATGATTACATACACGTTGGTTTTAATACTCCTAAAGCGTTCAAATTAACTTATTAGCTTAGAAATCTCCGACTTGAAGAAATAAAGTAATGTGGTTTCACTTAGATGTTCATGTTATAATGAGCTATCAAAACCGCTCAGTGTTCATGGCAAGGCAAAGAAGGGGGGTCTTCTTATAAGCGGATCCCTTATAGGCTGGGAAATACGGTAGACAACGCTGCTAGTGTTCATGTAGGCAACACTGCTAGTGTTCATGTAGGCAACACTGCTAGTGTTCATGTAGGCAACACTGCTAGTGTTCATGTAGACCTCACCGCTAGTGTTCATGTAGACCTCACCCCTAGTGTTCATGTAGGCCTCACCCCTAGTGTTCATGTAGGCTTCACTGCTAGTGTTCATGTAGGCAACACATGCTCATGTGATACCCAAGTGTTCATGAAGGCAACACCGCTAGTGTTCATGTAGGCAACACCACTAGTGTTCATGAAGGCAACACCACTAGTGTTCATGTCGGCAACACTGCTAGTGTTCATGTAGGCAACACTGCTAGTGTTCATGTAGACAACACTGCTAGTGTTCATGTAGGCAGCACCGCTAGTGTTCATGTAGGTTACACTGCTAGTGTTCATGTAGGCAACACCGCTAGTGTTCATGTAGGCAGCACCGCTAGTGTTCATGTAGGCAGCACCGCTAGTGTTCATGTAGGCAGCACCACTAGTGTTCATGTAGGCAACACTGCTAGTGTTCATGTAGGTTACACTGCTAGTGTTCATGTAGGCAACACTGCTAGTGTTCATGTAGGCAACACTGCTAGTGTTCATGTAGGCAGCACTGCTAGTGTTCATGTAGGCAGCACCACTAGTGTTCATGTAGGCTACACCGCTAGTGTTCATGCAGGCAACACTGCTAGTGTTCATGTAGGCAACACCGTTAGTGTTCATGTAGGCAGAACCACCAGTGTTCATGTAGGTTACACTGCTAGTGTTCATGCAGGCAACACCACTAGTGTTCATGTAGGCAGAACCGCTAGTGTTCATGTAGGTTACACTGCTAGTGTTCATGTAGGCAACACTGCTAGTGTTCATGTAGGCAACACCGTTAGTGTTCATGTAGGCAACACCACTAGTGTTCATGTAGGCAGAACCACTAGTGTTCATGTAGGCAACACTGCTAGTGTTCATGTAGGCAACACTGCTAGTGTTCATGCAGGCAACACTGCTAGTGTTCATGTAGGCAGAACCACTAGTGTTGATGCAGGTTACACTGCTAGTGTTCATGTAGGCAACACTGCTAGTGTTCATGTAGGCAGCACTGCTAGTGTTCATGTAGGCAGCACTGCTAGTGTTCATGTAGGCAGCACTGCTAGTGTTCATGTAGGCAACACTGCTAGTGTTCATGTAGGCAGCACCACTAGTGTTCATGTAGGCAGCACTGCTGGTGTTCATGTAGGCAGCACTGCTAGTGTTCATGTAGGCAACACTGCTAGTGTTCAGTGAGGCAACACCACTAGTGTTCATGTAGGCAGAACCACTAGTGTTCATGTAGGCAGCACTGCTGGTGTTCATGTAGGCAGTACTGCTAGTGTTCATGTAGGCAGAACCATGCTAGTGTTCATGTAGGCAACACTGCTAGTGTTCATGTCAGGGTTTCCTCTGGGTCAATTTTAGTTTGCGCCAACAAATTCGCCAATCAGAAAAAGACCGCTAATGGTCCAAAGTTGGAGCCACTAGTGTTCAAAGCCTAGACAACACTCCTAGGAGCATGTAGACCGATCACACCACTTTTAGTTAAGGTTTGTAGCATGATAGCAAAAAATGTGTATAGATCAACTGATACAAAATTTAATTCAAACATTTTTGTAAATTTTCAAGGGTCAAAATAACATTTTCAGGAGTCAATGTGAGACTTTCCCTAGTGGTTGAGGCACAGGTCACCTAGAGTTCATATAATCTAGGCTTGCATATGATATCTGTTGGTGTTCTCATCACCATAGCTCAAAAATTAAGTAACAGTTCATTCCCTTTGTAACATATTTTGACGCCGAACATTTTCTGTACATATTTACCTTATATGTTTTTATTTTCAAGATATTAAACAGTTGTAATAAAACAAGTAAAACATAATGAATGGTTTTGAATATGCTAGATAAGTATTAACAAATTCTTAAGACTAAGAAGGCCCATTGTTAACCAAAGAATAATAATTAAAAGTTAAAAAACTACGTCCAAAATAATTTGTAAATTAAAATTGCAACACGTATGTCTATATTTAAATTCTGACAAAAATCGATGCTAAATTTTTCAAGTATAGTAATGACACGTATTATGGAAAACGGACATGAATTGTGTTTTATTTAAGCGCTATCATGAATTACAATACACGGCTGTGTCAACAAAGCATCGCTAATTAAATCCGGTGACCGGGTTACAAACAACGTATTATAAATAAGCGCCAAGGTCTATTATATCTTGTTTTAAGATTGTTTACAATTGCCCTTGTACTACCTAAACGCCACTGCTCGTTAAGGAGGGCTAATAGTTCGGGATTGTTTTCATACTAGCCAAAATAACGCATTTTGAGAATCGAAATTGCCGAGAATAAATTGTTGGCGCCCTAAAATTGCCAACGAAAGATTTTAGCGCCAGAATTAAATTTTTGTCGTCATTTGGCGCCATTGCGACCGATAGGGGACCCGATGTAGGCAGACATCACTAGTGTTCACGTACGGGCAGCACTGCTGGTGTTCATGGAGTACTGCTAGGTTCATCAAAGTCCACCTGCTATATTTTATTCAACACGCTAAAGTTCATGTAGGGAGGCATTTATTATTTCTTAAATAGAACCTAGTGTTATTAAGGAGACTGTTTTGACTGGCAGCATTCTTTTCAAGCAGATTATGAGAAGTCTAAGAAACCAGCCAAGTTATCAAGACCGTTAGGCAGAGGAGACTGCTGGTGTATGAGGCTAGTAGTAGTGCCATTAGCAGCACCCTGTGTACACAGCATGATGCGATGGCTGTAGTATGCCACAGACCTGCTGTTCACAGCACTGATGTGAGTGGCAATAGTATGCCATGCAGGAGACCCTGTGTACACAGCACTGATGTGATAGCTATAGTATGCCACAGACCTGTGTGCACAGCATGATGTGATAGCTAGTAGTATGCCACAGACCTGTGTACGACAGCATGATGTGATGGCTGTAGTGTTCATGTCACAGACCTGTGTGTCACAGCATGATGTGATGGCTGTAGTGTCATGCCAGCAGACCCTGTGTACACAGCATGATGTGATAGGCAATAGTATGCCACAGGAGACCCTGTGTTCATGCAGGCAGCATGATGTGTATGGCTGTAGTGTTGATGTAGGCAACAGACCTGTGTACAGGGCAGCATGATGTGTATGAGGCTATAGTATGCTAGCAGACCCTGTGTACAGACAGCACTGATGTGATAGGCTATAGTATGCCACAGACCTGTGTACACAGCATGATGTGATAGCTATAGTATGCTACAGGCACCTGTGTACACAGCATGATGTGGTGGCATGTAGTATGCCACAGACCTGTGTACACAGCATGATGTGTATTAGGCAGAATAGTATGCATACAGACCAGTGTGAATGTAGGCAGCACTGATAGTGTTCATGAGGCAACAGCTATGCATGTAGCAGAACCACTAGTGTTACACAGCATGATGTGGTGGCTAGTAGTTATGCAGGCACAGACCTAGTGTACATGCAGTGCATGATGTTATAGCTAGGTAGTATGCAACACAGACTTCAGTGTGGAACAGCATGGTTCATGTGATAGCTATAGTGTATGCTACAGACCTGTGTTCATGTAGGCAACACCCAGTGTTCATGATGTGGCCTAGTGCTCATGAGTAGGCCTAGGCAGTACTAGCTAGTGTATCCACCAGCATGTAATTTTTATGAAGCAGAACATTTTCTACATATATACCATTGTTTGAACAAGTAATTACAAGAAAAAATGGGTATAACATAAAGCTGGTTGATCTGCTATAAAACAGCACTTTTTGGTATTGATGCCCATTGTTAACCAAGAATACAATAATTAAAAATTTATAAAGCGTACCAGTATGTTTCAAATGAACATATTCAATTAAAACTGTGTATTAAAGATTTTGACTGGCATTCTCAAGCAGATTATGAGAAGTCTAGTAACGGTACACAGTTACAAGACCTGTGGTGGCTGTAGTGTGCTACAGACCTGTGTACACAGCATGATGTGATGGCTATAGTATGCCACAGACCTGTGTACACAGCATGATGTGGTGGCTGTAGTATGCCACAGACCTGTGTACACAGCATGATGTGGTGGCTATAGTATGCCACAGACCTGTGTACACAGCATGATGTGGTGGCTATAGTATGCCACAGACCTGTGTACACAGCATGATGTGATGGCTGTAGTATGCCACAGACCTGTGTGCACAGCATGATGTGATGGCTATAGTATGCCACAGACCTGTGTGCACAGCATGATGTGGTGGCTATAGTATGCCACAGACCTGTGTACACAGCATGATGTGATGGCTATAGTATGCCACAGACCTGTGTACACAGCATGATGTGATGGCTGTAGTATGCCACAGACCTGTGTACACAGCATGATGTGGTGGCTATAGTATGCCACAGACCTGTGTACACAGCATGATGTGATGGCTATAGTATTAATGTAAGGAATGCTTTTTCCAACATTGTCAGTTATCAGTATTGTCACTCTTTCTGTAAGATAGTTGAATGGTACTAGTCTACAATAAGGTCACCTTTGAGTTATTAGTATCACGCACTGTCTGCGGTATGTCCACCATTTTCTTCAAATGACATCTCCACTGAAACCACTGGGCCAGTTTTGATGAAACTTGGCAGGGATGTTCCTAACCTCTTGCATAAAGCTCTATCAAAGGTGTTCAAAGAATTCTATTCCATGCAGAACTGTGGTTTCCATGGTAATGGAAAGGAAAAACTTTTAAAATCTTCTCCTTAAGAACTGGGAGGCCCACAGCTTAGATATTTGGCATGTAGCATTGTCCAGTGAACCTGTACCAAGATTTTCAACTTATGACCCTCAGGTTACAATTGACCCTGCCCAGGGGTCACTTGATTATACAGGAAAAACGTTTAAAATCTTCTTCTTTGAAACCACTTGTAAGGTCTAGAGCTTAGATATTTAGCATGTTTCATGGCCTAGTGGACTTGATTGTACATAGGTTAACAATCCACAAGGATCTGAACTTAGAAATTTGGAATATAGCATTATGTAGTGGACCTCAATAAAGATTGATCCAACAAGAATCTCGAGGTCATAATTGACCCTTTCTACTATTATAGACAATAGGCATGATGGTAGTCGGGTGAGCGATATAGGGCCATCTTGGCCCTCTTGTTTTATATGATGAGGATCATGACATTGTAGGTGACCCGTATTGATTTTAGACAAAAATAACAGCTCAGATCAGGAACTAGTGTAAAAGGTAGTGTTTGTTTATTATAGTGTCATCCCTACTTAAAGGGCCAGCCATATCGGACTTATGAGACTGTCCTTCTTTCTGAGCACATTTACCGCCCAAATCCTATCCTTTTTAATGCCAGGCACCAGGCAGGTAGGCATATGGTAACCATTATTTAACTAGCTGGTGGCACACCAATTGGCCATATCAGAACGGACCCCTGCTGGGATTCATACCTTCAACCTCCCGCTCCCTAGGCTGATACCTTAACCACTATACCAAGGGAGACGATAAATGTATGTATCCAAACTTTTATTATGCAGTTTCCATATCAGGCAGATTCATTGTATGAAGGAAAAGTTGTTTCGATACTTTGTTATAGAGGTTTTTCAATACAGAGGTAGATCAGGTTAGTTTTCACTAACTTCTTCACTTCACAATTATCTGGTTTACCTTAGAATGATAGTTAAACTGCTTAAGAAAACACTGATTACACCTTTTGATAAACATCGGGTACTTTACTCATTTCAGACCACATTGAAGCCATGACAACAAAGCGAGTACTGATAGTCGGAGCGGGAGCTGCAGGTACGGCCGCTGCCTACAGTCTTGGCAGACATCCAGATAAGTTCCGAGTGGAGATCTGGGAGAAAGGATCAGTGCCTGGTAAAGAAATTATTCTTATACCCCCGTAAAGATTTTTACTGGAGTCACCTTGACTGTCCTTCTGTTTTTGTCTATGCTATTTCTCAGCATCCTCTGACCAGATACCAATGAAACGTTCAAGTCACTGGCTTATCAACCACTGTAACGTTTCTTTCAATAGGTCAAGGGGCAGCCACATTCGACCGCAACCTCCACAGTTCCATCTCCTAGCCTGAGTACTGGTCAGAACTCCAGGAAGCAGTCACCGAGAGCAGATTATTTAAGTTGCAAGCACTTGTTTTAGAATCAATGTAATATGCATAAATATAAAAAACTAGTTTGACATCTGTTCAATGTTAAACCTTACCTGCAGAAATCTTGTCTATCTTTCACTACGGAGACTGACAGGACCATTGAAAATTTGCATGGCTAAATGGCAAACAATACAGATTATGCATTGATTTCATGTAGATAGAATTATTTTCCACCAGGTAAGTAAGGGATAAGGCTAGGAGTGGTGCTGACAAGAACTTTCTGACAAAAGTTTTACAATATGACTACAGACTACATTCACCTTAAACAGTTATACATGTATTAGCTAAATCTTAATTAGTTTAATATTCTTATGTCTACAAAGAATGCAGACCTGATTCGATCCGTTGTTGTATTTCTTTACTGCGTATTTGATAAAGGAAGGAAAACCTCACAGAATTTACAAATGTGGATGTTTAATGTAAGACGATGAAATACATCTGGAATGGGTTTTAGCATATTATAATAAAAAAATTGGATTACTGATTTGCTTCAAATGATTGTAATGTAGCCAAATGCACGTGCTAAGTAAATATGTTGCATTCTGAAGCCTCATACTACAGACAGTGTTGTCAAATAGGGCTTGTAAAATTATGTTTTCTGTCACCAGGTGGCGTTGCGGCAACAGCAAGCCTTCAAGAACAGAGAGGGACTTACGTAAACTATGGTGTACAAGGTGGGACACCTACATACAGAAATACCATGAATCTTATTGAAGAACATGGTTTCCAAACTCATCCAGTCCATATGATGATTTCGTTCGGAAAAGATGACACAGCATGGACCAATTACGCCGACTCTGATCTAACAAAAAGGCTCGGGAAGGAGATCACCAGATTTGAGGGGACGCTGAAGCTGATTAACAGATTTGAAGCACTGTTTATATTCCTGCCAATATCTAAAGTCCTGAAATGGTTCGGTTACTCTGACGAGTTCATGAATCTCATGGTTTTTCCTCTGACTGCGCTATTTTTTGGGACAGGGAACCAGACACCTTATGTGTCGTCTGCCATCATGGCAAGAGTTTTCCTGGACGATGATTTGCGATTGTTTAATTATGACACAGAGAGATTGCTTAGTCAAACACCGGAAATGTTCGCATTTCCAAACCTTGAACAGATGTACGAGACAATCATTTCTAAATCTGGGGCGAAATTTAGCCGTAATAAGCCTGTAAGAAGTGTAGAAAGACAGAATGGACTGGTTTATGTGACCGACATTAAAGGCAATGTGGACATTTTTGATGAGATTATATTTGCATGTGATGCTGAAACAGCCGTTCAAACTTTGAAAGATCCGAGTTTCATGGAATTACAGACACTAGGAAATGTTCGCTATTTCAATGACCTTATCATAACTCACGAGGATGAGGAGTACATGATCAAACATTACGAGCTTCACAAGGACAAAGATCAATATCTCGTTCGTACAGATCTTGATGATCCGTCAAAGATTGAAATGTCATTTGATTTGTCAAACTATCAGCCACAACTGAAAAGAATACGAGAAAAAAAGCAGCATGTTTATCAAACTATTTACCTTGATGATGAAAATTCTGATATATGGACACTTAACAGAGTCAATGAAGATAAAATAATGTATCGTCACTGGTGGCGACAGTTTTCACACACATGGCGACATTTTGCATTTACCGTTCCACTAATGGGTTACATCCAAGGCAAGAGAAGCACGTACTACTGTGGGTCCTACACACTTGTTAACACACATGAAGTAGCTGTCATGTCAGGTCTGTCCGCGGCTTACAGAATCGGTGCTCCGTATCCGTTTGATCACGATAAGCTTGCAAAGAAACAGTTTGATCATTATCTCATGGTCATTCACGGACGACCAAGGAAGGTCGGAGCAAACATTGATACTGTGAGAGCAGGATTTCTGGCCTTGTTTATGGGAATATTCTCTGTGTTCTCACTGGTGACACGTATATTTGTTGATTGGTACACCAGCGTAGAGAAGCCAAGGTATATTATGTTCTCAGTTAAACTGAAGTTTGTAACAACTTAATGATAAAGGCTATAAACGGGATTATAAATGCACTTTTAGTCAAAGAAGAAGACAGTATCATCAACGACTTTACTAAAGTAAGCATTTCACTAGACAAAGTCACTGCCCTGTCAGTAGAGTAATTTGTCTATTAAATCAATTATTCAGGACTTAACAAGGCTTGAACTACCCTGTCTCTGTTAGGTGCATGTTGTATGAACAAACTTTTCAAATTTCATTTGACTGTCCATTCTTACCACTGTTGGAACTGCTACAGTTTTGTATTTCCAATAAGGTAGTACTTGATATATTTGTTATGGTTTATTTTAGACGTTACTAGTGTATCGGAATCGGTTCTCTAGACAATGATATTAGTGAACTGGCATTTTTGCCTTGTTTCATGTATATTATTGCAGATAAGTAGACACAAATGGTGCAATAAATGTGTTTCTTAATATTTCTTTACTTTTTTAACTCAAATCTGAAAGTGAAACGATGGTTTACATTTTTTCCTGGGATTACTGTGTCTCGATCTTGTAGCATCGGCTTGCCCCATTCAGTATTTTTGATATCTCATTTCAAAATGGCTGACAGGGGTAACCGGTGCTACAAAATAAGTTTTAGATACCATAACCACAGGTGAAGAAACATGGAAACCAATCTCTGACTTTCGGATTTGAGTTAATATAGCAAAGAAATAATAAAAACACTTTTACACCATTAGTATCTAAATACCAGTACTGTAAACCGGCAATTACACTGTAAACTGGGTTATATTTGCCATGATTTAAGTTTCGCTATTTTTCTCCAATTTCACACTTTGCTATTTTAAAAATCTTGCGAAAGATCCATTTCACATAGGTTTACTATTGGAGAATTCTCTGTTCTATAATAAGTCAGTCTGCTCACAAATTGCAAATTTTTTGTCACACAAAAATTTCCCAATTTGCAGTAGAATCTATGTGTAAGAGGAAAAAATCCAGTTCACCAATATCGTTGTCTAGTAAACTAAAATCAGATCTTTAAATAACCGCTTCCTTATTTTTTTCATTTTTCAGAAAAGGGTATGGGAAAACAGTATATAATGGGCTGGAAGGTTGGCCACAGGAACGCAGGCTATGATACTACTCTGTGATAGGACTTTACCCCACCTACCTCACAAACCATCTTCTGAATATAGACACAAACATTTCTTTATAGTCATTCCTGTGGTAATTACCTATCAGATGTGTGTTCAGTGGTAGCAGTTTTGCCATAAATGTAGTGGGTCCAGAGTTCAACCCCCACCAGAATCATGACGTTAGCGGCAAGACACAAATAATTGCACATAGTCCATCTCTCTCTTCAAGATGGATTCCATCTGGAGCGAGTCTCAAGAACAATTAATCTCAGCTGTAGGAACTTCTTCTGCAATTGAGAACAAATAAATGAGCAAAAATATAATAAAATTGGTACTAGTGGTCAGTGGTGGATATGGCTGCTTCAGCAAGAAGTGTTCAAATCATTTGTTACTATAGTAACTGTGACAAGCAAGTAGACATCTAGAGGACCATGCACAAGTTTGACTGTATCACAGTTACTATATATAGCAACAAGCATTCCCATTGGTTAGGACCAGGGTCTTTTGTTCTAGATAAATGACAGTGTCAAATGACAGGTAAATGAGAGTAATTAACTTCAACATCTGTCAGTTTCATGTTCATGTTGCCAGGATGTTTTGTAATTTCTTAGGTACGGTACATTTGTACTTTGAAGCTGCTCATTCTCAGTCAAGTTTAAAATTTTCAAAATAATAATTATTCCCCCCCACCCACCCTCAATGTACTCAAATCTAAAGTGTCACGTTGAAGCCTACAATGAATGTAATACAAGACAATTTCTGAAAGAAATGCCAACTTCTAGATACTAAAATACTTCTAAATTGAACTTAATTTTTATAGTGTTTGCAATTCTTTGTTATTTTGTGGTGTATATTTTCGTTTATCAGCATTATTTCTATACCATTTATCAATTCATTAGTTTAGTGACTTTACATAGGTGTCCTCTAATTTTGTGTTGATATTATATGTCAGTAACATCTGTTAGCGAGCAGTTTTTACAGACCTATGCAGTATTTATTGTATGTGTGATCATACAGTCACTCGTATAAGGAAGCAGCACATTCCCGTAGTAAACCGTTTTTGTCTATACTAGTATAACAATTACTGTATTAATAAAAACATTACAATTAAATGTCCAAGTGAGTTCTGTTTTGATTTAACAGTAATTTAACTGTTCTCGTGCAGTAAATTAGTCAAAGGAAACGGCTCCAGCTGAACTCTGTGGTGAGTGTATTAATAGAAATGAGTGCTGAAGAACTGAAATGATTTATGCACCATTCTCCTAAAACATTAACAGGTGTAGAAATTTTAAGAACAACATTTGGGTTACAACCTTAAATTAGTTCCCATCTTGTGTTGAGAGTGTCACAAAGCACAAAGTATCTAAACCATCCAGTAAAAGACAAGAGGCACTCACCTGGCTACCATGTCAACAATAGCAGTGTCAATTTTGACCTTGGGATTCTGATTTGGACAATTTTCGTAAGAGGTCCACTACATAATGGTATATTCTAAATATCTAAGTTCCAGAGAAGACTTTTTAAAGTATATGTAAAATCAGGTGACCCTCGGACAGGATGCAGTCAGACCCGTGGGGTTATGATTTAAACGATCTTGGTAGAGGTCCACTAGACAATGCTACATACCAAATATACAAGCTCTGGGCCTTACTGTTTTTGAGAAGATTTTTAAAGTTTTCCTTCATGTTGCCATACCAACCAGAGTTCTGCATGAAATGGGATTATTTTGGTAGAGCTTCTTGCAAGGAACAACCCTGCCAAGTTTAATCAGCATTGGCCCAGTGGTTTCAAAGATGTCGTTTGAAGGAAAATGTTGACTGAAATACACCAAATGGTGAGAGGTCCTAATATCTCACCCTGGCACTGTGCCAAGTGAGCTATAACACAGACACCATTTTCTGCTTTTTAACATTTTTATTCTTAAAGATTTCTTTTAACAAGTATAACATAATTACAATGCATAATCAAGGTATGATTAAATCAACCTTTACAAAATACTCTAAAGGAACAGTTTCTCTTTGACAAACTATAAATGTTTCCCCCACAATGTATGTAACTCTCTAACAAAAAGGGGGTATATATACCACCAGTCATGTTATAGGGCTGAGCCTGATTCTTGAAGCTGTGAGATGATAGAATGAAGCTAATAATTGAAAGTATAGCTGTAATGTTTACACGTTATACGTGTAAATGGAGATGTTCCACATGTTTGTAAATCTACTGTTGCATATGAATGATAGACACCGATAGCTATTTTATAAATCAACATCACCAGAGGATGAACTATTTCAGTATTGATCATTTTATGATAGTTACATTCTATGTAGGACTCTGCATGCTCTTTTAAGTTTTGAATTATTTGAACAGAACGGTAAATGGAGTCGGTGTCCTCTCTTCTTTTGTTTTATCTTGAAATTGTGTTCAATATTTGAAAAGGTGGCTTGCCAAATATCTTCAGAGTGCCTAAATAGCATGTAAACAAAATTCTGTAAATGTGACACGCTTATTGAATGCGACTGTCGCCCAATAGAATATTACAGCTTTTCTAGATTTTATTTAAAAACTCTGTGTATTTTCATTTTCTAAAACTTTTAACTATCTCCTAGCACACACAAAGTTAGTAGTACAGCAAAAATAGAACCCCAAACAAATAAAGCCCTCTAAAAAATGTTTGTTCCTACTTTATAGTCTGCTACATTAGCAAGACTGTTCATCAATGCAGTAATGAAAGACATCAGGTATAGGAGGTAAAGTCTTATCACTGGTAAACTATTCCCAGGCAGTGTTGTTATCTCTTCACTGAGTGATCTAATCCCAGGCAGTGTTGCTATCTCTTCATCAAGTGATCTTTTCCCAGGCATTGTTGTTATCTCTTCATTGAGTAATCTATTCCCAGGCAGGGTTGTTATCTCTTCATCAAGTGATCTATTCCCAGGCAGTGTTGTTATCTCTTCATTGAGTGATCTATTCCCAGGCAGTGTTGGTATCTCTTCATTGAGTGATCTATTCCCAGGCAGGGTTGTTATCTCTTCAAGTGATCTATTCCCAGGCAGTGTTGTTATCTCTTAATTCAGTGATCTATTCCCAGGCAGTGTTGTAATCTCTTCATCGAGTGATCTATTCACATGCAGTGTTATCTCTTCATCTAGTGATCTATTCTATTGGAATGATATATTCTTTCACTGGTTGAACTACATTTTGTGTATTCTTAATCAGTTTTATAATTCTTTAACTGTCTCACTTTACTGCATTCACTCATCTATTCTACATCTACTTCTTTCACTGACAGAACAATTCGACTGCAGTGTTATTCTCCATTCACTGGTTTAACTGTCCCAAGGCAGTGTTATAAGCTAAGTAGATAATCAAAGGTCTGATGTCTATTTTTACCATAGAGTTATCTTGTACTACTAACACCTCTGCCTGTAAGAAAACTGAACTTTGTCGCCCTACAACAAGCCAACTGTCCTTTTAATGTTGGAACCTGAGGTAGAATGCTATTTGTATGAACAATTCTTCTCCGAACTAAATGTCATAAACCGTAATATCTATCTGACATTCATGCTTCAGCTGAAGAAATATGGCGAGACGAGGATCTCATGTAAGTCAAATCCCCCTGAAACAGCAACAACAACAATGTTCATACACAGCCAGGAGAAGCAATATTAAGGATTACATTGGTCTGTGAAGGCAAAATAAATTTTTGGCAAAACATAAAAGGCTCAATTGTTTTACAGTTATTCCATCTTAAAGTTAAATTACCTTTCAAATGGTTACACTGGTTTATAGTTAAGAATAATGCTCAAAACACAGTGGATGCTTTAGAACATATAAGAAGTAAGTTTTACCAAGTTATCTCTGTTATTGACAAATACAAATTAAGATATATATAACCGAAAGGGTGGATTGTCTTTTTGGCTAGGATAGTCAAAAAAAGATTTTTACAGATTTCCTCTATATTCATTGTGAATGAAACTGTTATACAGATCATTATTTTTGGGTTATAACTATGGCAATGTTTATTATTCTAGGAGTATAAATCACTGACTAATGTTTTATTTAAAATTTTGATGGTCACTTTAAATGGTAATATCACTTTAAAGATTCGAATTTAGGAAAATGTATTATAATTTAAATACATTTGTTACGTTTCTAAAGAAAACAAACTGTGAAGTTTTGAATTTGTCCTGAATTCTAAAAGCTTTTAATACTCATTTTCCTTCTGTATCAAGTCTTTAGGAATCTACACAAAGTTAGGACTTTAATACAGTGTACCCTTTGATGGGACAACATCAGAAGACCTTTCATTTAAATCTGCAACATTTCAGGCTATTCTTCTAATTACCTATTTTAAAATACTGTTTTCTTCACTTTCTATAACTTCAGTCAATTGAACCACCATCTAATTATATGATAATGTTTTGTATACTATTTTGTCAATGTGTTGTCCATATGGGTATATATGTATATTTGTAGAAGCCCACATAGAAGATTGGGAAACCAAATGTTTTAAAAAAAAAAAAAAAAAAAAATTAATTTATTATTATAAATTTTTTTTTTTTTTTTTTTTTTTTTTTTTTTTTTTTTTTTTTTTTTTAAAAAATAATTTAATATTTTTTTTTTTTTTTTTTTTTTTTTTTTTTTTTTTTTTTTTTTTTTTTTTTTTTTTTTTTTTTTTTTTTTTTTTTTTTTTTTTTTTTTTTTTTTTTTTTTTTTTTTTTTTTTTTTTTTTTTTTTTTTTTTTTTTTTTTTATATTGGGAAAAAAAAAAAGGGAAATAATTTTTTTTTATTTGTGTTGGGTAATTTTTTTTTTTTTTTTTTTTTTTTTTTTTTTTTTTTTTTTTTTTTTTTTTTTTTTTTTTTTTTTTTTTTTTTTTTTTTTTTTTTTTTTTAAAAAAAGAAAAGGAGAAAGGGAAAAAAAAAAAAATTTTGGGGGGGGGGGGGGAAGTTTTTTTTTTTTTTTTTTTTTTTTTTTTTTTTTTTTTTTTTTTTTTTTTTTAATTTTTTTTTTTTTTAAAAATAATTTTTTATTTTTTTTTAAAAAAAAAAAAAAAAAAAAGGGGAAAAAATTTTTTTTTTTTTAAAAGAGGTTTTTTTTTTTTTTTTTTTTTTTTTTTTTTTTTTGTTTTGGACTTTTTTTTGAAGTTGTTTTAATTCCAACCAGTTGTGTAAGCACTCCGACAAGAAAGAACAAAGGGCCTCGTAATTAGATAAGATAGAGTCTTTGCACTTCCTTCTCAAGTGCTTACCGATGAAGTCCATCAGTGCCCGGGGTGGACCGCCTGCCGCCGCCACGCCACGGGGCCTATACCCTCCCACTTTTTTGGGGGGTGTAATAAAGTCTTTACTTACTAAACTTATTTACAGCTAACAGTTGTTCCAGACTTCACAATAAGGATACTCTAGTCTTTATTTACTGCAGACAAACATTACTGTTTTGATTTTTTTTTGAGGGGGGGGGATTTACGTCCAATGTTATGTTTAAGCAGGCAGTTTACCTAACCATTGTTTCTGACGACCAGTACTCCCATCCTCTCTGTAAAGACTATCAACTTTCTCACAGGAGATGGGTTGGTAGCCAGGCTCAAACCCATGACCCTGAATCAGTATAAGATTAAGTGATACAATGTCAGCCACCTTAGCCACTAAACAATGCAGGCTTTGATCCAATGTCTTTGTTTCCAAACTGATCATGGAATGAAATGATAACCCAATATTCATTATTCAACAGCATAATCATTCACATTTAGTACAATTTCTCTTGCCTTATCCAAAACTATATTATTGTAAAAACACATATGCCTGCTTATAGCATTTATGCTCATTAGTTTTGGCTTGCACTGTATAATCTGTTTTCTACCTTCAGTCACTGTTACTATTAATCTTACCTTTCTTTGGAACTTTAGTGAAAATACTTCTTAATTTGGCACATTGTTCATCATTAAGATCACCTCTGAAACAGACAGAAATATTTCTGTAACAATCTTTCATGATATGCTGAAGTTTCAGGTTTGTGCTCACATTTTTAAGCTCTCAATAATGATACAAATGCTTTAATTCAAAATCTATCTACGTTTGTTCACTTCTTCCAAACAGAAGACAAACAAGCTCATATCCGTGTTTCAAACATTCCAGTCTAGCTTTCCTCCATATTGTCATCTGACTCATCAGTTGTTGGTAAAGTCCAGCTTTCCTCGGTATTGTGATCACATGATTGAGACGGTCTCTTGAGGTTTTATGCCGCTTTATATCGCATCATTTATTTTTACAGGCAGGTAGTTTATCTAACCATCGTTCCTGGGATGAACCAGTACTAGCACTCTATCCTCCATAAGAAACTGCCAATGTTACTACTGTATCATGGCAACTCTTTTAGCGGCAATATTCGAAAATAAATATAATTTACTTTTCTCTAAAAGCATTATGAGGGTTGACTACAAAACTGTTGTAACTTCTATGAAATAAAGAAGGACTAACTACAGTTTTGGGGTCAACAATACAAATCCTTCAAGTAGTGTACCAAAAGAACATACCTATTAATGTATCTATCAATGAAGTAATTCGAGAGATCTTCAAGGATGGGCTGGCTGTGTAACGCTATAAACTGTTCTCTTGTGATCTGAAACATAACACAACAATTCAAGACTGGCGCCTGCTCAGACAGTCAGAAAAGAGGTGCAATCATGATTGTGCAACCATAGAATGTATCTTTAGTCTGCTCAAGCACATGCTCAGCTGAGTTTGAGTCTCATTCTCAGTTCAATCTCCAACTCCAGTTTCTTTATGAGCAGTGATTTCCACCTCGAACTTGACGAAGAGCTGAACATGAACTGTTAATCTTAAAATGATTGGATTTTATTTCAAATTTAGAAGTGCTATGTTTTATGTCTATACTCGTTATCTTTTCCTGTCATGTAATGTGCTATTCGTAAGATAAATGAGCTATAATGTTATATAATTATGCTTAATGTGCTATTATCTTGATTGATTTGTGCACTGATTTATCTCACGCTTCTTGTAAATATGTTTATGTATCGTAGCTAAATTATGAAAAATAAAAAAAATTGAAATAAACATGCTTGTTTTTGTTTTCTTCATTTGAATGTAATGAGATCGTTCCTACACAGCTTTAGTACACTTCACTAGACTGAACATGGTCTTTATACCATCTCCAATAGAGCATGGCCGACTTGTTTACTCCCAGGAAAGGTCAACTACCGATATTCGAACAAATTTTGCTTCCCCGAGGGTGTTCGAGTTTTCGAGAGTCGACTGTACATGTACATTTAATGTCTTATTAATACGGAGTAGGGCTATCAAGTACAGTGGTGTACGGATAAAACACTGTCATATATAAAGTGACTTCAAGGCCTGGTAGCTGTGAAATAAAAGCACTAGTTCCACCATACCGTATTGTGACAAGTTATCTAACATAATGCATTATAAATGCAACTGTACTTAACATCAAAAGTAAAATTTGCATATTCAAACTAAATCCAAAGTGCTTAGGTTGTACTATTTATTAATTTCTTTTATAGTTACAAGAGGACTGGAGCTGGAAACAGTATTTTATCTGTAATTGGTACACCTATTACTTACTTTACTCATTATATCTACATCACAGGCGTGTGTCCAGAACGAGTCGTGTACAGAACCATACGTTAAACCTTTCCTGAAAACATAATTCAAAAATACTATTCATTCAATACTATGTATATAACACTCGTAATAATATTTTTAATGACATTTGCTTAATAAAATTGTTACATTACTATCATGCTCTACGTGTATGTTTTTACAATATACTTGATAAAATTATATATTAATTAGCAATTGTTTTATGCTCATTGTTTCTGCTCTTGTTTCTTATGTGCTTTATACTATAATACTTAATATACTTTGTTTTATTTCAGCTGTTTTAATCTTGTTACAACTTATAGTTACATAATTTTTTTTTATATGTTTGGCGGTAAATAGCCTCAAGCAAATGTTCTTTTGTTAAACCCAAACCGACGTTAAATGAAGTCTCTTGTATCTTGTATGCAAGATATAAAATCATAGCTTCAAATTACTGAACAATCACCAATATCAACATCTGTTGTATGAAAAACACTGGTTCCCTTTGCCAACCAACAATCTGTTGGTGGTAAATCATTTAAAGAGATGTCTAGTATACATGTACCGTATACTAACGTAGAGAAGACACTGATACATCATAGGAAATGAATATACACATTTTAAAGTTGTAAAATTCTTCCATTATAAACAACAACGTTTAACTGTATCCATTGTCCTTTAGAAATATAAAGTTCACTATAATAGCAACTTGTTTTGTAATTTCTGCAGAGTTACAATACATGATGAATAAATACAGTATAAAACAAGCAATTCCTAGAATTTATATCCCGCGCCAAATTAAGCAAATAACTGAAAAAGAACAACTGGAAAGTGTATAAAAAAAATTTCACCACCCCACTGGGACCTTATCTCTGAGGTGATATTTTATTCCTTCAAGTTACAGTTACAAAGAATATAATTGTAATTCAATTAAATCAGTACTACTTCTTTCAGACAAGAATTCTTAAATTTATATACAGATAATTGTATAAGAAAAGCTCTACATTCCTTTACGGGCCTCATTTCTGTAAAAATCCAGTTTCTAAATTTTCTGTTGTTAGAGAATACAAAGTTGATGATTTGTGCCAAACATAATAATATTCTGACAAGCCTTTTCAGATAAAAGAAGCATTTTTAAAATTTCACCACCCCATCGCGGCCTCATATCTGAGGGGTCATTCTTTTTTCAGCATCTCACAGTGATAGGTAATTCATATCTTATCAGCTTGATTAATTCAGTTCTACAAATTTCAGAAGACAAAAATTTCTTAGTTTCTAAATAAAGTATTTCAGAAAAACACTACACCCCTTTAAGGGGCCTCGTTTCTAAAAAAAAAAAATAAAAAGGGGGGGGGGGGGGGGGGGGGGGTGGAAAAAAAGAAAAATAAAAAATTAAGGAAAAAAAAAAATTTAATTTTTAAAATTGGTTTTTAAAAAAAAAAATTTTAATAATTTTTTATTAATATAAAAGAAAATAACAATTAAAGGGCAATAACTCTGTAGATACTCATCCGATCTTTACGAAGCATGAGTGGCACGTGGCATTATGCTATCGATAATTGTACTCTTATTTTAAGTTTCATGAAATTCTATCCATTGATTCTTAAGTTATGACTCCGGACAGAGAGTCAGACGTACAACGCCAAAACAATATCCCTCCGCTGTTGTTGGTGGATAATGACCAACTGTTTTATTACACAGTTCTCACCTGTAGCAGTAGAGTGAAGTAAGCATCATATGGACGGAGTCTAGAGAATGGACAAAATTTGGAGCAAACCCGTTCTTCTGTTTGTTTACATCAGAAATTCTGAAATAGATACACAATACGTGAACCTGTAAATATAACAGAGCTACAGATGAATTTTTAAAAATAAATTTTACCAATAATTAATTCAACTGTCTATGTAGGTACATTTTGTACTGTTAGAGTTATATTACCCTTCAAAATTTCCGTACTGAGTTATGGTCAAGTACAAAGCTGAAACCACAGAAAATGATTTGAAAACATGTAAAAACAATCAGTTATGCCGAGTTATTGCCTCTATTAGAAGATATGAATTAAAATACACCTAACAGAAAGGGTACTTTCTTTATTTTTGACTAGGATAGTCAAAAAAGATTTTCACTGATTGTCTCTATATTCAGTGGGAATAAAACTGTGATACAGATTCATAAATTGTGGTTATAAGTTTGGCAATGTTGATTTTTTAAGGAATATAAATCAGTGATTAATGTCTGTCTTAAAACTATGATGGTTCATTTTGAAGGGTGATATCACTTCAACGTATGGCAGTCAATACATGTAAGGAGGGTTTATAAATGTAGGGCACAATGGGTATATGCAAAATAATTCTGATACAGCCTCTCTCTCAAACTTGTTTGGAATCTGTTGACTTTATACAGTAACTGTAAATTGACTATAATTCAATTGCAGTTAACTTTTATCTTTGCCATACTTGTAGCAAAGTCAATATCTCATGACTCTTACTATACTTTGGCAATATTTTAGATAGATAGACCTCCTCACAACAAGATCTCCTTTTAAGGACATTTTAAGTCCATTTACAATGTAATGATTGTTTTAACATTTTACTAACCTCAGAGTGTTAGTCTTCCTGCTCAGATAGTGGTATACCTTATCCGGCATGTCGGGAGGCTGGGGTCGGCTCTTGAAGTACGGCTGGATACACATGAAGTTTAACGGTGTCATCCATTCCACCGCGTGATTAGTTTTGCCAATTACGACTGAGCACTGGTCAAACCAATTCTGTCATACAAATACAAGTAACGTAAATTCTCTAGAAATAAGCCATGTATTTTATGACCCCTTTGAAAATATATTAGAAGCAAGCAAACAGAAGGAACATAACAACTGATGTATGTTAACATTTTCACCAGTATTTATCTGCCTGATGTATTTTCATGCATTGTGTATTTTACGTCCAACGTTTTGGAACAACTCTTCTTTTTTCCAATGTCATTGTTGAAAAGGACCATTACAAAAGGTTTCTGAGAAAAACCTTGAAGAAATATCCAAAATTCGAGATAATCTGGAGGAATATATATTTCACAAGGTCAAGGACATATGGGCAAAGGACACTAATTATAACACACTGTGAAAACCTACCTGTATTTGTCGTGCTGAAGTAAACAGATTGTTTAAACACTGGAATGTTTTCTCGGCCAGGTAGGTGCTGGCTTGTATGATATGTTCATCGGGGAATTCTTTATACCCAAGCTGGCGCTGTATCTGTAACTTGGCCCCGTACATTGTCACACCATATACAGTTGTCATTATAGACTGCTTGATCACCTTGTATTGAAAGTAAAGCATGTATAAGTAAATACAAGGTAAGTAAATATTCCTTATATGGAAAATTAAAGCAGATCTACATACATGTACTTCTGTCCTAAGTCGTCAGGTTTTACAAAGTAAAATCAAAGTCAGCTGAGAAAAACAAAATAGCAATTCAAGCAGACTTAGTTACTCAACTGTCTGTTTCCGTTGGTGCAGGAGTTATACGCCCATTCCAACGGTATGTTTGGTCATTTTAACAAGCGGAAAATTTACCTAACAACTATTTCTTGGAATAACCAGTAGCAGACTCCTTTCCTCCATAAGAAGCTGCCAACTTCCTCACATAAAGAGACATGGTCGGTAGCAGGGCTCGAACCCATGAACCTCAATCTATGAGAGGTTACAGTGATTTCAAGTCTGCATCTCCAACCACTGCAAAGCTGTCTGTTTCTTATTAACAAAATGGTAATGTAACAACACCTCTAGTAGATGACACTTTTTAATATGGTTTCTTAACTGAGAATTTACACACCCCAGAAACAATCTAAAGTAACTGCCTTCATAGTGCGTAATCTATTGACATTTACACAGACCTAGAAGCAGCCCTCAGCTAAATTCCTTCGTGTTTATGCTCAAGAAATCTCTGTTTTGGTTTTAAACAATATTAACATTTGTAATAGAAGGGTGCTGCAAAGAACCCTGACTGTATTGTTTTAATACTCTTGCTTAAGAACTTGGACATGTTTCCTTATTCCTCTCAATATGAACTGATGGAACATACCTTTCTCTCCAGGTAAGGCTGACAAAGTTCTGCTATTTTGGCGTCTTTATTGTTATACCTTATATCACTTTCTACTTCCTTCTTAACCTACAAAGATAAAACAATCAACATATTGTATTTAGCTAAACTACAAATTTTTTTAACTTTAGCTTTCTTTTAACTTGTTCAAGTGCTTAAACCTTCTGAGTCCAAACATTGGTCAGTCTTGACACTGGTCAGTCCGTACACTGGTCGTTTTATCTTGTTATCCTGTCAGATCCTGTCAGAACGAACTACTTTTATGAATGAATGTGTAAATTCGTACATTACTACAAGGAAATAGCGTGTAAATATGTCATTAATTTTATTTTATTTCTGCTACTTTTAGTAGAAAATGGTATGCAAGAAAAAGAATCTATCGCTTGCGTGCCACCTGCAGATGAGAAATCCGGCTCTCGGGCAACTGTTTTGGCGGTAACTTGGCAGAGCATGTGCAACCAGTGAAAGATTCTTATAATAAGAACTGGTTTCAAACACTGGACAGCTAGAATAAATCAACATCAACTAAACTTAACAGTTACCATTCTGACTAATGGGGACATGAATCACACATTCTATATCTGGCTAAACACCATGAATATACGTAAGAAAACTTACCAACTCTACAACATCTGAGTAAACATCAGCTGGAGTTGAGCCGTCTGACTTCAGATTTACAGATTTAGCGCCGGTAACATCCCGACCCATAGCAGCATAGTGCTGGAGACCATTGCAGGAACCGTCTTGATGTACAGGATAATGGGAGACATACGTGCTTGGATCTCCACTTCTCATCGCAGCAGCTACTTCCTTACAAGCAGCTAGTGTCTGCCAAGGACATTCTGCAGTCATCCACCATCTTTTACCCTGAACATTAAGTAAAGGTCAATCACATTTTTAGTTCATGCCCTAGACAGTTTCACATGCATATAAGTAACTTATATTCAAGGACTAAGAATGAAATTTTCAAATAATTAAGGCATGAAATTTCACTTTTAGTGTATTTAAAAGTCTTTCATTGACTGAACTTGGGAGTCTCAAGAATATGCAGGTTTCAGTTCAATGAAACACGTTTCTGACAAATTTCAAGGATATCTGGGCTGAAAATGTAACATCTAGAGTGTTAACAAGGTTTTTCCATATTTGGGCTCTGTGACCTAGTCTTTGACCCCAGATGACCCATATTCGAACTTGGGCTAGAAATCATCGAAACAACCTTTCTGACATATTTCCAGGATATTCGGGCTGAAAATGTTACCTCTAGAGTGTTAACAACGTTTTTCGATCTTCAGGCTGTGTGACCTAGTTTTTGACCCAAGATGACCCATATTCAAACTTGAGCTAGAAATCATCTTAATAACCTTTCTGACAAATTTCCAGGATATTTGGGCTGAAAATGTTACCTCTAGAGTGTTAACAAGGTTTTTCCATATTTGGGCTGTGTGACCTAGTTTTTGACCCCAGGTGACCCATATTAAAACTTGAGCTAGAAATCAACCAAACAACCTTTCTGACAAATTGCCAGGATATTTGGACTGAAACAGTAGCCTCTAGAGCCTTAACAAGATTTTTCTATTTTTGGGTCATGTGACCTAGTTTTTCATCCAAGATGACCCATATTCTAACTCGTCCGAGTTATTACTGGGACAAACATCCTGACCAAGTTTCGTGACAATTGAGGCAAAAATGTGACCACTAGAGTGTTAACGAACTAAGTGTGGACGGACGACGGACAACGGACATTCATCGACCCTAATAGCTAGAGCTAGAAACTTATATTATGACCCTTTCAAATTCAAATATTCCTGGAAAAATGCCTGAAACCTGATTATAAGTTGCTTCAATGTTTCAATGACTGGTTCTCAATATTTCAATGACTGGTTCTCAATGTTCCAATGACTGGTTCTCAATGTTTCAATAACTGGTTACTGGAACGGTGCTCTTTATTTTCAAAGTGGAGGCAATTTTGACATTTTTAACTGATTCCTCTGTCAATGAGAGTGACACACAGCTTTAACTTTCCATTACTTCCTCTATGAAAATAGTTGAAAAATATGTTTTGAAAGCATCACAGCAACAGCCATACTAAGGGCACAACTGCTTGGCAATGCATGCTTTTAATGACGTCATGTTCTTGTTCCACAAAACCGCGAGTGGGAAAGTGTACACTATGGTCACCGTTCTTGACGTTTGTTTCATGAACCTGACTCACACTGACAACAGTGTTTGCAAAACAAATATACTCATTTTGTCTGATGAAAAATATAAAACATTGTGCATAATCTGTATATTGCCCATTATACACAAACCAAGTTTCATTTCACTAGATTATATTGTTCTTGATATATCGTATGATCAAGTTTTTCAAACGAACCTGGGAGGGAATGACACACACGGAGAGTACACCTATAGTCCTCTCCAGTATGTATGTATATTAGAGCTTTATCGTTGGTACCAGTTTCCCATATGACCATCGTCCCCAGAAGAGGTTAGTAATTTTAGGTTTAGGAGGATAGTGCATGATACAGAAAGCTTCCCAATTCCAGAGACACCCCCTGGTTCTAATACATACCAGGTGTATATAGCACTCATACAAGGGACCTCGGTTTTAGTCTCATCTGAAAGACTTTTAGTAATTTTAGTTGGTCAGCCCCGGGAATCCAACCCGCAACCCGAAGATTACAAGTCTCGTGCTCTACCGATTGAGCTAACCGGGCTGAAACAAGTAGGGGACTTGTTATCACCTAAAAGCAGAAGTCAAGCAAATAGAATTGCTATGGTTCCAATAAAAATTTATTAGTTAATTTAAACTTATTTGTTTTACATTTACTCAACAACCATTTCTTGCAACTTCTACTCTCTGTGACTGTTTCCTGGAGTTCTGATCAGTACTTGTGGCAAGGTGCCTCCCTTGCCACCTCCCTCCCTTGGCACCTAACTCCCTTGGCACCTACCTCCCTTAGCACCTCCCTCCCTTGCCACCTACCTCCCTTGGCACCTACCTCCCTTGGCACATACCCTGGCACCTCCTTAGATGGCTCCCCCAATTAATTCATTTATTATTAGAATATAGACATATACTGATGAAGTTGTTTTGTGGTTACAAACAAGAGAACTGTGTATACATACAGTTAGAGGCTTGTCTGCTGAGTCTAGAATATCTGGCATGACTTCATCCGCATACAATAGTCGGTCCTCTAAAGATGATCTATGTAACAAAAATAAACACAAGTAAATAAAAGATAATGTATGTGACAGAAACAACAAGCAAATTCAGTTTATTAGACAATAACAATGCTGAAAAGGTTGTTATTTGGATTCTAACACAACCAGATATTACAAAAGGTGAATAAATCCAAAGCCTTATTTTCTATACAGACATTTATTTAACGTCATGTGGCACAATATGACGTCATTTTGATGGTATCTTGGTTCGCACCTTTTTATGGCATAATAAAACATAGTTTTTCTACTCTTTGTATATAAAGACAAAATCGTGAGTCATCTTAGAATAAAGATCATTCTATGCAGCTATTTGCTAGGAATTCAGTGGACATGTAGATATCAAAGTTAGTAGCAACTGTAATATCAAAATAAAATGTTTTAACTGTATTTGAGTGTGTCAAAGGTCAAAGCTGAATCTCTTCAGCACACTAGTTGCTAAGCAACTGCCCTTCTGTTCAAAATTTAACAACTACCAATTAAATTTTAAATGGTATGATTAGGTTAACTATGCCTGTAATAAAGCACTAATATTCAAAGAGAAATGCCTGATACCTTTTCTTATGTTCTGTTAAGTTGACGAGATGAAGTTTCAGCCAATTAAAACCTTCCTCACCAAGTGGTTTGCCTTTGGCAAATAACATCAGGGCTTTCACATAATCCTGATCTGAAAACAAAATACAGGTCATTGTTTTATGCAGAAAAAAAGGTAAATACAGAAACTGCATTGATGTTTATTCGATGTTGTAACCTTTATTTTCACATCATAAAGTCAATTATAGTGACTTACAGTTCTCAGCCCAGTCTTAAAACTCACAATATGGCAGATGCACCTGTTGACCACAAAAAATAGGGGTCATCTACTGGTCATGACCAACCTATCTGCAATGCATCAGGACACTAGGCCAAAGCATTCTTGTGATACTGATTGACGAGTTTTTCTGTTGGAAGGTCACTGTGACCTTGACCTTTGACCTCAAAATTGATAGGGGTCATCTACCTGTCATGACCAACCCACCTACCAAACTTGAGGAACCTAGGCCAAATCATCGACAGACAGACCGACCAACATGTGCAAACCAATACACACATCCATATTCTATAGGGGGCATAAGTATTCCTAAACATCAGGAAGCCACGTGGGTATAGCACAAGAGATAAATCATACATTGAGGAACACGTATAATCAAGATGTATATGATGTCATCTACTAGTGGTATATGTGCAGTATATTACAGATTGCCTATTTACAGCACAGACTATCCCCCTATACCAATATCTACTTACTTTGATGATGAAGGTGAGGAGCTACTGGGTAAGACCTTCCCCTGAAGTCAATGTTCATTGCCAGCCAGAATGTCTTATCTCGAAGCTGAAATAACATATATTCCTGTGTTGTATCAAGATAAAACTTCTTCCGAGGGTCAGATTACTCATAATGATACAATTTGACATGTTTAATATAACAGTACCTACATTACTTTCTTTCTGATTTCAAACTAAAATTGTAAAAACTTTTTTATCCAAGTTCTAGAATGTCGAATACAACACAATTCTTTTTAGACAGTTTATCACAACATACCTCATTTGCTTCACACATTTTATCTCAATGTACCTCATTTTCTATGGTAAGTTTATCTCATCTTACCTCTTTTGCTATCGCCAGTATATCTCAACATACATTTAATCTCAAGTTACCTCATTTTCTATGGCCAATATATCTCATTGTACCCATTAGCTATGGCCGGTATATCTACTTTCCTCATTCGCTATGGCCTGTTCACTCAACTTACCTAATTAGCTATGGACAGTATATCTCAACATACCTCATTAGCTATGGACAGTTTATCTCAACATACCTCATTAGCTATGGACAGTATATCTCAACATACCTCATTAGCTATGGACAGTTTATCTCAACATACCTCATTAGCTATGGACAGTATATCTCAACATACCTCATTAGCTATGGACAGTATATCTCAACTTACCTCATTTGCTATGGACAGTTTATAAAGACCACTCCACCAGAGACTTGTGGCTTCTGATACTGTCTTCTTGTATTCCACCAAATTTTTCCTGTAAGTTTGCAAGTCTGGCTTTGGTGCACTAAAATTTACAAACAACTCAGCGGTACATAGATGTATAAAAGACAAGAATAAGATGTACACATGTTAGAGCTTATGGTATGATATCTGCTGTGAATATGGATACCAAGTTGCCAGTACCTGATCCCAAACTACAATACTCTTATATGCTAGTTGTTATTGTTGTTGTTGTATGGGTTTAACAACCATTTCTACTGTATTTCAGGCATTTTTATAGGCGGACAGTTTACCTAACCATCTTTCCTTGGAAGAACTAGTACTGGGACTCTATCCTCCAGCAGATATTACCACATAAAGAGACATAGTAGGTAGCAGGGCTTGAAACAAATAACCCTCAAACAATGAGAGGTTACAGTTATTTCATGTCAGTGACTCCAGGACCATGGAGGCGGACCATGGAGGCGGACCATCTATGAAATATACACTACCAGAAACCAAGGTTGGATTTCATTCTGATCCTGTATGTTTTTACCAGCAAATTATATACTGAAGGACAAAACTTCTGCACATTACAGAAATTGTTCATAAACTTTAATGGATAATTACTTTTAATTTTTGTACACCGAGTAATTGATAGCAAACAGCTCAAATGAAGCAAGTTTTGTAAAGTAGTGTACATCGATTCGAAAATGATTAAATTCACTCTTTGTTTTTACAATTGTAAATATACTATACATTGTATTTGATTTCAAGTCCTGCATTTGTTTACATATACCATGGTAACTTTTGTCATGAAGTATATTACATGTAAACCTTATACAGTGTTACTAAAGATTTAAATACAACTCTTGTTTATAGACAATTATAAAAATGAACAAAGACATTGAGGCTGCTCGCTCTCAGATTTTGATGAAAAATTATTTACAAATTATAAAGCGTTACAAACACTCTTGAAAATCCAGATATAACTATGTAGTGTAGCGGTGCCGTTAAACCAAACCCCACCAATATTTCCAAAGGATTTTTGCAAATTGCTACCTAGATTTTTACTTATTTTGTTGATTCTAGCCATTTTTTTACATTTTAAGTTTTATTACATCATTTCTAAAAATGAAATATTTTCACCAGAGGCTGTGAACAAGCAGTTCTGTGTACCATGGGTTATACTAGACAAGGTAAGTCAAGTTCAAAATTAGAATGGAGAAATCATTTTTACCTTTGATCAAGTTGTTCAGGTCTTGGTATATTGTCTGGTAGTATTGGAATTTCTAGGTCTTCATTTCCTCCTTCTTTGAAGACCTTCAGCACAACATCGAGGATCTACAATATATCGCATTCTGTTAATTTAATTTTTATACTAATTTATTTATTCTTGATTTGGAAACAAGTTCTTACAACTTAGATAAAATGCTTTTGAAACCCATATCAGATGGAATCAACCTGGAAAAGAGAGACAGGCAATGTGGGATTATTTGTGTCTTGCCTAAAGACACTACCGACATGTCTATGGTGGGGACCAAACCCGGGACCCTTCGATCCTGAGGCTAAAGCACTGCTACCACTACAGCTCCACATTTTATTATCACCAGGGATTCCAAACTGTCACAAAATACGCCAGTCAAGATAGAACTTAAAGAACAAACACTGCCATCTTTGTAAACATTTTTACAAATTTACAGCTATTACTTCACAATGTCATTGGGCAGCATATCTGATTTTCAAAACAAGACGGCCAACATGGCCCTGTATCACTCACCTGGCTACCATTGGCTATTTTACTACAAGGCCAACAATCGTGTCTTAGAAAGAGACAATTTAGACTTAGTGGCCCTAATTTAAACAATCTTCATGAAGGTCCACCATACAAGGCTACATTCCAAATATCTAAGCCCTGGACCTTATTGTTTTAGACAAGAAGATTTTCCTACAAGCCTATGTGAAATCAAGTGACCCCCAGGTCATATTTGACCCAGAGGTCATGATTTGAATAATCTTGACATAGGCTCTAGGCCTTGTGGTTTCCAAGAAGATTTTTAAAGATTTCCTATAAAAATCTATGTTAAATGAAGTGAACCCCCGGGCAGTGTCAATTTTGGCCCGAGGGTCATGATTTGAACAATCTTGGTAGAGGTCCACAAGGCAATGCTACATTGAAAATATCTAAGCTCTAAGCCTTGCGGTTTCAGAAAAAAAATGTCAAGCCTTCCTATAAAACAAATGTAAAATAAAGTGACCCCCAGCACATAGTAAATTTTTATATGGGGATTATGACTTGAACAATCTCAGCAGAGGTCTACAAGGCAATGCTACATGCCAAATATCTAAGCTGTAAGCTTTGTGGTTTCAGAGAAGAAGAATTTTTAAGTTTTCCCGTAAGCCTATGTAAAATCAGGTGGGGTTAATTGACCCCCGTTATGGAGCAATCTTGGTAGAGGTTCATTAGAAAATGCTACATGCTAAAAATATCTAAGCTCAGCCTTCTCATTTTTGAGAAGATTTTTAAAGTTTTTCCTATTTGTTGCCATGGAATTATTGTAACAACTTTGGTGTAGCTTCATGCAAGGAACACCCTTGTCAAGTTTTATCAGCTAAGTGGCTTTGTGGTTTTAGACGAATTTTTCTTTAAGGAAATAGTGGACGGCATGTGATTCCATAATAATCCATATCCAGAACCGTGATTCTTTTTATTTTATTTTTTGATTGGCAAGGACCAGCACTAGACCCTATCCTTCATAGCAAATAAAGAGACATGGTTGGTAATGGGGCTCAAACCCACACCCTTCTATCTATGATCTCAAGTCAGTGTAGTTCTAGGTGTACTCTAACCACCTGACAACAGTGGCACACTCACTGACTTTTAAAGGCAAATATTTTATATGATACTCACTGGCTTGTTAACTTTCCAGGCATATGTTGACAGCACATTCAAACTGTCTATGACGGGCCCAGCTTCTTCAGTCCTTTCTTTGAACAGTTCAATTTGCTGATCTGTACACCATCTCACTACTTCCACTACAAAACATAAATGTTAGGTTCTATAGTCATAATATATCAACTGTAAAGATAACTAAAGCTATCACTGAGGGCAATTCATACCCCATCAATACAATTTAACTCATTCACCAATTAATCGTTTACTGAATATAGTTGTGCTAATGATTCTTCTGTACAGATGACATTTCCTTCCAAACCAGCAATATAGGACTTGGATCAATGGAATACATGTATTTTAACATTTAATAAACCTTATAAAAATATTACAATTAATCATAAATCTAAAATGATTTTTAAACACAGCTTTTATTTTTTCTTATAATGTACAATGCTAGAAGTTCAAATAATATGTGCTCAAACTCAGTTGAGCATGAAAAAAGTTTTAATAGGCATGTATCTAAGCTCTGAGCCTTCTCGTTTTTGAGAAGATTTTAAAAAAATTCCTAATTGTTGCCATGGAATCGAATTATTGTAACAACTTTGGTGTAGCTATATGCAAAAGTACACCTGATAAAGTTGCCACTTTGTCCCAGACCCATTTACACACCTGTACTGATAAAGTTGCCACTATGTCCAAGACCCATTTACACACCTGTACTGATAAAGTTGCCACCTTGTCCCGGACCCATATAAATACCTGTACTGATAAAGTTGCCATCTTGTCCTGGACCCATGTACATACCTGTACTGATAAAGTTGCCACCTTGTTCTGGACCCATGTACACACCTGTTCTGATAAAGTTGCCACCTTGTTCTGGACCCATTTACACATCTGTACTGGTAAGTTGCCACCTTGTCCCAGACCCATTTACACACCTGTACTGATAAAGTTGCCACCTTGTCCAAGACCCATGTACACACCTGTACTGATAAAGTTGCCACCTTGTCCCGGACCCATTTACACACCTGTACTGATAAAGTTGCCACCTTGTCCCAGACCCATTTACACACCTGTACTGATAAAGTTGCCACCCTGTCACAGACCCATGTATATACCTGTACTGATAAAGTTGCCACCTTGTTCTGGACCCATGTACATACCTGTACTGATAAAGTTGCCACCTTGTCCTGGACCCATTTACACACCTGTACTGATAAAGTTGCCAACCTGTCACAGACCCATGTACATACCTGTACTGATAAAGTTGCCACCGTGTCCTGGACCCATGTACATACCTGTACTGATAAAGTTGCCACCTTGTTCTGGACCCATGTACATACCTGTACCGATAAAGTTGCCACCTTGTCCAAGACCCATGTACATACCTGTACTGATAAAGTTGCCACCTTGTCCTGGACCCATGTATGGTACTGGAGGGCAGATACTTGGCATTTTGTCAGTGGGGAAGATGAGATCTGTTTGAGCATTCACAAGTCGTGTTATCAAAGGATGGGGCTGAAACATAAAGTAGCTATATATCAATAGACATACACTTACTGTAAACTGAATTTCTGTTGCCAATGATTATATATATATCGATTTGTCAGTTTACATAGGTTTTTCCTTTTAATGTATCGACATTAAAGGTTCATTACTTTAATAAATCAAATAGAATTTTCTTTTAAATCTGGAATTGTAACGGCGTCTTCTCAGAAAGACAAATTTGACATACTGCACTGAATGCGACCATATTGTTTTATAATTATATTGTTTTTATAATTAATAAAATTTATTTTGCCGTTTCAAACGAAAGTAGGTTTTCCTACTTACCAAATATCTTTGTAATTTTCCAGAAGTCTCCCAGAAAGAGGCTGTTAATAGGTTGTACGTGAATAAGCATGCCCATTTTAAATTATAGTTGAAAGAACTTTACTGTACTTTACTGTACTTCCCTATTTGAAATACAGAATTAAAAGAAAATTCGATTTGGTCTTAGTAATGGACCTTTAAAGATGTTCTTGCAGAAACTCAATTTATTTTAGCAAAATCTATGGGCATGCAGCTTTAAACCAGTGAATAATTGTGTTTAGCTGTAGAGCAGACAGCTCGGTATGTCACTGTTTAGCTGTAGAGCAGACAGCTCGGTATGTCACTGTTTAGCTGTAGAGCACAGGATTATGTTTGCGTGGCGACAGCTCGGTATGTCACTGTTTAGCTGTAGAGCAGACAGCTCGGTATGTCACTGTTTAGCTGTAGAGCAGACAGCTCGGTATATCACTGTTTAGCTGTAGAGCAGACAGCTCGGTATGTCACTCACCTTTAACTCCATATTCCTCTTGCCATCCCTTGCTCGCTCAACCACGTAAAAGGCTTTACACAATTTCCTGTAAGATAACGTAGCACTACATTGATACAGTAAACTCTTTATGTAACAAACTCCTGTAGACCATTTAAATTTGTTCTTAATATCTGGAATATGTTCTGCAAAACATACACCCTATCCATAGGCCTCATTTCTGGATGAATTATGAAGAAATTTTCCTTGACTTATCTGATTAATTAGTAACTGTCTATTAATGGTGTCTCTAAATGTCCCACATCACAACTTTAATTTGAAACTTTTTCTTAAGTAAACTCATTATGCCATGTGGCATAACTCATGCAGTGATATAGATTTGTAACTTTGGGATGTGCTGAAAAGCAACAAGTATTTTAACTGACTCCTTCATTATGCTAAACAGGAGGCCCATAAGGGCCGTCATCGCTCTACTAGACTCACTGGACTGTTCCGAGTAAGTTTTGTGAAAATCTTTTGGAAAATGTGACCTGTTATCAAGGTTTTAGAATAATTGGCTATTGCACAATTAGTTTTCCCACAGCATGGCACAATTTCAAAACAAACCATCTACAGGTTGCAGGGAACCTGACAAACAAGTTTTGTAAAAATCCTACAGAAAATGTGACCTGTAGAGTGTTATCAAGGTTTTACAACTAGAAACTGTTTTCGAGGCAACCTTCTGAGCAAGTTTCATGAAAGTCATAGGAAAATTATGACCTGCAGAATGTCATCAAGGAAAAGCTGGTGAATATTGAGTGGAAATCATTTTCTAAATTTGGGTCACTGAGCTAACCCATGACTCACTGACCCCAAAACAGTTAAACTAAGGAACCCATATCTAACAGGAGTGTACCATTCTTGCATAACTGCCGGCCCCTAAAATAAAATTGGGAACTTTCTGTCTTATCTGAAAGGTAGTTTCAGTAAATAATGTTGTAACTACAGTTTCTTACTCTGGTCTATTGTAAAACACGTTGGAATCAAATGTTGCCACGGTAACTATCATGTCAAAGAAAATGTCACCAATCTGAAAAGAAATATTTACATCAACATTTAACATCTCATTGCTACAGTACCTGTGTAGATACATGTATCATTCTCACACATCTTTGTCAACCTAATAGACAAACCATTAAATGGAATGATGAATGAATTAGAGAATGATTACCCGCCTCAATGGTCGAGTGGTTAGAGTAGCTGACCCAGAATATACTGTAATTAACAGTAACCTCTTTTTGATTGAGTGTCAAAGGTTAAGCCCTGCAACTGACCATATCTCTTTATGTGAGAAAGTTGACAGTTTCTTACGGAGGATAGGGATCTAGTACTGGTTCTTCCCATGAACGATGGTTAGGTTAACTGTCCGTCTGTAAAAATGACCAAAATACAGCTGGAACATGTGAGAGAGAACCTCTATGGATCTGTAGAATGCAAAATGCTTTTGCAGTCAATTATCATGTTTTTTTTCTCTCCATAATTGAAGCTTCAAGACAGCAAGTTTTCAAAGTTAAGATTTCAGTTAGCAACATACAGTAAACTCCCTGTATATATATATGAACTTCTGGTGACCATTTAAATGTGTTGCTATTATCTGGAGTATGTTATATCTATATAGTTTCAAATTAACTAATGCAGGAATAAAGTCCCAATCAGACAATATGTTCCTTATATCCAGAATTTCGCTATATCCAAGAGTTGTTATATACAGAGTGCACTGTATGTAATGGACAAGTAAAAACATCCAGAGATCACTTACCGTGAGTCTGACGGATTCAGACCATTCCACCAGAGGTCTCTCCTGGGAATGAAAAATAATCAGACTTCCATATCAAGATACACTAATAACTTGTATCATTCTGAATACCTCATTTGTCCATATAAATATGTTCAAACTGAAGCCCTAGATATCTGAGAAACTATTCAATAGGCAGATTTCCCACAATTCAACTATTATTTCCTGAGTCTGCCTCCATGGTCGAGTGGTTAGAGAATATAATTTATTCCTGCTTCATATGAAAATTTTGTATCTCTTTTCTGTTCATTTATAAAATGTTTATCGTTCATGTACTTGATTCTGTAAATGTTGTACAATTTTACATGTAAATATATTGAGGCCCATATGGTTGATTGCTTTGGCAAATATGCAGCCTCGTTAAATAAAGACTTTATTATTAAAACTTTGTATTCAATAGAATCATAACTTGTTTAGAGTGTTTAAAATTTTTCACTCTACTGTTTCAAAAGCCATGTCCCTCCTGCTGTTCTGTTCATTTTCTTAAAACACTTTGCAGGATAATATTTTCAACTGGTACAAAATTACTGTAAATCACTTTGAAAATCGCGAGACCAAACGTTCATGAATTTTAATCTCCGGGTCAATTCACGAGACCATGAATTCGAAAACAAGCAATTCCACTAGTTCACACAATTGAAACAATATCGATCATTTAATTGCAGCACTTTAAATTAGCTAAATGATGAAAGGAGTTCTCTTG
Source organism: Saxidomus purpurata (assembly GCA_022818135.1). NCBI lineage: Eukaryota > Metazoa > Mollusca > Bivalvia > Venerida > Veneridae > Saxidomus > Saxidomus purpurata. The sequence goes on from JAFMSR010000004.1 coordinate 56,197,319, forward strand.
TGTGAAAAAAACACGAAAAATAAGTTCTCGCAAATATTTCATCTTTTACGGTATTGGCAGAGAGCATTTTTCCAATGATTATTTTGTCCAGAACATAATTTCCGTTATGTACCTTCCAGAGCGACAATCATTGTGACAGTCCCAGTTACCAGGCCAGCAAATATCAGTACATGCCAGCTCTAAATTTGAAACCTATCGGAGTAAGCGTGTTGCAAATAAAACGCCATATTAAGTAGTATTTTCTACTGATAAGACATAACTCTAATGGGCAACAAGTAAACAAGTACTCTATACGAAGTTTTGTATACATGCTATCTGACAGTACACTTTGCGAGTATTCTTTACTGCCTTATTTCATCACGTTAATTATATTAATTGATAATGTTGTTCCCCACTAAACGTGCGTCAAAATGTTTTGACATAACATCTGTTGTTATATGTGTTAACCTGATGAAAGTGTCAGCCAAAACGTTGATCATATGAAACATAAAGAAGAACATGTGTTGTTGTTGAAGTTTCCCTCATATTTCCATTACATAAACATTGTAAGCATAACTGTTTTTGCCCACCAGATACTGTATCAATCTTGGTGGGTGACATCATGGCGATCACTCCTATACTCACCATACTGTTGCCATCGGTGATTCTCTGCATGATTTGCTTCCATAACTCTCTCTGTGTCTGTATGGGTATGGTAGGATCTGTGAGTTGAGCAATATATGCAGAATATGCCTTATGTAGCTGAAATATAGAAAGTTAGATAAGTGCACGACCTTTTTGCACCTATTGTTTATTAAAACATTTACGCTTCGAAGCAGACGTCACATGCAATGTTGTCTGATCAAAATTTAAGTTGTTAGCCTTTTTGATCACGCAGGGCTCTCATTAGCCTTTTGAGACTGGGGCCAGGGTCCCTATCAGGGGGGAATTTTGCATGATTTTCAAATAATTTTCTTTGAAAGGGGAATTTTCGTCATATCAAAAATGTAAAGAAAAAACACTATCAAATATCATATCCACTTTTTACTGTCAATTTTTTCCGATACGACCGGGAATTGTGCGACATTTTGCACCGGAATACTACGCTGACGCTATAAACTGTCCAAAACGGACTGCGGTAGTACTAAACGCCGGTTATGGTACCCGGTATCGGCTCTCAAATAATTTTTTTTTTCGAGGGGGAATTTTTGGGCAAAAGGGGGGAAAAAACATACTTTTTTAAGGGGGGAATGGGGCCGATATTCGGCCCCAAATTTTGCCAAACGAGAGCCCTGTCACGATTCTGCAAACAGTCCTATTTTAAAACAAGAGGGCCATGATGGCCTTTTATCGCTCACCAGAGTACAACTGCTTTTAACAAAGTTTCTAGAAATCATCGAAACAACCTTTCTGACAAATTTCCAGGATATTTGGGCTGAAAATGTTACCTCTAGAGTGTTAATAAGGTTTATCCATATTTGGGCTGTGTGACCTAGTTTTTGACCAAAGATGACCCATATTCGAACTTGAGCTAGAAATCATAGAAACAACCTTTCTGACAAATTTCCAGGATATTTGGGCTGAAAATGGTACCTCTAGAGTATTAACAAGGCTTTTCCATATTTGGGCTCTGTGACCTAGTTTTTGACCCAAGATGACCCATATTGAAACTTGAGCTAGAAATCATCGAAACAACCTTTCTGACAAATTTCCAGGATATCTGGGCTGAAAATGTAACCTCTAGAGTGTTAACAAAGTTTTTCCACATTTGGGCTCTGTGACCTAGTTTTTGACCCCAGATGACCCATATTCGAACTTGAGCTAGAAATCATCAAAACAACCTTTCAGACAAATTTCCAGGATATTCGGGCTGAAAATGTTACCTCTAGAGTGTTAACAAGGTTTTTCAATATTTGGGCTCTGTGACCTAGTTTTGACCCTAGATGACCCATATTCGATCTTGAGCTAGAAATCATAGAAACAACCTTTCTGACAAATTTCCAGGATATTTGGGCTGAAAATGGTACCTCTAGAGTATTAACAAGGCTTTTCCATATTTGGGCTGTGTGACCTAGTTTTTGACCCCAGATGACCCATATTCGAACTTGAGCTAGAAATCATCTTAACAACCTTTCTGACAAATTTCCAGGATATCTGGGCTGAAAATGTTACCTCTAGAGTGTTAACAAGATTTTTCCATATTTGGGCTGTGTGACTTAGTTTTTGACCCCAGGTGACCCATATTAAAACTTGAGCTAGAAATCAACCAAACAACCTTTCTGACAAATTGCCAGGATATTTGGACTGAAACAGTAGCCTCTAGAGCCTTAACAAGATTTTTCTATTTTTGGGTCATGTGACCTAGTTTTTCATCCGAGATGACCCATATTCGAACTCGTCCGAGTAATTACTGGGACAAACATCCTGACCAAGTTTCGTGACAATTGAGGCAAAAATGTGACCACTAGAGTGTTATTGAACTAAATGTGGACGGACGACGGACGACGGACAATCATCGATCCTAATAGCTCACCCTGAGCCAGCTCAGGTGAGCTAAAAACCAACAGATTTTCCCAAATTGAAAGTCAGAAGATCCCATTGTATAAATGGGTTTACACATTCAAACAGTCTCATTCTGTATACACCTTGTAAACTGTTTCAAAACTAAACAGCACAATAAAATGTCATATTCACTCTGTGAGATCATTTTTGTATTGCAAAACAAGTTCTTCAAACTTATATTAATCACTCTCAAGACTCACTCCAGATGTTATCAACCTCAAAGAGAAAGAGACAATGTGGAATTATCTGTGTCTTGCCTAAGGATACTATCACTACTTTGGCACTTGTGGGAAGGAACCTGAGACCTTCCCATCCTGAGGCAAACAAGCTACCACCGCACCAAGGAGGCTCCACTGTGTTGGCCATTTCAACAAAGATATTCTAAAAATCTGATAACACAACACAGCTTCAGAACAAAAAGCTCAAAACAGTCACACACATACAGTAGATGGTCACACACATACAGCAGACGGTCACACACATACAACAGACGGTCACAAACATACAGCAGATGGTCACACACATACAGCAGACGGTCACACACATACAACGGACAGTCACACACATACAGCAGACAGTCACAAACATACAGTAGACAGTCACACACATACAGCAGATGGTCACACACATACAGCAGATGGTCACACACATACAACGGACAGTCACACACATACAGCAGATGGTCACACACATACAGCAGACGGTCACACACATACAGTAGACGGTCACACACATAAAGCAGACGGTCACACACATACAGCACACGGTCACACACATACAGCCGACGGTCACACACATACAGCAGACGGTCACACACATACAGCAGACGGTCACACACATACAGCAGACGGTCACAAACATATAGCAGATGGTCACACACATACAGCGGACGGTCACACACATACAACGGACAGTCACATACATACAGCAGACAGTCACAAACATACAGTAGACAGTCACACACATACAGCAGATGGTCACACACATACAGCAGATGGTCACACACATACAACGGACAGTCACACACATACAGCAGATGGTCACACACATACAGCAGACAGTCACACACATACAGTAGACGGTCACACACATACAGCAGACGGTCACACACGTACAGCAGACGGTCACACACACACACGTACAGCAGATGGTCACACACGTACAGCAGACGGTCACACACGTACAGCAGACGGTCACACACGTACAGCAGACGGTCACACACGTACAGAAGACGGTCACACACGTACAACGGACAGTCGCATACATACAGCAGACAGTCACAAACATACAGTAGACAGTCACACACGTACAGCAGATGGTCACACACGTACAGCAGACGGTCACACACGTACAGCAGACGGTCACACACGTACAGCAGACGGTCACACACGTACAGAAGACGGTCACACACGTACAGCAGACGGTCACACACGTACAGCAGACGGTCACACACGTACAGCAGACGGTCACACACGTACAGCAGAAGGTCACACATGTACAGCAGACGGTCACACACGTACAGCAGACGGTCACACACATACAGCAGACGGTCACTCACATACAGCAGACGGTCACACACATACAACAGACAGTCACACACATACAGCAAACCACCATTGCAGCGAGATTATGCTCACCTCATGTGGAATTTGATAATACTGAAATGGTCTATTAATAGAGACCTTTATACATCTTGCTCCACACAGTTTGGTCGTAATATCGAGAGCGGTCTTAAGAGCAGAAGTTTACTGTATAACAAATAAATCAACTCAGCTGCCTGTCAGAACACAGCTGCCTGTCTAAACATAGCAACCTGTCTAAACACAGCTGCCTGTCAAAACACAGCTGCCTATCTAAACATACCTTTGGAAAAACCTGCACATCAATCATTTGCTGAATGCAGAATCGTTGCCGTATTCTCTCTATTAGACCTAATTTCAGCATGGCACACGTCTGACTAAACATCTGAGAGAACGTAATCCACCAGTGCAACTCCTGTAAAACAAAGTACACAACCAGTCAACTGTCTGTGAAACAAAATACACAACCAGTCAACTGTCTGTGAAACAAAATACACAACCAGTCAACTGTCTGTGAAGCAAAATACACAACCAGTCAACTGTCTGTGAAACAAAATACAAAAAATGTACACAACCAATCAACTCTTTGTTCTAAAATTATTCAACTGTCAATGCATTTCTTGTATGGAAATATGAGTAACTTTTGGTCTAACCTAACACATTTTATACGGATTGTAAACTCGGGGTTTTAACCCCTCACTCTCAGTTCGAAATTTGGACCCATCTAAAAATTGCCAAAATCAGTCTATTTTTCATCTGAAATTTCCCAAAATTCTGCATCAAATTTCCAATAATTTTCAGTAGCTGTTATTTTTTTTCAAGTTTACAGCCCTGCTCAAGAGTCTTTCATTTAGATTTAATATAACCTAGGTGTGTATCGTGTACATACCATCATCACATTGTACCCGACAGCTTTAATTTCTCCATTTCCAAGGAAATCTATGTTTCGCTTTGAGATGTACATAATAACCCAGTGGTATTTATTACACAGTGCAGTACTGCTGGTGAAAACAACTAAATCAACTTATTTTTACTTTACCTTGCATAGGATATCAACATAATCCTCATCAGGAAACAGGCAGAAGAATGGGTATATATTGATTCCTTGTGTTTCTGAAACAAACAGAAATTGTAATTGCATTCTTTTCTTGATTCATTTGGTGAGCGTAACCCAGCATCTGGGTAACCTTTATCTAGGTAACCAAGCATCTGGGTAACCAAGCATCCAGGTAACCTTGCACCTGGGTAACTTGGCATCTGAGAAACCTAACCTCTGGGTAACATGGCATCTGAGAAACCTAAAATCTGAGAAACCTAACATCTGGGTAACCAAGCATCTGAGTAACCTAACATCTGGGTAACCTAACATCTGGGTTATCTAGCATTTGGGTTACCTAGCATCAAGGTAACTTAGCACCTGGGTAACCAAGCATCTGGGTAATCTAACATTTTGGTTACCTTGCATCAAGGTAACCAAGCATCTGGGTAACTTAGCATCAAAGTAACTTAGCATCAGACCTGGGTCCAATTACAATTATAATTTAATTAATTATAATTAATTAAAGTTTTTCAACTAATTGAAAAATAATTAATAATTGAGGCAGATATCAATTATTTTAATTGTAATTAATTAATTAAAACCAAAAAAATGCAAAAATAATTGTCAATTAAATTCAATTACTCTTTAATTACATGCAGAAAAGTGTCACAAACATATGGCAAAAATACAGGTTATTGTGCAGTAGCTGTTATCACCTAGGGGTATAAATTTCACACTTGCTTGTCATGTAAAGAGGTATTAATGTAATCTTGAAGTGTTCAAGTTTTCAAAATTCAATGAGGAATTATAAATCTGCATTTTTGATATATCATTGATAGTAACACGATTCTATGCGTTATTTTGAATATATTGCCAAATAATAAAAAAAATTAATGTTTTCCTTAAAATAATTGTAATTAATTAATTACTTCTGTAAAAAAGCATGTAATTATAATTGTAATTTAATTGAAGAATTTCTGTTTTAATTGTAATTAATTAATTACTTTTAAAAATAATTGAACCCAGGTCTGCTTAGCATTCTTAGCATCTGGGTAGTAACGCTGAAATGACCGGTTGTATACAGCGTACTGTATCAATTACTCATTATGATGCATCTATTTTAAATAAAACTTAAAAAGTCCCAACTGATGAATCTTCAAAAGTGTACAATGTCTCACTTCTCTTTTTAACAGCAGTACAGGATGGGTTATTACGTTTGTATCCCATTCCCTCAAACAGGTAATATGTTGATTTATTTCACCATCAAGCACAATTCAAAAACTTCAATATCTTCCCTTCAATAGAACTTTGAGTGAACAAAAACATATTTTCAGTTGGAGGCTTGCCTTTTTACGAGGTTTTGCTCCGAGTACCACTACAGAAATATTAAGACCATGCAATTTATCAAAACATCATAGCAGAAGGAAGCGCTGTTTTGTTTCAAAAGAATATTGCCAAAATATCAAAAAGACGTATACAAAAAACAAGAATGTTTCCACTGTGTGTCAATTTATACATGTATTATGTGTTGTCATACTGCTTGTAGAACTGTTACCTAGGAAGATTTGTAGTTCTGTGTGTACTCACTATATGCCTTCTTACGAAGCTCAGCTTTGCGTGCCAGAAAAGCATTTTTGATGTCCCCACGCCACTGTTTCTGTGTTTTAGCCAATGCAGCCATCTGGAAATATATTAACACATGTATTTTATAATATTCATGTAACATAGTTAAATAAAATCTAGTTGTTGCAGTTTTGCACAGATATTTTCTTCTTTATTTTACTATGTTCTCCTAACAACATGTATATTCCTATGGTGTTGGCCATTGTCAGAATTTTTTTTTAATGTTTTACTTTTCCTTTTAACAATCGGACATTTACAGCTATATATGTAATCACAATCAGTTTAATACATTTTTACAAAGTTTTTGATACAAAAGTGAGTCTAATTTTGTTGATGAATGTGAATAAAAACAGTAAGGATCATCTATTCAGTAAGACCAATCATCCAATGATGTTTGAAGACTGTGGGTGATGTAGACCACAATATATTGAGTGGAAAAGAGTTTCAAAGTTCGGGTCACTGTGACCTTGATCTTTGACCCGCTGACCCCAAAAACGATAGGGATCATCTACATGTGACAGGGAACCTTCTGAGCAAGTTTGATGAAAGTTGAAAGAAAACTGTGACCCGTAGAGCGTTATCAAAGAAATTCTAACAGAAGTCTCTATGACCTTGACCTTTGACCCCAAAATCAATAGGGAACATCTACATGTGACAGGAAACCTTCTGAGCAAGTTTGATGAAAGTTGAAAGAAAACTGTGACCCGTAGAGCGTTATCAAAGAAATTCTAACAGAAGTCTCTATGACCTTGACCTTTGACCCCAAAATCAATAGGGAACATCTACATGTGACAGGAAACCTTCTGAGCAAGTTTGATGAAAGTTGAAAGAAAACTGTGACCCATAGAGTGTCATCAAGGAAAATCTAATCGAGGTCACTGTGACCTTGACCTTTGACACACTGACCCCAAACACAATAGAGATCATCTACATATTACAGGGAACCTTCTGAGCAAGTTCGATGAAAGTTCATTGAAAACTGTGACTGTAGAGTGTTATCAAGGAATTGCTATCAGAGGCCACTGTGACCTTGCCCTTTGACTCACTAACCCCAAAAACGATAGGGAACATCTACAAGTTGCAGGAATCCTTATCAGCAAGTTTCATCAAAGTCAAATGAATATTGCGACCTGTAGAGCATTATCAAGGAAAATGTTATGGACAAACGGACGACGGACAAACCACCGCTGGACTTCGTCCAATAGAGTTAAAAACTATTTCAAATTGCTAAGACCTGCATTATTTTTAAAATCACTTGACTGTGTGCAGATAAAAATTTGGACATAAGATTTGACAGGTGTTATTGTCCCACCTTTTTTACTTCATTTTTAGAATGCGTTTTAAAGATGGAATTAAGAGTCACAAATCCGTCAAGTTCTTGTGAAAACTGTTTTTCTGCTGCCTTCAATATCTCTCCTTTCGTCATGCCACACGTAAATGGATTCACTTCAACTTTCTGAAAAAGAAAATCAAAAAATTTTAAAAGGCTTCTTTTTGAGTTTTACTTTTTGCTTTTTTATTTACTTTTACAAAAACATGTCTCAGCCCACACAACCCCTGGATTGTTTGAGTGAAACTCACACTGCGTATAGTCTAGATATAAATGTACATGAAACAGTATAAATGAAATAGTCATGCTAATCACTTCTAGTTAATAAACACTTGTGATATGCTATTTAAAAATTGTTGCTTATTAAAAGGTTTCCTGGATACAGACCAGGAATATGTTGTGACAAACAGACAATCATACATGATACAACAACCCCAGAACCTCCCTATTCTAATTTATACTAATCCATTTTGTCTGGAATACAAAACAAGTTCTTACAACTTATATCACATTGGAGACCCACTCTAGATGGAATCAACCTCAAAGAGAGAGAGGTAATGTGGAAATATCTTTGTCTTGCCTAAGGATACTATCACCTTGGCACCCGACATTTAAACACCAAACCCCAGTACAATCTGAATGATGAAGGAATGAAAATTGCTACACTAATAAATTTTAAGCTACAGTAGATATCTACTGTACATCATCTGCCTTTTTTTTCAGTGTTTGGATTGTTTACACAGAGCTTCAGATTTGTTGACATTTACATGTTACACACAATTTGATTACACATCAAAATGGTGCCTGATTACGCATTTAAACATGACAACCCTAATGTTACACACAATTTTTCCCTTATTTCCAACAAACCTCTTCTTCTGGCAGCATTTCATTGAGGGGCTCCACAAGGGGTCCTGTATATTTCACATTCACTTTGGGTGGGTTCGGTTCATAATCAGGAATCACTTCTGTTAATAACTGAAACAATAAATTCAATTGTTAATCTATACTCGGTATAAACTCAAACAACAGTGCACATTTCCAGGTATGGTTGTATGAGCTAACAAAAGCAATCATTACTGGAGTAAAGTCCATCTTTCACAGTCACCTTATAGCTGGCTTAATTCAGTCTGGTTGAACAAGCATTCATTCTCATCTTGTCTTACAGGTGAATGATAGAAGCAGATCCATCAAATCAAGAATATACATAGTCCTGGCACCATACTTATAAAAGTTTCTTGAGCACAATCTCATGCTCAACATGAAATCGTGCTCAAGTTATATGAAGTCAAGTCAAGTTATATTAATTTACAAAGTTGGTTTATCATATAGATATATAATCCCAAGAACAGACCTTCTGATTATTGTTATGGAGCCAGACTGCAAAAATTTATAAGTTGACTTAACTTCATATAACTTTAACTAAATTTGTGCTCAGCATGAGACTTGCAGAAGCACTGGGCCTGGTTTCAAACACTTCATACACCACTTCCTTTTAATCTTATTATTATAATCATTATCACGTGACAGCAGTATATGTGACAGGTACCCAGAGAATCTTTCTTTTCTTGGGGTTTAATGCCAGTTTCAACATTACCTCAGTTATAACAGACCGGCAGTTTACCTAAACCATCTTTCCTGGGAGGTTCCAGTACTAGACACTTAATCTCCCCTTGCCACTGTCAGTATCAGGGCTCAAACCCATGGCCCTCTATCAATAGGGCTAAAAGGCTAACACCTTAACAGAACTACGGACTTTCTAAACCTCTTTGCTGTATAAACCTGACCTTTGCTGTATAAACCTGACCTTTGTTGCTCTCAAACTATCATCCCGATGACAAAATTGTCACCTTGAAGCCTGTGTTTGAAAGCTGATGTAACCTCGTTGTACATACCTGATAAACCTGGGACCTCTCGTTGTACAGAAATGTGCACTGGTTGAAAATATCTTTTACATCAAGACCCTAAAATAATAATATCAAGTAACAATATAACCATGTAAGATATGACAAACTTAAATATATTCTCAACATATCAATGTGTTGTAGTAACTTTCTGTAAACTATGTACTATATGTTAGTGTTCATCTGTAATGTTATATGGAAAATAGATCAACAGGAGCCTTAGAGGCACAAAACTCTAATTTCCATCAAACAGTTACAAATGACTTGCATTACTTAGTATAGCACTATTAGTCATCCAATCTAAATGCTGTAATTTATTTACTTATCAGCCACAAGCATTCTAACTGACAAGTGTAGTGCCGATATTATGATCGGATTTTAACATAGAACCTGTTTATATATGTTCTTTTGAATTCAGAATGAAGCAAAAGACAGAAATACTGCAATTCATCGGATGACAAATAAATCTGCCCGCTAACGGTTAATATAAAGGTCATAGTTGAATTCTGAACAACTTTGCCACTTGACATGTCAGTGAAATTGTTAAAGACATAATCAATGAATGACTTCAAAGTAGGCTGCATTATATATAACAATGTTGTGAGACCTTGATCAATTCAATGCAATGTCTGAACAACCTTGCTTGGTGCTCAAATGAAATATAAACAGGAAACTGTTTTCTCATAAAGTTCTTGTAAGAATAAGCTTCATTTTAACACTCTTAATCCATCATATCCCAATCTCATCTAACATATCTCTACATAATTTACAATATCCCTACCTCATCCATTATCTTTTACCTAAAGTACCTCATCCATCACAACTCTACCTCATTCATCATATCTCTATCTCACCAATCATATCTCTACCTCATTCATCATATCTCTACCTCAAATATCATATCTCTACCTCATCCATCATATCCCTACCTAATCCATCATATCCTTACCTCACACAGCATATCTCTACCTCATTCATCGTATCTCTACATCATCCATCATATCCCCACCTCATCCATCATATCCCTACCTCATCCTTTACATTCCAACCTCACCCATCATATCTCTACCTCATTCATCAAACCTCAACTTCATCCAACATATTCCTACCTCACCAATCATATCCCCACCTTGTCCATTATATCTCTACCTCATTCATCATATCCTTACCTCACCCATCATATCCCTACCTCACCCATCATATCTCTACCTCATCCATCATATCCCTACCTCATCCATCATATCCCCCGTCATATCCCCCTCACCCATCATATCCCTACCTCACCCATCATATTCCCACCTCACCATCATATCTCTACCTCATTCATCACATCTCTACCTAATCCATCATATCCCTACGTCACCCATCATATCCCTACCTCATTCATCATATCCCTAACAATAAATGAAGCCATCATCATGTCATAGTCAGATCTCTCTGATGATTTTCCAACACATGACAAACACAGCATATATGTGTCAAGGTTTGGATGCATTCCATCCTCTCTGATATAAGAAAACACTTCACGCACTGGGACTAGACTTTTTTCCTGAAAGAAAAAGCCACAATTTTTAAGATTAGTTTGATAACGTAATCGTTTAAGTTCATAATGTGGGATTTCCAGCAATCTGTTCTTAACTTAAACTATAACTAACATAGTATCCTATGGAGAAATCAGTCATTGTTAAACAGTTAATATGCATCTATTCATACAAAAATCGTAAATCTCTCCAAAATACTTTCACTCAAAGATGTTCGTGATCAGTGGCTATTGTAACATGGGAGCTAAGAACAGTAACTCTAATGTAAACTGAAAATCATCGTTGTAGAAAAACTCTATTTGCCTCTCAAAGTATTTGTTTGATGCACATAAACAAACTACAATACCTGACAATGGTTCTATACTAACCTCCTTACCAAGCCCTCTCAATAACTGATTATATATCCGGATATCTTTCACTCTGAACTCAGCATCTTTCCTTTGTCGGTACATTTTTACATCCTCTAATGCTCTCATTGTCTAGAAAAGTAAAGACCTCAATTCAATGCAATCTCAATCTCATAAAATAGTATATACAGTATACATGTTCATTCTCTTATTACCGTACTATAACACAACAACACACTAACAGTGCTCCTGAAATTCAGGTAATAAAATTCATTAAAATACATGTACCATGGTAGAGACATCTAAAATCAATTAAACCAACACCACTATTTTTTCCACTATATACAATGTATAGTTCCCTAAACAAGGAGAAAACAATTTCCTTAAAATTGAAAAAACAAGAGGTTAAATCAATCACCCCCTGTAACAGTGTAGACCATGATCACTCCCCGTATCAGTGTAGACCATGATCACTCTTAGTAACAGTGTAGATCATGGTCACTCCCCGTAACAGTGTAGACCATGAACCATGATAACTCCCCTTAACAGTGTAGATCATGATCACTCCCCGTAACAGTGTAGACCATGTTCACTCCCATAACAGTATAGACCATGCTCACTCCCTGTAACAGTGTAGATCATGATCACCCTCCATAACAGTGTAGACCATGATCACTCCCAGTAACAGTGTAGACCATGCTCACTCCCTGTAACAGTGTAGATCATGATCACTACAGTAACAGTGTAGACCATGATCACTCCCTGTAACAGTGTAGATCATGATCACTCTCCGTAACAGTGTAGATTATGATCACTACAGTAACAATGTAGATCATGATCACTCCCCATAACAGTGTAGATCATGATCACTACAGTAACAGTGTAGACCATGATCACTCCCAGTAACAGTGTAGATCATGATCACTACAGTAACAGTGTAGACCATGATCACTCCCAGTAACAGTGTAGATCATGATCACTAGAGTAACAGTGTAGACCATGATCACTCCCCATAGCAGTGTAGATCATGATCACTCCCATAACAGTGTAGACCATGATCACTCCCCGTAACAGTGTAGACCATGATCACTCCCTGTAACAGTGTAGATCATGATCACTCCTCGTATGAGTGTAGATCATGATCACTCCGTAACAGTGTAGATAATGATCACTCCCCCTTACAGTGTAGATCATGATCAACAATCTGCAGCACTCTGATCACGATCTACACTGTTCGCTTTTCTATCCGTAAATTTCTAGCGAGTCCTTTAAGCAACTAATGCTGCTGTCTAAATTGAAAGATAGACAATTCTACTTTAGGAACTGTTTATATATTAGAATGTCAATGACCTTCAGTAAAGCAATACAAAGCTTTCCAGTTAATTCAATGTTTGCCCTTACTAGACCTTTCTCTATTATTAAAATTTCTAACTCGTTCATTTTTCAATTTTCACAAGGACCATAAAGGGGTGTTTAGTGAAAATTTACTGACTGATTTGTCAACAGTGCAGATTATGATCAGACTGTATGGATGTGTAGACTGTGCGGATGTGTAGACTGTACAGATGTGTAGACTGATCATGATCTGCACTGGTCACAAAAGCCATGATATCATGCACCACCAGAATGGGTAAGGTTTAGAAGGCATCAAGGGACTTACAATTCCGCAGCAGACGCACGCTTCTACGTATGATAGTAGATCGTGGTTAAATATTTCCTGTTTTGTGTACAATATAATCTCCTCATCCACCTTCAGCTCACGAAACATACCCTGGTGACGTTTTTCTTTCTGCTTCTTTTGTGCCTGTAACCATGGTTACAAAAATTAAAATCTTAATCAAAACAGCAACATGGTAGATAACTCTAAACAGCAAACACTTAAATACAGAGTCAATATTCCTCAATGTTTGGACCTTGTGCTACAGAGACCACTTTTTAAGAAACATGTGTACTTGCTTAAAGCCTTGACCTCATGTCACACAGCTGCAGTTAAATCAATAAAATAAGGAAACAACTGAACATGCTAAAAAAGCTAAAATAAAGAAAAAATAAACTAGAGCTATCACTAAATGTGATTAATACCCCCAAAAGACTGCTTTATAAACTGAGAAAGTTCGTAGTAACAGAATACCTTGCAAACAAACTAAAAAGAGATATTGTTCTTGGCAAAACTCTGTAATTGTCAAATGGAGTTATGGTTCGTACACTGCACTTCCTCTCATTGTGCTTGACCATTGTATGAAGTTGTATTGAATTCCAACCAATAGTTTTCGAATAAGCTCCGGACAAGTAAAAAGTAACAAAGGGCAAAACTCTGAAAATGAGTCAAGATAGAGTTATGGTTCTTGTACACTGCACTTCCTCTCATTGTGCTCATCATTGTATGAAATTGTATTGAATTCCAACCAGTAGTTTTCAAGTTATGCTCCAGACAAGGAAAACTAACAAAGGGCAATAACTCTGTAATTAGTCAAGATGGAGTTATAGTTCTTGTGCACTGCACTTCCTCTCAATGTGCTTGATCATTGTATGAAGTTGTATTGAATTCCAACTAGTAGTTTTCAAGTTATGCTCCGGACAAGGAAAAGTAACAAAGGGCAATAACTCTGTAATTAGTCAAGATGGAGTTATAGTTCTTGTGCACTGCACTTCCTCTCAATGTGCTTGATCATTGTATGAAGTTGTATTGAATTCCAACAAGTAGTTTTCAAGTTATGCTCCGGACAAGGAAAATGCAACAGACCGCCCGACCGACCGCCCGACCGACCGACCGACCAACCACCGGGTGACTCCTATATACCCCCCTAAACTTCGTTTTGGGGGTATAAAAAAGAACATTACAAGAAAGAGAGTGTAACATGCCTAAGACTGCATACCTTCTTGGTTAGATAGCCTTCAATAGGTCTAACTTTCTCCGCCCATTCAGAGACAGTATAGTTGGTGGGAGGATCTTCAACAAAAGTTGTGTCTTCATGAAACACGTCCTGGAGCATTTCCAATTTTTCCATTTCACCCGCACTCAGTCCAGGTACTTCCTTCTTCTTCCTGTATAACGAAAAATTCACAAAGTTATTCATGAAGTGTGCAGATAACCATAAATCTTATAAAATATTGTTCTCACATATGTTTTACAGCCACTTGTCTAATACTACTGTTTAACTCCCAAGTTCAAAGTTCAATTTCTGTTACAAACTTGATTCTCAGTCCAAATGCAAAGTTTGAAGTTTTATATCAATCCCATGAGTAGTTACTTAGATATGTGCATGCCTGTTTCTTGCATGCAAAACTTTAACCAAATTTTCTAAGTCAAACAAGGGCCATAATTTGAATTAAATTCATACAAAAGTTAACTAACATGACACTCCAACACCCATAAAGACTTAAATGAAGTTTCTAATCAATCCCGTAAGTGTTTGCTGAGATATATCTATGACAGTACCTTGCATGCAAAACTTTAACCAAAGATGCAATGCCGACGCACAAGTGACTGTAATAGCTCTCCATATTCTTCGAATAGTCGAGCTAAAAATGGTTCAATGGCAACAATAGTTATCTGGATAAAAGCAAGGAGCCTGAATTCTAACCTGATAGCTTTTATTACTGCCCACTCAGCATCAGGTAAACGAACAGCTGAAGACTCTTCCCCTTCTTTCATGTCTTCACTGGTGATATTTTCCGTGTAAGTTTCATTAAAATATTCTTCACTGTCCAACTGTGTAGCCACTAAATCATCTGCATCTATTTCCTTCGTATCTTTTTCAAACAAAACCTCTAGTAAGTGATCAGAGCTATTTATATCAATATCAGACTTGTCATCAGGCTTGTACACAAACATACGTTTCGCATCGTTAATACCCTCGTTACTTCCTGTTACCTTTAAGTTTGACATAAATCTAGGTTTACTGTGAATGGATGCCAGTAGTGACTTTGTCTTTTGGATTGCAACATTCTGACTTTTCAATTTTTGCTTCTTCTCATGAATATTCTTGTTTTTCCTTCCATACACTTCCTTTAAAGCTTCTTTTAATCTTTTTTTCTTATGTCTTTGCTTCAAATGTGTATTCTCCTTTCCTCCTTTCTGTCTTATTGGGGACGCTTCCTCACCGTCTAACTTCATACTTTTCTGCTTATGTTGTCTTTGGTAACTCTCTGATATCACTGTCTTTTGATCACATTCAGTTTTTGTGCCATGTTCCCTTTTCACAAAGCTTCCTGCACTCTCAACTGTATCAAATTCACATTGCCCTACATTACTAGCAACCTCTTGTTCTTTTATCACAGACTGGTACTTAGTACTGCTAAAAAATTTCACATCAGACTGGTTCTTATCCTCATGACTTTTTCTTTGGCTCAGATTATCTAAATATTGAAGCTCAGTCTGATTTCCAGACTGTGCATTTCCACTTTCAACAGTTTTATTATCAAATCTGAGTAAATCTTGAGTATCAGTCTGTTGAAGTGTTTTCACATTTTGTGACTGGTACCCTAGTCTAAGATTATCTTTATTCAGTCTATGATATTCTACTGGTAACTCCGTCTCTGCTTGTTTTGTTCTTTTTCCACTTGAGCTGGACAACTGGAGCAACCTGGCATCTACCACTGGAATGGAAACAAATTACACAGGTATCAGCTTTCACTATTTTTGCAACATAACTTCACATGCCATACATGTAATAAACATGAAAAAGATTACTACGACACCTAAGGCACTGTAAAATTACCCAAAATTTTATTATGCTGACCTTTGAGCCGAGGGTTTTATTGTATTGTTTGTCCGGAAAACATTATTTGTTAGAAATGCATATTGCCTTTCTTAATTTCCACAGAAATTAATGACCTGACCGTTCTTTTTTTAGCAGATTCTTTGATAACCACTTCTCTCTTAGCTGAAATCAGGGAGAAATTTGAAAATTTGGATCCCTTGTTAATGTGTTAAATTAAAGTGACACATTTATCACCCTACAAAATGGTCATATAGAATAATGGTCAAGATTGAAGCTTGAAACACAGCAGATGCTTCTAGAACATGCAAGAAATCAGTCATACTGAATCATTTCTCTTTTTATACTGACATATGCCCTAGAATGGCACGTTTTCTCTTAACGTGTCACAGATAGAAGTGCCGAACGGCTTACATACTACCTGGGACAGGAGAATACTAACTAAATATCATTTAGGATGTCATGAAAAATCCAACGCCACTGCCGGGATTCGAATCCAGAGACCCGCGGTTTGAATCCGGACAGTGGCGGTCGGTTTTTCATGACATACCATACTAAATGATATTTCTCTTTTTGACAGGCAAAAATGAAAATTTACTTAACAGAGACGGAAGATTCTCAATTTTTGACTAGGATAGTAAAACAAGATTTTAACAGATTTCTTCTATATACGACGGGAACAAAACTGTTATGAAATTGAATCATATATTTTGGTTATATCTTTGGCGACAGCCTTTATTCTAGGAGTATAAATCAGTGATTGATATTCTGATTATCATGTACACTTTGAACAGTAATGTAACTTGAGTATTGTACATGTTGTATATCAAAACATTACTTCAATAAGGCACAACTTAATGGAATCCCTTGCTAGTTAGAACACTAGATACAGTTACTGGGTCATTGCTAGACACATCCTTGCACATTTGTAAAGCTTTAAAAAAATTCTCTATGCTGCCTTTTAAGAATGCTAAGTGAATATGCACCACTGAGCCAGGATGGACTAATAAGACACTGACAAACTGGCTAGCTAGACTTTGGATATTTTCTCCTATCAGCAACCCAAATTGTATGCATAAAATGTTCACTCAATGTAACAGAACACTGTATGAGAGAGACAACTGTACATTAACTGAAATATCTAGTGACTTACTTCTTATTAGCTGTTGGTGTAACTCTTGTTTGTCTGGTAACTGCTTCTTCTTCTTCCATCGTCTTCTCCTGAAGAACTGGAAATGAGGCTCAATCTTGGCTTGTGTTGAAAATTCACTGTATCCTGTGTAGCATATTGATAACAATGTAGATATTAGGCAATATTTATAAAAAGTACAGTAAAACCTTGATAACTTGAAGTCATAAGGGCACTGTCTAGTAACAAAAGCTCAAGTAATGGCAAGTCTAGAGTTATCCAAATTTAAATTAGTTAACAAGGGTGAATATATCCTACCACAGGACTTATTAATAGTGTACATAATCAAGTTTAAGAAGCCAGTTTCAAACTGCATTTCCTGTTTGAATTCCAGCTTTAAAAGAAAATTCGATTTGGTCTTAGGAATGGACCTTTAAAGGCAAAGATGTCTTAATATATGTACTTTGAGTATATAACTGTGCACCTTCATTAACCAGTAAGACTCATGGTAATTGGTGTGACCTGTATACATCTTCTCAAGTGAGAAGAAGAAGTGTCCAGTGGAAAGAAAGGAAAGGCGGGAATAGAACTGGGGTCATTCACATGATTCTTAGTGAGCACATTCACAGACACTTGGAGCATGGAAAGTGACCCACTGGTCGGCAGATTTTATCACCAGGCGCATCTAGGGTCATACAGCAATCATACAAAATGATCCAAGCATGTTTTTAAAATTTCAAATGTTTCACTAAACAGCCTTATAATATACAAAATATATATCTTTACATTGTGAAAATCAAGACTATGCTGAGGTTATCAACTCGTATTTAAGCTTTTTTGCAATAACTACACAATGTTATTGGTGTCTTTCATGCAGAGGATATTTATCTTCAAGATTATATACACGACAACACCTTATCTTCTCTGCTGTGGGTAAAATTCCTCCTGAAAGTCTATCAAAGGCAGGAAAATTTTCACAAGGACACTTGTTTTCGAAACGTGTTCTTCTGACTACCCATTTCGCACCCTTTTGTATCCATACCGCAATGCCCGTAAACCAAACTTTATGTCTGATTACTGTATGACCGTAGATGTACTGTAGTGATAAAATTATGCCGGCCAATAGAGGTGGGACTTCCATACTCAAAGTGTCTGTGAGCACATTCATACGACCTCTCAACTCTCGCTGACATCTCTTGCACAACCAACTATAGAAATAATACACAGTTAGGTATATACAGACACACTTAACAGGAACTTTATTTCATATCTCGGGGTGTGGAATTCCTAATTTTTCTCACTTGTCCGTAGTCAAAATTCACTTGTTTAAACCAAACGATGAAACCTACATAGGGTGCCTGCTAAACGACGGTATCGATCAAGAAACGCCGGTATCCGCCGGTATCGCAAATCCCGGTATCCGAAATACTTGAATGATTGTTGCAAGTTGTTGAAGAAAGAGGCGTTGATCGAGAAAGAAACTGCTAGTTGTGTACTTATGTAAAGTAAATACAAATTATGCATTTATATATTTAATAACTGCAACCTGCAAATACCAAAATAGTGGCAGAACTGCATATGAAGACTTATTTTTATTTGACCATTTCAGTAATAAAGTTAGCACAAGAGTAAGATTATTCAAGTAAGCTTGAGTTAATATGGCTATTTAGGTATTTATGTTCACAACAAATACTTGCAGATTTTATAATATTTACTAAAATCATATACGAGTCATAATTTGAATATTTCCATTCACGATAATATGATGCTTTCATGCATAATGGCGTTGCACACAGATCTCTTTTTCATATATATTTTACAATCGTAAATTATAATTAAAATAATTCATAAAAAGTGTGTGATATACTTCATGCGCTGACTATGTTCAGATATGGTAAGTGCGTTACAAGTTAACTACACGTGCATTTAAATATTTACTAGATTTGATTTTTTTTTCAATTAATAGTAAATTATGCTGTGTACATATATAAGAAAGTGACTCATATCAACTCTTGACTGTTTTAGTTTTAAGAGTGAATTAGTGAATAATGATTTCTTTATTTTTATGCACTCTATGCAACTTCTTAATTTCACATACATTGTAGTTATGAACATATCTATCTTCATTTTTATTTATTCTACTTTCTCATAGTAATTAATCCGTGTTAAAAAAGTGACAATATACATGGTGACACTTTGGGGCCCCTATAATCCTTTAATTGGGTTGTTTATTCAGTATCGGTAGCTGTGAAAAAGACGGCAATTAGAGTAAAATATGCTTTTATAATAAATCTTTTGTCCCGCTTGAAAAATATCAAATGAATGAATCACATACATGTAAACATATTTGCAGTTACTTGCTGTGGTGGGTTATAAAATATTTTTAATTATTTATCTCTGATGCTTCCACTCCTACTAACTGCAGGGTGCAGTACTTATGCTGTTAGATCGGCCCATAAAAGCATTCATTCATTCATTCATTCATTCATTCATTCATTCATTCATTCAACTTTAACAGAAATACCTCTTGCTTCTTGGTCATTGTTTAGTATGTCTTTGACAAGCTTAATTGTACAACATGTCCCACAATTGTATTTATTTGTTTCGTTCATTTTATCTATTCAGTTCTATGTTTCTTAGATTATAACATCACTAAGTTTATAAAATTTTAGGTGACTTTAATTACAGTAATATTCATGTTTACTATTTATTCATTACATCTAATTTATTTGACTTACACATTTGGAAATCTAGACATGCATACTTATTATTTGAAATATGGACAATTAGGGCAAAATATATTATGCAGTCACGTATTGAAGCACAATAAATGATTTCAAGTACATGTAAGTGTGAATTGCACTGATGTGGTTTCATAAAAAGACGGCCGAGTTTAGTCCTTTAACCAACCATAGCATTTTAATTTAATCTTAATTTGTACATTACGGCCTCATATTTAATTATTTTAAGTTACACATACATCAAATTTACCAAAAATGTTTATACTTTATAAGTGTTAAACATACGACACTCTCAATTATCGATTATTTAAAAGGATTAACAGTCTGTTGAATGTGTGAAAAATCAATAATAGGCGATACCGGCGGATACCGGTACCGGAGGATACCGGTACCGTCGTTTAGTAGGCACCCCTACATAGACTTAGGTCTAGATTTTTTATTTTAAATTTCTCAAGTAGACATACAGGACAGGTTGGTAAGGTGAAAGGGTATCTTTTCAAGTAAAGTTCTCAATAACTTGTTGCCCATGTTCAAGCCCAAAGTCGGGAGAATATACAGCAAACATTACAGAACTCCCATCTCGAAACAGTGTCCATATTAAGCTAGTTAAATTAGAAAAGCGAAGTGTCTTGAAATTTCCTTGTGTCATACGTTGCTTTTGGGTTTTAGTTTCGAGATCAAACGATATATTTCTAATTTCTGGTTCACCTGCATAGTTTCATGTGCAAGAGTCACGCAACATTTTTTGTAGTATCAAGAGCCAATCAGATTGCAGGAATCTATGCTAATGGTCGACGTGCAGAAAAGGCCGAAACAATGATACAGTTAGGTAACAGACGACATACCAGGGTTACATATGCATGATAAATATGCTGTTAAAAGAGCCCAGGAAAATCTCCATGGGAATCCTCGTGTTTAATGTCTATGATCCTGATTAGACATAGAAGAAAGCGCATGTCCAAAAACTATCTTGCTGGGTTTAACGTCGAATTGATGAGACATATCAAGTACAGGAGAAGGCTCTGAGCTTCTATAAAATATCAGATCCATAAAATGTGTCAAGCAGAATGAGTTAGTCTAAGAAACAACCAGCATGATGTCTAAACATTTGGACCACATGCCCACATGACGTGAAGTTTTAAGAGATTTAGGTTACACTCTACGCTTACCGTTCCTCAACAGAAGACAAGATTCACACACTGTATGTCTCTCTTTGTTTCTGATGGATGACACAGCAAATCTGCCAGCAGCTCTTAAGATTTGAGACATATTTGTTTATTTGACAGCAACTTCAGTTGATGAAGCACGTTCTTTCTTAAATGACCTTGACCGACATGGGTTATGCTAGATCCTGCAAAGTGCCGTTCTAGTAATCTCCCCGCAGCGGTTACTTCCCCTTATCTATCATACATTTTGTCAAACCCCTACTGGGGACCTAGAAGTGACGCGCGTCAACTGACAAGAATGTTAGTAAGAACTAAGGTTGGTTAAAAAGGTTAAAAACAAAGCAGATGTATTTAGGGAGACATGAGGGGTAAGGCATTACGGTGGACAACGGTTCTAGG
The DNA here is from genome assembly GCA_022818135.1 of Saxidomus purpurata. NCBI lineage: Eukaryota > Metazoa > Mollusca > Bivalvia > Venerida > Veneridae > Saxidomus > Saxidomus purpurata. Next base: position 56,219,380 of record JAFMSR010000004.1, read on the forward strand.
GTAAAAGGAGTATTTTTAACAATCAGTTTTCGATTGAATCTGCTGGAATGCTCGTGAATTGGATGTTCTTGAGGATTTTTCTCCGATTTCTCTCACTTGTATTGCATCTAAACTTATGGAACATGATCTTGATATCTAACATCATGAACCATCTAGACTCTCAAGACTTACTATCATCCTTCTAACATGCGTTTTTGGTATGTGGCATTCCCTGTTTGATATTATTTTTGTTTTTCGTTTTTGGGAGGCTGCGTTTTTGGTACGTGGCATTCCCTGTTTGATATTATTTTTGTTTTTCAGATCAAAGCACAGTTGTCAAACCCAATTGCTTTCCTTTACCCAAGAGATTTGTGACAACTTAGACAGACTTAATATATAGTTTTCATATAGTGTGTGTGTGTGGTGTGCACTTCTGGGTGCTATGGGGCTCGTTTTGGGGAGGCTGCGTTTTTGGTATGTGGCATTCCCTGTTTGATATTATTTTTGTTTTTTGTTTTCATATATGACGGCACACATCCGTCACACTATTTGGCTTGTTTAAATAAGTACTGGACAAGTTTAAGGCAAAGTGCTACAGTTCTTATTTAATTCTTTTAAGACTTGAATTTTCAATGTTTTTGACTATGATTCTACATTGTTTATAGTCCCGGCCGAATCTAGAATTTCACCTCAGTTGAAACTGCCAAAAAAACAAAAATAATATCAAACAGGGAATGCCACGTACCAAAAACGCAGCCTCCCCAAAACGAGCCCCACTCCTCATCTTGACAGAGGCCGCCCTGAAGGATGAAAATATAACAACATTGATTGAATGTACGGGGAGACTTTTTACGGCCGCCACACGGCACAAACAACACAGTTATTTTTGTTTTTTTGAGGGACACCAGAGAGAGCGGATAGAGTTTCTGAAGTGCAGCCGTCTTCAGCATCGTTTTAGGGGTCGTCCCTTAATAATGACCTAATATATAAACTGAGACCAAACGGTGAATTCCCAGCTCATCCAATCTGTAGATGAGTTTATTGTGATCAACCTTGTCGAAAGCCTTACTGAAATCCATTACAATTATGTCTGTTTGTTTATCATTCTCAAGGTTGCCAAGACCTCCTGTGTGAAGCTTATGAGTTGAGTTTCTTTTGTTGTTGTTTTTAATCGTTTTTATTCCCGGTCGACCGTGGGATTTCACCCCTGGTGAACTCTCGCAAAGACCCCAGTATGACTCCCATGCATACTGGTACCTACTAAAAGTCAGTTTTGTCTAAAGATTATGATTATTTAGCCAAATTATATTTTAGTAGTATTCGTTTTGTTTAATGTTTTTGAGTGCCCAGTCAAGTGAGTTGAGTTTCACAACTGTGTTTGGAGTTGAGTTTCGCAACTGAGTTTGGAGTCGAGTTTCACAACTGTGTTTGTATTTGAAGGCACGCTGGTAATGGCTAAGAATGTCATTTTCATCTAGATGGTCCATTATATTAAATAGACCTAAGTAGCCAGTAGCTTATGCGATGGTATTTGGTCTCTATTTCACATAACTTACAAAGGATTGTGTAAGCAACGGGTACATCTACATGGGTTTCTTACAACAATCAAACTGATTATGGCTGGAAGTCCGGGGGGATTAGTATAAAAACAAAAATAATATCAAACAGGGAATGCCACGTACCAAAAACGATATCTTGTTAAAAGCGACACAGCTATATTACAGTAATGTGTTAATAATGAAAACAGCATGACCAGGTGTTAGTTAAGGTACGAATGCAGGCGATCAGTGAAGATGTCAAGATTTTCACTGGCCTTGATTGAGTATGGCAGATCATTCTAATATAGTATAGTGCGAGGAAAAAAAGAGTTGATGTGGTATTGTGTCCTGGAGAATAGTAAGAAGTAATTGAGATTTCTCGTTGGTTTCAGATGGTCATTTTCTACTATGACAAGTTTGTTAGCTATTCTATAGAACATGATAAGTGATGTTTGTATTTTTGGTACGTGGCATTCCCTGTTTGATATTATTTTTGTTTTTAAGTCTCATATTGCGGAATCCATCGAAACTTTTTGTGTTAAATGGTGTCGTCGTGAGAATGCTGATCCAAATGCATTAACGTCTTGGAAACGAAGTATTTTTAACATTGTCGATTCTCGTATAAAATTTTACCAAACAAATGAACACCTACTTCCATCAAAACCCAAGTTTACTTTAAGACATCTGAAAAAGGAAATCCAAGAATTTCATTCTAAGTATGTCTTAGTATGTCTTAATAATATCGAAGCCTCCCCAAAGCTCCCCTAAAGCTCGTTTCATCGCTAATTCAAGCTCTTGTACCACTACAAATATTTCAAAACTATTAACATCTTGCCTAACTGCTATAAAAAGCCCACGTGAAAAGCTCGTTTTGGGGAGGCTGCGTTTTTGGTATGTGGCATTCCCTGTTTGATATTATTTTTGTTTTTAGTTCCAGCAGACAAGGCGGCCAACAATATTATCATCATTTGACGCCTACATTATATTAAACGAACTAAATAGCACTAAAGCTTATATATTGAGTCCTTCCGTTGAACAAAATGTGGTCACTGATCACATCAGTGAAGTTTCTAATTTGAAAGTTCGTATAGATGATCAACATATTAAACTTCCTACTATGTACTGGATTCCTAAATTACATAAACAACCATATACACGTGAAAAGATATTGTGATAAAGTATACGAAAACTTTGGTAAACATTTATTTTGGTCGATCAAAAATTCTGGCGAAATCCTGGATAAGTTTAAAGTTAATAATTACAAAGTAACTTCAGTCAGTACATACGATTTTTCTACTCTGTATACCACTTTACCACATAATTTGATAAATGACAAGCTAACTGCCCTAATTCAAAAGACTTTTGCCAGGGAGAATGCTACATTTCTCGCCTGCAATTTCGATAAAGCTTTTTTTACTAGCTGTATTGTTAAACATTATACTATGTGGACCTGTGACGAAGTTTGTAAAGCCCTTTCCTTTTTATTGAACAACATTTATATAAGGTTTGGGAATGCAGTTTTCAGACAAGTAATCGGTATTCCCATGGGAACAAATTGTGCACCCCTTTTCGCAGATTTGTTTTTATATTGTTATGAAAGAGACTTTATGTTGAGTCTTTCTCCAGATACGCAGGCAGACATTATCACTGCTTTTAATAATACATCACGCTATCTGGATGATATTCTTAATATGGATAACCCGTTTTTTGGTCAATTGGTGGACACTATTTATCCCCGGGAACTCCAGTTAATTAAAACTAACAATTTGGATACTGGTGCTTCATTTTTAGATTTAGGGTAAGAGTGAGGTTGCGTGCGCACCATAAACCGGTTTAAGCTCCCCAGTGGTGTTTTTGCCACTGACCGTTCCAAGGCGGTGCCCCACTGTGTTCCGTTAATTGTTCGTTTTGTCCTCGTGTGTTTGCTTTGTATGCTTGTGTGTGTTGGTGGTGTATGTTTGTGTGTGTACATGAGTGTGTGTGTGCGTGTGTGTGTGTGTGTGTGTGTGTGTGTGTTGGTGGTGTGCACTTCTGGGTGCTGTGGGGCTCGTTTTGGGGAGGCTGCGTTTTTGGTACGTGGCATTCCCTGTTTGATATTATTTTTGTTTTTTTACATCTCTCTATTTATAACAATATTATACATACCAAAATTTATGACAAGAGGGATGATTTTAATTTTAGTATTGTAAATTTCCCCCATTTGGATGGGGATGTACCTCATGCTACATCTTATGGGGTATACATTTCTCAGTTAATTCGGTTTGCCAGAGCGTGTAGTCATGTTGAGGATTTCAATGAACGTAATCAATATATTACAAATAAACTTCTTCAACAGGGCTACCGTTATTACAAATTGCGTAAATATTTTGCTAAATTTTACTATCGTAATTCTGATTTGGTTTTGAAATTGAATAGTAATCTAAAGACTCTTCTGCGAGAAGGTATTTCAAAACCCGATTTTTATGGGGATGTGGTTTACAAACTTCGTAAGATTTTGGGTCATGGCAATTTTCCAACTGTATTTGCTAAAATTATAAAACGTTTTGTTAAAAGAGGTTACGACCCAACTGTTTTGAGACACACCGCATGTTTGGTGTTCAACCCGTTTACAGTTGGACGCTATGCTTCCCTCTTTGATTGTGGCTGACGGGAGAGGGGGAGGACTCTGTGATGGGCAGTTTTTAAATCCCACTGGGACGAAACTGTTTTGATTTCTGTCCTCTGGCCTGTTTCGTCGGGCCCTTAAGGGTGTTTCTCTTGGTGCTCTGCCCTCTGCAAATGCATTGAGTACATACGTTTTTTGGTTCTCAAGGTTTGCCTTTTTTTATATATTTATACACGAGCATTTTTGTGTTTTACATACCATGCCTTTTGTTTCCATTGCGTGTGTTAGAGATTCACCTAGCAGGGATTACTTTTATTTACACTGTAAGAGTAGTAAGAGTGAGGTTGGGTGCGCACCATAAACCGGTTTAAGCTCCCCAGTGGTGTTTTTGCCACTGACCGTTCCAAGGCGGTGCCCCACTGTGTTCCGTTAATTGTTCGTTTTGTCCTCGTGTGTGTGTGTGTGTGTGTGTGTGTGGTGTGTGTGTGTGTGTGTGTGTGTGTGTGTGTGTGTGTGTGTGTGTGTGTGTGTGTGTGTGTGTGTGTGTGTGTGTGTGTGTGTGTGTGTGTGTGTGTGTGTGTGTGTGTGTGTGTGTGTGTGTGTGTGTGTGTGTGTGTGTGTGTGTGTGTGTGTGTGTGTGTGTGTGTGTGTGTGTGTGTGTGTGTGTGTGTGTGTGTGTGTGTGTGTGTGTGTGTGTGTGTGTGTGTGTGTGTGTGTGTGTGTGTGTGTGTGTGTGTGTGTGTGTGTGTGTGTGTGTGTGTGTGTGTGTGTGTGTGTGTGTGTGTGTGTGTGTGTGTGTGTGTGTGTGTGTGTGTGTGTGTGTGTGTGTGTGTGTGTGTGTGTGTGTGTGTGTGTGTGTGTGTGTGTGTGTGTGTGTGTGTGTGTGTGTGTGTGTGTGTGTGTGTGTGTGTGTGTGTGTGTGTGTGTGCACTTCTGGGTGCTGTGGGGCTCGTTTTATTTTTGTTTTTATATAGTTCCAGAGATGGCCATTGGTGTGTCTGGAGCATGGATGTAACACTGCTCTTGTAACAATAGTCATGCATGACGTATCTTGCAGCTGCTCTTTGCACTCTTTCAATTTCACGTGATAATGATTTTAGCCACGGGAAGCCATACAGTGCTGCAGTATTCTGAAATTGGGTCTAATATAAGTTTTATAAGCTGTTTCTTTCAGATTTTTGCACATTTCTTTTTATATATAAATTTTAAAGTTCTCATTGCTTTAGATGATGTTGCTTCTATATGCTTTTTAAAGTTTATGTCATCACTAATAGTTATTCCTTGGTATTTGGCATTTTTTTGTAGTTTTCAGTTCAGTATAATCAAGGTCTTTCAAATAGTACTATTTGAAAGACCTTGGTATAATGCAGTTTGTAAGGGTAAAGTATACTGTAATGGTGACCGTACTGTAGAGACGGATTATATCCAAGGTCCCTCTTTTAGACGAAATTATAAAGGTGCAAAATATATAAAATGAATTTTGTTCAAATAAAAAAATGTAATCAAATCAAAATAAATTGTAAATCATAATAATATAATACGGATGACGTCCTGTTCCCCCCTGAAAATACAGAGTAAAGAAATAAAAGAAATTCTAGCCCTTACTTTGATAACACAATTATTTCGTTTCGTTTCCCTCCTAGTAACGGGAACACGCTAAAGCGCGAGTTACGAAAAAGAAAAAAAAACAGATTGGTAAATGTTTTAGTTTGTATATTTGAACTAATTTTTCGTGATGGTTCTATGTATCGGTCAATTCAAATCTTCATTTATTTTTCTATGTCACGTTAAACCATTTTTCATATCGGCATAGTGTTATTAATATAATATCAATGAAGGCAGTGTCTAGAGAACCGGAACCGGTTCCCTAGACAGCGACCTTAGCGAACCGGAATCGGTTCTCTAGCCTATATCAGTCTATACACTAGCGAACCGGAATTGTTTTCCTGCATATATTACAGGTAATTGTGATAAGAAAATAGATTATTTAATAATTATAAAGTGAAAACTTCCATTTAAACAAGAAAAATGTGGGATTATCAGTTTATTTGCATTAGTTTTCAATGTGTCGATTGTCGAATTGATCTCCTTCGCCTTCCGCACTTCCGGTTTTAATATGATGTCTATGTGTACGCTGGCGGAATGGTAGTCTACACAATGATCTACCATTTCGCGGTGAAGCACATGGGACAGGAGGATTAATAGTCGCCGGGTTGTTGCAGAAGTTACGCAGGTGGAAGCTGGCGAAGTTTGACAATAGTCTTCATACAGTCTTCATACAGATAGGTAAAAATGATATAGAAAAATTTAACAATCATCAGTTACTCCATGCCCTACTTGATATAAGAAATGAATTCCACAGCTGTGGTGTTCAGCACGTCGTATTTGAGAGCCTCTTCCATTGTCATCAACGTCGATACAAGTTATGCAGACGTCTTAACAAGACCTTTTTGAAACTCCCACTTGACAAAATATGGTCACATGGTCCAGAGTTAATGAACAATGACGTTATAGACAGACGTGATGGTGTGGTTAGAAGAGATGTTGACTTTAAGTTCACCGACAGCATCAGTCATGCCTTCCTGAACCAGAGGCTCTGAAAACAGTCCTTTTCAGGGCTAAACTGACTCTTAATAGGGTCGACGGGCCATGATCAGAGCTCCTCGTGGTGTAGCCTGGATGTGACATAACGAAAACGAAAGCAAATGCTTATGTATATTTAGGTTTAATTATTTCTCTCTAGCATATATTACATAAAATCAAAAACATTTACAGAAAAATTGTGCTTTCTGTTTCAATGCTATTCATTATGTTATAACTAAACGCTCTCCTTCGTCATTCTGTTATCTCTAATACTAATACTGCGTTAAGTCTTTCATGTCATAATTTTAGGAAGGATCTCTAAATATTCCTCTTCCGAATTACATATTTAATGATAACAATAATAATCAACATATGCATTGTTTATATAGCTGTATCAATAAACGTGCCGATAACAACACGCCAAATAATTCGTCCGAATATTAATTCCGGTTCGCTAAGGTCGCTGTCTAGGGAACCGATTCCGGTTCTCTAGACACTTCCATCAATGAATTGTATTCTAAAACAATCTTTTGCGGTCACACGATTAACCGAAATACCGGAATACTACCGAAATACCGGAATACCCGAGAAAAAAAGTAATATCTTACAATCTATGTATTTACGTATATTATTTGATCATGACATGTATAAGGAAGAAATTTTGTAAATCATTGAATTATCAGGTTGTAGTTTGCGTATTTTACCGTGAAATATTCAGGTTGTATATTCAAGCGATCCGCCATTTTCAAAGCAAGACTCGCGGTGCCAAACATCAAAGGAACAGCGCAGAAATCATGGAGACAAATATTTTTATCAAACGATACCGGAAAAATTCAAATACTCACTGAATTAAATACAAATCTCATTAAACTGTCTGACCAGTATTACTCGACGTTTCTGAAATATTGATCAAATGTTTTGTTTTTCTTACTTGAATCGCCGACGGAGAATTGCATACATCCACATACTTATTTTGCGGGAATCGAAAAGTTTCGTCAATTGTTACCACACATTCTTACCACTGACGTGTTCTATCTTAGGGACATGCACATCATAGTTTGTGTGCAAAAGTTCTGCTTTTCACAGCCGATATGGTATATTCGACGTGAACGCTGCTTTGTACGATCAGTAACACGAATCACGCATATACTGGAAATGCGCATTTAAAAGCATTTTAGATATGAAATTAGATAGATTGTCAAACTATTAGAAAGACTTTATTGACATAAACATTTTATTTTATTATGCTCTCACACATGGCTCCCTGTTGAAAGTCAATTTATTCAATAAACTGAGAAATTTATATGTACGTATTTTCATTTTGTACCCAATGCTGCAACATTGCCCGTTTTGAATATATTTTCCTATGACGATGAAATTATCATGTTTTCATAACAATACCGTAGCTGGAAAACATCGTTTCATACTGTATCATTGTGGTTAAGTACTTCAGAAAAATAAGCGTCAATGAAACAGAACACATAAGTCTACATAAGTGAACATGTTGCAGATCTCTAAAGTTCAATTGACAAGTGCCACATTCAGTGTTCCCACTCAGTATTTTTTTCAAGGGTATACTTACCCCCTGGACACAAAAAGAAGGGGTAAATCTCAATTTTTGGGGGTATGAAAATTATATGATACACAAGCGGCGACCGTTTAAAATTTTTACAACTCGTGGCAACCACTTGTTATGAAACCGTTTCGGGTACTTTTTCCGACTTTTAACACTACTCATAGTCATAGTTGTTTCAGTACTTATGGATGGTAACTCTTCACTTTGTTGTTGGGCATCATTTATTTTATTCGCCGTGAAGCAAAACACAATGCTTTGTCTGCCACATTTTTGCAGACGAAGCCCGGATCATTAGATTGGTCACACTTTTAAAGTGCTAATATTAATTCCCAGAGCATTCGAATATCAAACCAGTCTACATTTCATGACGTCAACGGTAAATCACCAGCAGTTATGCCGACCGATTGGCCGAGAAAGTAGAATTTCCATGATCTATTTTTAGAACATATTGGGCGATTCCAGCTGAACCGATTCGTCCTCAGCATTTTCGTACGCGCGCGATCTCGCACGTGGTGAAAATTATTTGCGCGATATTTATTTTTTTTGCGTGATTTACGTAATATTTTACGAGAGTGGGAACACTGACATTAATTAAAAATGTCCAACGGTCGAAATTATTATCAAAAATCTCAATTTCTCGTAAGTTTCCCATACGAGTACACATGCCGAATCTTTAATATTTTCCAAATGTTCTAGTACGGATCGTATATGACAGATAGCTTCTGCCGAAAGTTTATCAAAATGAATTTTCGAATATTGACTACGCAATGGCATAATTATTTTTTCAATATCTTGTCTCAGTATGTGCACTGTATGACTGTATGCTATAAACAGTGTAATCATGTTTGATGCAATAAAGATATTATTTTATTTTGCTATACATGTATATTTTACAACCTTTAAATAATTATTGTATCATAATTCAGGTGCACCTTTCATACATTTTTTGTACATGCGTCCGTTATAAAACTACAGATGAAACTATTTAAAGCTCTTATTAGTAGCAAATACGTTTAAGTATCATATCAAGTGTACTGAAGACATAAAAAAATGATTTTAAATCCGAAAAAAATTACTTGTTTATTGCTAGCCAGCAGCGCTTAACGATTTTAAAAATCTTGATATTTCATTTACCCCTAAGGTAAACACATTCACTATTAATTAATCTGTTTATCGTTTGGTTATTCCAATCAACACTTGTGTATTGCTAATCAGCGTGTTTAACAATGGTTGGGGCATCGTTGGCAGGCTTCCACGTTGATTATCTGTCATCACCTTTGATTAACTTGACTCTTTAAAAAAGCTGTCTCGTAATTCAGTTTTCAAAAACCTGTTTGAGGTACATGTATAGTAGGTCTAAATGTAAGTCAAGCTAATGATTAAAACACGCGGTTAATTTGTTGTTACGACTTATTTTAATTTTAAAATATTCCAACTGGCCAGTCTGTTTGTAACATGAATATAAAGAAGCAAGTTTATGTTTAAAAAAAAAAAAATTCTGCGGCGAGGTAAAAGCAACGAACACTCGGCTTGCAATGACGTAATTACTATGGCATATACACATGACATTGTTGTGTAGGAACATTTGATTGTCGGCATCTTTCGAGTTCCCGCACAAAATATTCCCGCCAAATACGAGAAAGCCACGTGCTTTCAATCGAAGATACGCCGCAGTGCAGGTCTAATAGCAAGCATGTTAAAAATTGATAAATATTAAATAATTTGCTGTTCTCATTCTTTTCAACTTATGTGGGAAACAGACATGCCTTGCAAGCCAGTTTTGTGTTATTCAATGCATGTATTTAAAACTCTCATGTACGATTACACCTGACTTTCAACAGAATCCACGAGCATTATGCTGGTTCGTACTCACTTTTAATTTCATTTGAATGCTAGAAGTAGCCCTTAATTTCATTTCAAGAATATAAACTTTTGTATAGATCTATATACTTTAATGACCAAGCGAGAAAAGGTTATAGAATGACGTCAGTAAGTTGGAAAGTGAAAGTACAAACGTGCAATTTAATATACGACATTAATGGGAAAAAGCACAAAGTAAAGACTGAATATTTCATCTTTCATGACATATTTTCGAAAAATATAATAGATACAGCATACAGGTGATTCTTAATTCAGACTTGTGTACATTATTGATTTTTGCGGGTATTCCGGTATTTCGGTAGTATTCCGGTATTTCGGTTAGTCGTGTGACCCAATCTTTTGTACTCAAAATTGTTCGACCTGTAGAATCCAGTGAATAATCTAGGTTTTGATTTATATGAGTCCCTGGGACGCACATTTTTCAAAACAATGAGTCCCAGCTATGAAACAATGAGTCCCTTTCCGAAAAAGTTAGAAAATAGAATCGGACATTCCCGCTGAATTATTTTTGTTGCGAACAAGGTCTTTCAAATAGTATGGTCCGGAAACGAGAGTAATACGATAAATAACTTGCCTCGGATCACGTGACAAACATCCGGGTACCCGCCATTTTGGAAAAAGAAAGAAATTATTGATACTTTATATCTACGTATATCTCGATATTTTACCAATCAATTTGACCAACAAAGTGATCCTTAATACAATATATGCATTCCCTTATCATTACATAATATTATATTTTACCGATGTTTCGTTTTAGGTGGATTTTCGCATTGGAAAGTTGACCCATACGAACGGGTTTATTCACAAATGACCAAAAGCCGAAAACCGACCTAATTTTAGCGCTTCTTTCCTACTTGCATGGTGTTCATGAGATTGATGTAACATCTTTTTCTCATAGATTTAAGTCTAATGTACGTCTGTTATGTCTTAGATTTTCGTATTTCACCCGTATTTTAATTTTCTGGGACGGTTAGATCCGTTCAAAATCTAAAAATGGCGTCAATGGTGATTTTTTTTTGCGATACGGTGATATTTTGTGCACAGGTTTTCACTATATATTTAGGGTCAAATGATGGAAAATTGCTAATTAAAATGTAAATTAAGAGTTATTTTTGAACGGATATGAATTAGATTTTCGTTTTTTTATTTTATAACATAATAACGTACAGTTTTGTAAGACCAGTATCGCGAGTCAAATTACCATCCCAAGACGGAATAGCATGGACCGTGTTTAACTCGCGTTAAAGATAATAGTTAATTATAAATAGAGGTTTTAATTTCACTGTTTTACAGAAAATTTCATCAGCTTTCCAATTATACCATTTTTTATATTAAATGTGGTATTTAAATGACACAATGACGGGCAGTTTTGCATACAACTATCGGACAAATACCAGTTTACTCGCTCGGCGTGATAAATGCACGGCGTGATAAACGCTTCCAGGCGAGACAAGATTATCAGTACGATAAGACATTTATAGAGGGTGTTTCCGGACCATACTATTTGAAAGACCTTGTTGCGAATCGCCGCTGTGATGTAGTTTTTTTTTTCCAAATAGTTTCTAAAAGTATTGAGTTACTGAAAATATTAATTACCTTTTACGTAGATATAAAATATTTATTTCCGTTAAAAATCTGCTGTAATTAGTCGAGGTTTATTCTCCAATTAGCATTTGTCACTCGCGAATGTCGCGGTAGGTGTGAAAAATACGACCATTCATAAAGGATGTCAACTTTGAAATTTCGAGCTATGTGACACCACTGATTGAGTAACGTTTGATAATTTGTGGATGTGAAAAGTATTTTCAATTAACTTAATTAACATTTATAAGTTCCAACTATTCTTTATTTAAAATATACGTTATGTTTATAACAAAATCGCGGTGCTTCTAGCCAATTTTTTCTAAGTAACATTTTTCTTCTACAATGTATTTACTTTAAAGAATTACCTTTGTCGAATAAAATTTCTACAGCGACTTCTTTTACTCATAAAGCCGCAGGTGTTAAGAGATCAAAGCACGTATGCCGACGCCGAGTTTCGTTTGATCCAAGAGAAGCACGTGGCATTAAAAAGACCGAATATTTAGACAGGTAGTGACATGTCTGATTATTTTGGATTATAAAAACTAGTTTGGAATAGACAATGTATAATATGAGTAAGTTTTATTTTGATTATGCACTATATCTAGCTATACAAATGTACGTCGGTCGGCAAATATTTTCGAATTTAATAAATGTACAAAAGTAAAAAAATACGTGTATACAAATTTTCAGGGAAAATAATTCTAATTTAATGTCCTGTAAGCTGTCTGAAACACCACTCTAAGTACCGCGATTTTACACTCGCTAAGTTCCGCGATTTTTCAACGATTTCATCGGAAAATTCTTCCAAATACTCGCAGGAAACGCAAGTTCGTGGACGATATTCTTTTATACAAACTGCCGCGAGCATATACCCAAGTCTCGCTTTTCACGTGCTTGCGTCCTAAAGGACGCACATATTTCAAATCTTTGCGTCCTTTGCATTTTTTGTGCGTCTATGACGCAGGACGCACGGCTAGATTATTCTCTGAGAATCTATCTCGTGATATTGCCTCACACCTATCATGATACACATGGCCCTAGCTCCACTTCCGGGCCCTCGGTTAGGGTAATTTTGCGTAGTTTTGAACAAGTTGGTAACATTGCCCGATTGGGTTTAGTCCAAATAATTGTATCGTACTCAATGGAAGAATACCAACAAAGTTCTCTGCTCCTGCGTTTATGAATAAATTATGTAAATGAACCGCCATATTAGAATTACGGTAAGCGCGCTATTGTGCGCTGGAAATCGACACATGTCCGTTTACAAAGCTCGCCACGTTTAACAGTTATGGTTTTTGATTGCATATTGAATGATAAATAAAATAAAAGAAATATGATAAAAATTGACCGATGATTGATAGTTAACGAGCGTTATAAAGTTCAGGAATTCATCGGAACGACCAAGATTCTGACTCCGGGTAGTTGCTGAAGATAGCATTTTAAACCAAATTTTTTTGAACATGCAGACAATTTGTTTCCAATAGATATTTGAATATACTTTACGAAACTACCAAGTTTATAATGTGTCCACTTCTTATTAAAAGTGTCTGGGAAGTTAAATTTGTTTGTTTACATAAATTTGTACCGCCATTCCGAAACAAATGTCTGTATTGGTGATAAACGAAGTTAAACGCTCTATCAATCAAAGCCTCGGTAGCGCAGTACCATGTATTCCCGCTTCACATGCGGGAGATCAGAGATCGAAACTCCGCCGGAGTAGGAAAAATTTATTATTTACTCTGAACATATTCATTTATACTCACACTTCTATTATGTATAGTGAAAACGGGATTAAAAACGTAATACTGATTCAAAAACGTAACAAATTAATTTGAATATATGGGTTGGGTTAAACGCCCGCGCATGCTCTGTGTGTGCGTGATGTTTACATCCGGTCGTAGCATACGAATACAGAGCAAACTATGTTAGTGAAGAATATCGTAATATTTTGCTAGGCGGTATCTAGTAGGGCTGTAACTAATACACTAAGGGGCGAATACGATACGTATCACAAATAAAGGGTGAATTTATTCATGAATTGTGTTTTTGCCTACCTTCATCTATCTGTAATTTATTGTATTTCTATGACATACATGTATGTCATATTGGATAAACTGACTGCGGTCAAAAAACAAGAAAGAGTGGAGTTGTGGTGTAGAGGTTATGATGTCTGTCGCTCTTTCACGTTTCGGGTTCGAGCCCAACGTTGTTTCACAACCGTATTATGATACCTGTTTTATGTATATGTATAACAGTAGTATCTACAAATACGGGTATTAGTCTCTGATTATGAAAAATATCATCATTCGAAAACCTATTATATGATAATTTGAACAATAGAATAACCGTCGCGTACATGTAAAGAAGTCTTGAAGTTGATGATCGTTTTTCCAGTGCAGTGCTAAATTTGTAGATGGCGTCAAATCGATGGTATTTAATTATATAGAGTTAAGTAAAGATATAAATGAGGTATAGTTAGATTTTATGTATTGTGCCGTGACTGCACTTTTTATGCCCCCGATGGGCGGCATATTAAAATCGCACCGTCTGTCCGTCCGTCCGTCTGTCCGTCCCCACTTACAAATTCGTGTCCGGACCATAACTCTGTCATGCATTGAAGGATTTTAGAAAAACTTGGCACACATGTCTAGCACATCAAGACGATGTGTCGCGTGCAAGACCCACTTCCCTACCTCAATGGTCAAGGTCACACTTAGAGTATGAAGGTTATGGAATCCTCTATATATGCACACATTCGTGTCCTGACTGTAACTTTGTCATGCATTGAAGGATTTTAAAATAACATGGCACAAATGTCAAGCACATTAAGACGACGTGTCGCGTGCAAGACCCACGTCCCTAGCTCAAAGGTCAAGGTCATACTTAGAGTTTGAAGGTAATGGATTCCTCTATATATGCATATATGCACACATTCGTGTCCAGACTGTAACTTTGTCATGCATTGAAGGATTTTAAAATAACTTGGCACAAATGTCTAGCACATCAAGACGACGTGTCGTGTGCAAGACCCACGTCCCTAGCTCAAAGGTCAAGGTCATACTTAGAGTTTGAAGGTAATGGATTCCTCTATATATGCATATATGCACACATTCGTGTCCAGACTGTAACTTTGTCATGCATTGAAGGATTTTAAAATAACTTGGCACAAATGTCTAGCACATCAAGATGACGTGTTGCGTGCAAGACCCTTGTCCCTAGCTCAAAGGTCAAGGTCACACTTAGAGTTTGAAGGTAATGGATTCCTCTATATATGCATATATGCACACATTCGTGTCCGGACTGCAACTTTGTCATGCATTTGAAGGATTTTAAAATAATTTGGCACAAATGTCTAGCACATCAAGACGACGTGTCGCGTGCAAGACCAACATCCCTACCACAAAGGTCAAGGTCACACTTATAGGTAATGGAATCCTGTATATATGCATACATTTGTGTCCGGACTAAAACTTTATCATGCTTCGAAGTATTTTAAAATAACTTGGCACAAATGTCTAGCACATCAAGCGGATGTGTTGCTTGCAAGACCCAAGACCCTACCTCAAAGGTCAAGGTCACACTTAGTGTTTAAAGTAATGGAATACTGTATGCATGATTACTCTGTCATGCATGGAAGGATTTTAAAATGACATAGCACATTTATTGAGTACATGGAGAGGACACAGACTGAGGCACCTCTTTTGGGGGCATTCGTCACTTGTGAGGGACAGCTCTTGTTTCTTTTATATTCTATGAATAGCCATACCTGTGAACTATTTTTGATAGAAATGAGGGAGATTTGTCTTAAAAATGAGGGAGATTGGTCATTTTTGCGGGAGTATTTAACGCATGCCTGCATTCAAGCTAATGAAGCCACTATTAATGGCGTTGAAAAGCTGCTTTAGACATCTGTTCTAAATCATAGCATTTTTATGCCCCCGAAGGGTGGCATATTAAAATCGCACCGTCTGTCCGTCCGTCTGTGTGTCCCCACTTACAAATTCGTGTCCGGACTGTAACTTTGTCATGCATTGAAGGATTTTAAAATAACTTGGCACACATGTCTAGCACATCAAGACGACGTGTCGCATGCAAGACCCACATCCCTACCTCAAAGGTGAAGGTCACACTTGGAGTATGAAGGTTATGGAATCCTCTATATATGCATACATTTGTGTCCGGACTATAACTTTATTATGCTTTGAAGGATTTTAAAATAACTTGGCATAAATGTCTAGCACATCAAGCGGATGTGTCGCGTGCAAGACCCAAGTCCCTACCTCAAAGGTCAAGGTCACACTTAGTGTTTAAAGTAATGGAATACTGTATGCATGATTACTCTGTCATGCATGGAAGGATTTTAAAATTACATAGCACATTTATTGAGCACATGGAGAGGACACAGACTGTGAGGCACCTCTTTCGGGGGCATTCGTCACTTGTGAGGGACAGCTCTTGTTAAATCTACTTTCACTTTCTGTTCACAATATAATGTAACCCAGGAAAGAAAAAGAAGGATTTAAAAATATGCAAAAATATATTATGGAAAATAACATTAGATTTAAAATATTGGCTTGGTAGTCATAATTTCTTATATTGTGTATAGAAAATGAAAATCGATTTAGAAATGACCAGGTAATGATTATCCAATTTTCCAGCCTTGTACCTGTGTTTTGTTTGAGTCCGAGAGCCAGTATGTTTACATCCTGTGATTAATTAATTTGATTGACTTTGATTTACAAGTTTGCCTACTTAGCCACAATCCAAAAGAAAATGACCCCTTGATGGGTACAGACACCAATTAACAGCTATAATCCTCATCATAAAATGTGTGAATATCTGACACGCTATGAAATTCACCGATAACAGGTGGCAGACTGGTATACGATTTATTGGAGATATTGATAAATCAGTCTGAACAAATTGGAAAATCAGTCAATAATTTGTTTACAGTCCGGGTTAAAGGTCAATTTGATCATTATCTGTGAAGTTTAAATTTAAGGTAGAATGGCATCTCCCACTGGGAGGTTATTTTTATCTTTGAATTCGGGTAGTATACCGCAAGAAACGGTAGGGTTCACAGGTATGAATAGCTCACAAGTCAAAATCCTACTATAATACCGTCGCCGACAAAAATATAACTTTAATGGCCATGGATTCATTTAACAATTCCCAATAACAATACATGTTGAAACTCTGACATAAGTAGCGGTTTCCACACTTATGACTTTTATCGCATTATCAGTAAATATTGATTGACAGCATACCTGGATAAAATTACGTCACTCTGATTGGAGTGGCGTATTAAAGCATTGTGCTTTCTTTGAAAATGTGATCAGCTTTCGCCGAAATGAACTCTGACGTTACATTTTGACTTGTGCTGAATTCACGCCCCTCTAATCAATCTTGTTAGTGGATGTATTTTCAAACAAAATCGGTAGAAAAGGGTGACATTGCAAAATATATGACGATCAAAAAAATAAATTTGAAAATCCTTTCATTTCTTCTAAAGCTTTTCAGCTATATCCTTTGCACACCGGCATATTTTTTTACACACTCGACAGACATGCATGCGTTTTTGTAAACACTGTACATCACGTTATGGCTACTTTCGGTTTACTGCGCGTGTTGTATACGTCAGCAAATAGATTGAGCTGTAACATGAAAGTAAAATTTCCATTGGCCCACCTACAGAGGTCACGCGCAGGGGTCACCCTGTCTGCTAACCTGCGCATGGACTTCTTCTTCTTTTTTTTTTTGTTTGCTAATGAGAGGTCAATTTCAAGCGTTCTCATAAGATGTCAATATACCTAGGTTTGAGTACGACATGTCTGCTTTATGTCTGTGAAAAAATATTTGCACGCGCTCAAAACACTATCCCACAGGGGCCTGTACGCGAACGTTGGTAAAATGAAAATTTTCAAAGCTGGTAAAATTGTGTCCAAGGTCATTTTCAAGGTCGTCTTAAAGTGTCAGCATTTGCCTGGGACGTCTGAGTTTTCAACATTCAGGAGCTGTCGGCATAGCCTTTAAATTCATACAGACAAAACGTGTTCCATACGGTCACTGTCACTTCTATGGAAGGCCAAACCTGTCTTAACCTGTGTATACGGTTTATTACGTTACAGGCGTTCAAAGGATATATAAATGTGCTTTACTTTATCTATACCATATCTAAAATAGAAGTCAAACCAAAAATTCATCTTAAATCTGCCAAGAAAAAAATATCTTGAGGGAAAGAAAGAACATTATTTCAAGAGAGGCATGGGGCCCCATTTCGGCCCCCAAAAACATGAAATAAGGGCCCTGGACAACTATAAAATATCAGATATAAAAAATGGGTCAAACGGATGGGCCAAAATATGACTTTAGACCAATATTACACATAGAATATTTCAATTTACCTTGTCCAAATTCCAATTTTTCACTTGAAAATGTAGGATTAGAGAGACACACCATGTAACTGGTGTCAAACTAGATAATACTTGCAAATACTCTAATATTTATGTTTTAAGGTTATAACTTAACCTAAAAGTTGAAGCTTTACATTCCTTTCTTGTGACACCACAAAAAGCACCATTTCTTTTCACAATCAACTCTCAATAGACTACATGGATATTTGTTACCAATAATTTTTGTAACTTGAAGTGTTATTGCATACCCTAAAGTAACACAGTGTTCCATATACAAGTTGAATACACAAAGATTTAACATCATTTTTCCAGAAGAAAACATTTTCGAGGGAGTGCATACAAATTATTGAGTCACCCGCCTTACGCACACAGAAAGATCAACCTATTCTTTCCATCAATTGCACTGGAGGGAAAGATCATCACTAGCTTACCTGACAGAATCCGAACTTATTTAAAACAAAAATAACTGGAGGGTGTTATTTTGAAGGAAATGATAACATGAAGATATAAAGTGAGTGGTGCATTAAAGACAAATATGTAAAAATGCTTTTCTTCAGTTGGAAAGTATTTGAACACATCAAAATTTAATGTGATGAAAACAATTAAAAATTATTGTTTCAACATGTTTTCTTTCAAAATCTTGTCTCTGAGTTGTCAAGAAAAGACATTTTGACATTTTTAGCTCGACTTTTCGAAGAAAAGGGGAGCTATCCTACTCGCCCGGCGTCAGCGTTGGTGTCACACCTTGGTTTAAGTTTTTCGTACCACCCCAATTTATTTCAAAACTGTTAGAGGTATGGCTTTGAAACTTACCATACTTGTTAACCATCATAACCTCAATCTACAGACAAGAGTACATAACTCTGTCAAGGTTTTTGACAGAATTATGGCCCTTTTTTGTGTCGCCCTTTCAGAGAACAGGCGATACAGAGGGATCGCTTTGTCCGTCCGTCACACAAACTTAACGTTGGCTATAACTTTGCCATTTCTTAAGATTTCTTCATCAAACTTTCAAATTGTATTGCTTATGACATAAGGGTTGTGATGCTGCCAGATTTTGTAGGTCAAGGTCATATTTGACAGAGTTATGCCCCTTTTTGTACTTAGATTTTGTCATGAAAACTTAACGTTGGCCATTACTTCGCCATTTCTTAAGATTTCTTCATCTAACTTTCAAATTGCATTGCTTATGACATAAGGGTCGTGATGATGCCAAAGTTTGTAGGTCAAGGTCATATTTGACAAAGTTGTGCCCCTTTTTATACTTAGATTTTTGCTATAACTTTGCCATTTCTTAAGATTTCTTTATCAAACTTTCAAATTGTATTGCTTATGTCAAAAGGTTTGTGATGCCGCCACATTTTGTAGGTCAAGGTCTTATTTGACAGAGTGATTTTTTACAAGTAGATTTTGTACATAGATTTTGTCACGAAAACTTAATGTTGGCTATAACTTCGCCATTTCTTAAGATTTCTTCATCAAACTTTCAAATTGTATTGCTTATGGCATAATGGTCATGATGCCGCCAAAATTAGTTGGTCCAGGTCATATTTGACAGAGTTATGCCCCTTTTTAGCTCGACTATTCGAAGAATAAGGAGGCTATTGCACTCGCCCCAGCTTCGGCGTCGGTGTCGGCGTTGGCGTCTGCGTTGGTTAAAGTTTTTAATAAAGTCAAATATCTTGAATACTATCAAAGGTATTGACTTGAAACTCAAACTGTGTCTACCATCAACATCTACACCTGAGCAAACAATCCCAATAACTCTGTTTTGATTTTTGACAGATTTATGCCCCTTTTTAACTTAGAATTTTTGGTTAAAGTTTTTTATAAATTCAAATATCTTGCATATTATCAAAGGTATTGACTTGAAACTCAAAAAATCTTCACCATCAACATCTACACCTGAGCAAACAATCCCCATAACTCTGTTTTGATTTTTGACAGATTTATGCCCCTTTTAACTTAGAATTTTTGGTTAAAGTTTTTATAAATTCAAATATCTTGTATATTATCAAAGGTATTGACTTGAAACTCAAAATATATCTTTACCATCAACATCTACACATGAGGAACAATCAGCATAACTCTGTTTTGATTTTTGACAGATTTATGCCCCTTTTTATCTTAGAATTTTTGTTAAGTTTTTTATAAATTCAAATATCTTGCATATTATCAAAGGTATTGACTTGAAACTCAAAATATATCTTTACCATCAACATCTGCACCTGAGGAAACAATCCTCATAACTCCGTTTTGATTTTTGACAGATTTATGCCCCTCTTTAACTTAGAATTTTTTGTTGAAGATTTTTTAAAATTTAAATATCTTGAATACTATCAAAGGTATTGACTTAAAACTGTGTCTACCATCAACATCATCATCTGAGCAAACAATCCCCATAACTCTGTTTTGATTTTTGACGGATTTATGCCCCTTTTTAACTTTGATTTTTTTATGGACTTGAAACTGAAAATGTATGTTTACTGTCAACATCTTCCCCAATGTTTTTGATTTTTGACATATTTATGCCCCTTTTAACTTAGAATTTTGTCACAGTTTTTACCAGACTAACATGGAAATACTCGAAATGGCTTTCTTTTGAAATATCATGAATAATTATGCAGCATGCAGCGGTCATGCTTTTTTAATTCAATACATATCAATTTTGAAAAGTTACAAAGTTATTCATGATCAAATTTACAAGGTTATGTATTTCTTTGAAATTATCCCCTCCTCCCTCCAGTTGGCTTACAGAATCCAGAGTAAGGCTTTGAATGTAATGTACATTTACAAAGGTCTTTGAACAAGTTTCATATCTTTGACCTTTATTCTTATAGACAATTACACAATACTCCTGTTCTTAGGCAAAAAACCCATTTTACCAACACCCTTTCGAATAGTCGAGCGTGCTGTCATGTGACAGCTCTTGTTACACTTAGATTTTGTCGCAAAATTGTTGGTTATTCTGACAAAGCATAAGAGGGCGACACAAGTGTTCTACTGAACACCCATCTAGTTTACTTAGAAAGTGTATTGAGCTTGGTTAAGTTTTTCGTACCACCTCACTTTATTTCAAAACCATTAGAGGTATTGCTTTGAAACTAACCATACTTGTTTACCATCATGACCTACATCAACAGACAAGAGTACATAACTCTGTCAAGGTTTTTTGACAGAATTATGCCCCTTTTTATACCCCCAAAATGAAGTTTAGGGGGGTATATAGGAGTCACCCGGTGGTTGGTCGGTCGGGCGGGAGGTCTGTTGCATTTTCCTTGTCCGGAGCATAACTTGAAAACTACTAGTTGGAATTCAATATTACTTCATACAATGGTCAAACACATTGAGAGGAAGTTCAGTGCACAAGAACCATAACTCCATCTTGACTAATTACAGAGTAATTGCCCTTTGTTACTTTTCCTTGTCTGGAGCATAAGTTAGAAACTACTAGTTGGAATTCAATACAACCTCATACAATGGTCAAGCACATTGAGAGGAAGTGCAGTGCACAAGAACCATAACTCCATCTTGACTTATTACAGAGTTATTGCCCTTTGTTACTTTTCCTTGTCGGGAGCATAACTTGAAAACTACCAGTTGGAATTCAATACAATTTCATACAATGATCAAGCACAATCAGAGGAAGTGCAGTGTACAAGAACCATAACTCTATCTTGAGTATTTACTGAGTTATTGCCCTTTGTTACTTTTCCTTGTCTGGAGCATAACTTGAAAACTGCTAGTTGGATTTCAATACAATTTCATACAATGATCAAGCACAATCAGAGGAAGTGCAGTGTACAAGAACCATAACTCTATCTTGAGTATTTACTGAGTTATTGCCCTTTGTTACTTTTCCTTGTCCGGAGCATAACTTGAAAACTACTAGTTGGAATTCAATACAATTTCATACAATGATCAAGCGCAATCAGAGGAAGTGCAGTGTACAAGAACCATAACTCTATCTTGAGTATTTACTGAGTTATTGCCCTTTGTTACTTTTCCTTGTCCGGAGCATAACTTGAAAACTACTAGTTGGAATTCAATACAACCTCATACAATGGTCAAGTACATTGAGAGGAAGTGCAGTGCACAGGAACCATAACTCTATCTTGACTCATTACAGAGTTATTGCCTTTTGTTACTTTTCCTTGTCCAGAGCATAATTCGTAAACTACTAGTTGGAATTCAATACAACTTCATACAATGGTCAAGCACAATGAGAGGAAGTGCAGTGCACAAGAACCATAACTCCATCTTGACTTATTACAGAGTTATTGCCCTTTGTTCCTTTTCCTTGTCCGGAGCATAATTCGAAAACTATTGGTTGGAATTTAATACAACTTCATACAATGGTCAAGTACATTGAGAGAAAGTGCAGTGTACAAAAACCATAACTCTATCTTGACTAATTACAGAGTTATTGCCAAGAACAATATCTCTCTTTAGTTTGTTTGCAAGGTATTCTGTACGAACTTCCTCAGTTTATAAAGCAGTCTTTTGGGGGTATTTATCACATTTAGTGATAGCTCTAGTTTACTTATAAATAAATTGAATATGGGTAAAATCCACTATAATGCCTTAACCCTTTGAGATATTGCTTTGAAACTTTGAATGCTTGTTTACATCATTACCCTCATCTGTAGGCAAAGGAGGGTAACTCTGTCAGGGATTTGTTTTAAAAATTAAGGCCCTTTATCGACTTAGAATCTAGGTTAAGTTTTTCGTACCAATCCACTTTTTGACTAAACTGTTTGAGATATTAATTTGAAAGTTGGAATACTTGAGATATTAATTTGAAAGTTGGAATACTTGTAAAGCATGATGATCCCAAAACATGAGCAGGAGAAGGCCATTCTTTCAAGGATTTTATTTGAATTATGGCCCCTTTTGACTTAGAAACTCAATTAAAATTTTCATTCTTGTCCACTTGTTGACTAAACCATTTGAGATATTACTTTGAAAGTTGGAGTACTTAAAATATGTACCATCATGAGACCTATCTGTAAGCAAGAGAAAATAACTCTGTGAAAATGTTTCTTGATTTGTACTTAGAAATTCCTAGTTAAAGTCTTGTGTGCCCTTAACTGTCAAAGTTTTGTTTTATTGGCAAGCACTAAAAAGTCGAGCGCGCTGTCCTACTGACAGCTCTTGTATTGAAACCTAATCGGTAGAGAGTCTTTTTTTTAAAGCAGCTCCGATTCATTTGGTATAAATCTTTTGTTTAGAAACCAAATAAATAATAATACGAAATTACAATGGCCATTTGACTGGAAATTATGTCCACGGACCTATATACAGTTGTACAAGTGGATTAGCAACTTCTGAAAATTGAGAAAACGATATCTGGTAAGAAGTTACCCATAATGCATTGCATGCACTCAACAACAGCTCTGAAAACACGCACTTGTTGTTAGACATTACTTAGAAGGGGAATTTGATTGACACAATCGCCTTGTTTCTTTTTTATGCTCCCGAAGGGTGGCAAATTTAAATTGCACCGTTTGTCTGTCCGTCCGTCCCCACTTACACATTCGTGTCCTGACTGTAACTTTGTCATGCATTGAAGGATTTTAAAATAACTTGGCACAAATGTCTAGCACATCAAGACGATGTGTCGCGTGCAAGACCCACATCCCTACCCCAAAGGTCAAAGTCACACTTAGAGTTTGAAGGTAATGGATTCCTCTATATATGCATATATACACACATTCGTTTCCAGACTGTAACTTTGTCATGCATTGAAGGATTTCAAAATAACTTGGCACAAAAGTCTAGCACATCAAGACGACGTGTCGCGTGCAAGACCAACGTCCCTTCCTCAAAGGTCAAGGTCACACTTAGTGTTTAAAAGTAATGGAATACTGTATGCATGGTAACTCTGTCATGCATGGAAGGATTTTAAAATTACATAGCACATTTTTTGAGCACATGGAGAGGAAACTGTGAGACACCTCTTTTGGGGGCATTTGTCACTTGTGAGGTCTATTGTTTAATTTTGCTAAATAATAATCTTTGGAGAAACTGACTTGGTATTATAGGTAAAGCAAAACTCCCTAGAGTTTCAAACTTGTTAGGGTACAAGTATGCATGGGAGTCACACTGGGGTCTTGGCGAGTTTGACGGGAGAAGTCCCATGGTCATCCAGGACTATAAACATTAAAAAAAAAATCTCAAAAACGAAAATGCCTAGAGCTTAGATATTTGGTGTGTTTATATAGAGTTATAGGTACCTAGCTTCCAATGAGTTCCTATAACAACCACTAACTTACTAAGCAACGACTGACTTCCTTAGCAACAGGTGCATTGGTACTCAGGTGAGCGATATAGGGCCGTCATGGCCCTCTTGTTCTGATTTCACATAATTATAAAATATATGGAAACTGAAAGTAGAAGCGCCAAACATATGGCGAATGACATGGCTGAATGGTTTGTAGTGATGTTTCTACTAAGATAAACAAATTGGCCCCATCCTCACAGGTACATGCTACTACAGAACCACATGCTTACAGTTTTGGATTTGTTTATCCCCCCGCCGAAGGCGAAGGGGATATTAGAAATGCTCTTCGTCCGTCCGTCCCAATTTTGTCCGGAGCATAACTCCAAAAGTACTTGAGCGATTTTCTTCAAACTTCATACACTGACAGAGCACATTGGGAGGAAGTGCAGTGTGTAAGAACAATAACTCTACCTTGCCTACTTTTAGAGTTATTCCCCTTTTATCAGATTTACTTGAAAAACTTTGTCCGGAGCATAACTCCAAAAGTACTTGAGGGATTTTCTTCAAACTTAATACACTGACATAGCACATTGGTAGGAAGTGCAGTGTGCAAGAACAATAACTCTACCTTACCTACTTTTAGAGTTATTCCCCTTTATCAGATTTACTCTAAAAGTTTTGTCCGGAGCATAACTCCAAAAGTACTTGAGGGATTTACTTCAAACTTGATACACTGACATAGCACATTGGTAGGAAGTGCAGTGTGCAAGAACAATAACTCTACCTTGCCTACTTTTAGAGTTATTCCCCTTTATCAGATTTACTTGTCCAAGCATAACTCCAAAAGTTCTTGAGGGATTTTCTTCAAACTTAATACACTGACATAGCACATTGGTGGGAAGTGCAATGTGCAAGAACAATAACTCTACCTTGGCTTCTTTTAGAGTTATTCCCCTTTATCAGATTTACTTTAAAAGTTTTGTCCAGAGCATAACTCCAAAAGTACTTGAGGGATTTACTTCAAACTTAATACACTGACATAGCACATTGGTAGGAAGTGCAGTGTGCAAGAACAATAACTCTACCTTGCCTACTTTTAGAGTTATTCCCCTTTATCAGATTTACTTGTCCGAAGCATAACTCCAAAAGTACTTGAGGGATTTTCTTCAAACTTAATACACTGACATAGCACATTGGTAGGAAGTGCAGTGTGCAAGAACAATAACTCTACCTTGCCTACTTTTAGAGTTATTCCCCTTTATCAGATTTACTTTAAAAGTTTTGTCCAGAGCATAACTCCAAAAGTACTTGAGGGATTTTCTTCAAACTTAATACACTGACATAGCCTCTACCTTGCCTACTTTTAGAGTTATTCCCCTTTATCAGATTTACTTGAAAAACTTTGTCCGGAGCATAACTCCAAAAGTACTTGAGGGATTTTCTTCAAACTTAATACACTGACATAGCACATTGGTAGGAAGTGCAGTGTGCAAGAACAATAACTCTACCTTGTCTACTTTTAGTCAAATAGAAAAATATCATACCTATACTGATAATGAACATTAATATAATTTTGCAAACCTTCTCTTCATTGCCTTATTCTTTTTCCACTTACTTGAAAACTGTACTCAGCATGACCATAACTATACGGCTTTTTAAGGATTTCCTCTCACCAAGTAAAATGTACGAAAGTACAACCTTCAGGTAACTTTTTCCTGGCGGGGGGATTAACCATGTGTAACATGGCTCTTGTTACATCTTGTAAGCTTACAGATGTTTTGACTTGTTTCATTCCAGAAAATGTTGAAATTATTCCGAGTTCAGTTCCAGAATAAATGTATGTTGATGCAGTGAGCGGCAAATGAATACCAGTGTGTAGAAGATGAGAGCCCAATGTATTATTTGCCAAGAGTTGTTTGAGAACAGTGATGATCAGGTAGGCAAAGCTCATATAACATCTGATAATATAATTTTGTGTTTGTAAATGTCTATTGTTTGTCAACTTGGTAGTAAGTTCTACTGATTTTTCTGATCTATAACTATTATGTTAATTGTAGTCTTTGAAACGCATTTATCAAAATTTATTCTTATGGTTCTGTAGGTTTGAAAACAAAAAATTGAACTATTTTCAAATCTAATTCAAACTTGAATCTCCATGTTAATGTTGGATTTGGGGAATGTTTTGAGACATCAGAAATTTGTCATCCATGTCTTGTCGGCTATTCTTGTTTTTTCTGTTGCAGCTTATGCTTCAAACATTGTTTTTTATGCCCCCCCCTCGAAGAAGTGGGGGTATATTGCTTTGAGCATGTAGGTCGGTCGGTAGGTCTGGCAGTCGGTATAGCAATGGTTTCCGGACGATAATTCGAGAACGCGTGGGCCTAGCATCTTGAAACTTGGTGTGGAGGTTGCTCATGCCTATTGATTTTGAGGTCAGTAGGTCAAAGGTCAAGGTCACAGTCACCTGGAATTGTAGAATTATCTCGGTATCACATTTACAAGTAGCTCTCTTTTTATCAAGAAAGATGTCTTACTGACAGAAATGACTTTATTTGTACCAAAAACATTCCTAAATTTGCTTTTAGAAGCATAGCACTGTATTTGTTTCAATGATATTGCAAAATGTAAGAAAGGCTTTCTGGCAACTTTTTCTTGAAGAAACAACTTGAATACGAACAACTTGAATTAGTCGGTCAATAGCTATTCATAGCTAATGTTAATTGTATTGCCCATACCAACAAGAAATAAAATTTGTATTTGAAAGAAAGGCATACAAAAGTATGTCAACATTATTTTAGAGTGAATAGAACATGGTTCTTAGAATTTATAATTTTCTTTTCAATAAACTTATGTTACTACACCAGTAAATTCAAAGAGATCCTTGGACTTTAAGATCTGTTAAGAGACACAAAACACATATTTGTCCTTGTAGTTTTGCTCTCCTCTTATACAGAGTGGCCACTAGCAGGGTTAATGAATAAGTCTTGACTTGGAAAAACTATCCCCATTTTCGGATATATATAAAATCCATGTGTAAAGTTATGTAAAGACTAAAGACATTGAGATGAAATTCCACTGAAGTGTTTGAGTTGGATAAGAGTGCTGAAAAAAGACAAGTGTAGTATTTCTGAATTGTGCTCTGTTGATAAGATTGCTGTTTCATCTAAAAAGCGGTTAGAGATATACATGTACATATATACATTGTGGTTGTTGTCATATGGGCAGTTCTTGCTTTTCTTAGCCTCGGCTGACATAGTATTTGTTACTTAATTGATTGAGGAGCCTCATCAGTTCATTAGGTATGTTTCTTTCTGCCTAGACTTCACCATGTTAATGGGAATGATGTTTCATTTTATGTTCTTTTCAGGTCATATCAGCAATCAGTTGTGGGCACACATTTCACAGTCATTGCCTTAACCAGTGGCTGGAGAATGGTAGAACATGTCCAAGTTGCCGTGTACAAGTGGACAAACGAAAAATCATTGACAGGTATTATACCACTGACTTGTAAATGTTTAAATGTTGAAAGGCACTGTCATATTAACCTGTAGTGTTCCCTCAGCTCCGCTCCCTCACTTGCCAGTGTCGCCAATTGTGACAGAATCAAACATTTTGTATATTTGACCATTTTTTTGATGGAGAGGGGGAGGGTGCTGTGGATTATTTAAATGCTGTATTTAAAGGTGTTCATTTTGGAGATTCTTTATCAAGTTGATAATATCTGTAGATTTATATCTAATCTCAGATTTGCATTTCTTTGCATCTATAAACTTTTGAATATAGTTCAGTGTTTTTTTTCAGTCTGAGGGGAAGGGTGGCTGGGCCCGCCAGGAGGGGAATTTTTTCGTCATTTTGCCAGAAAAGGGGAATTTTTAGAAAATGTATAAAATATACTGTTTAAAAATGTAATCTTACAAAGAACCAAAACTATCAAGTATGTAAATGACATTATTCTTGTGCCAAATATAAAGAGAGGACATAACAAAATTTTATATAAAAATACTGGTGTCAGGAACATAACTTAGCAGCATTGGTGTTAAAACACACGTGAATAATAAGTAATACTTCTATTTTCAATTGAAAACATTGCATTAGTATCTTTTTTCATCTTTGGAACACTGTTTTCGTTAAAAAGAATAACAAAAAACGGGGTCGCGAAAATAGGTGACAAACCAAAAATCGGTGATATTCGGCTGACTACATGTGTATTTCTCATGTAAGGTGTAAAATAGTTGCAAGAAATTATTCTGAAACTATAATTTATGAAAACTTATGTTTTTATAACAAGTTTGACCAACTCTTTAAATAAATCCAAGATTTTTTCAACATTTTGACTTTGAGGGGAATTTTTTGTCAAAAATGGGGAAAAATGTATATTAATTTTGGAGGGGAATGGGGCCGAATTTTGGCCCCAAAAAGGCAAAAAAAACCCCACTGTAGTTGACCATATCTTGTGTAGTTTCAATTTGTACAATCATTTTACTTTCATGCTTGATTTGTAAAGTTAAAAGTTTTGGAACACAGTAAAAATTAATTCTAAAAATGGTGAAATAGGAGCACTATCAGTATTTGTCTATCTGCAACAATCGGTTGGTTGGTTAGTTGGTCAGTCAGTCTAGCTACTATGACTTTTACAGGTTGTATTTTGATGCACCGGAAGACAATGATGAAGTTGTTGATGATGGTAGATTACAGAATGAGATAGACAGATTAAAACTGGAGGTAATATTGTGCCAGACATTTTAACTCCTGTCCATATGTTGTGATTTGTGGCATCATTAACTGTTCAATTATCATTCTTACTTGTTATCATGGGAATCAGTGCTCCGTAGATATATTTACCAATGATTTTTATTTGTTTGTGAAACAAACAAATTTATTTACCTTTTTCCGATGTCTACTCCTTAGGTACCAAATCTGAAAGTAGCTACGGCACGTCAGTCAGCATATAATCCCAAATTATGATCCTTCAAACCATATGGCCATCGCAGACATTAAAATTGTATTGTTTCAATATATAATATTATAAACTCATGCAGCATCAGCTAAATTTTGTAAATATAACTTAAGTAAACTGTTTCCGAATAAGAACCTCCGGTGTATTTTTAATTTTACAATGATGCGTATAAATAAGGGATGATTTACTATATATACACCCTATAGAAATAGTTCTGATTTCTTAACCCGCCGGCCATTTCTTAAACCTTGTGTGGAAAGAAAACATATGTTTTGGAGTTTCTGTGACAACAAAATGTCTAACCCTGATCGTTATTTTAAAGAATGAAATATTTTGAACAGCCAGGAATATTTACGCGCATGTTTACACATTCTCTTTTTACGAATATATCCATCCATTCATAGATTTTATTCAATGCGCGACAAGGGACGTAATTATAACTTTCCTTATTGCTGATATGTTTATTCTGCGGACCTGGCGCAAGCTAGTCTGCGTTACTACATGAATTAGAAATGTGTGTGAGCACCTTAAGCAGAAAACAAGTGTTAGGATACATTAATGCGATGTTTAAACGATTTGTTATATTTCATAGGTGGTGATTGTTTTAAGTAGAAGGCAATTTACCCTATATTCGACTGTAGGCCTCGTTATCTTGAAACGCATGAGCTATTTTGTTAAAATACATTAATATCTTATCTATCAATGACTGCAGAAAAACATTAAACATCGTTACTTTCTGTTCTCAACCATATTCGTTCTTTAAATGTATATTGTGGCATTTTAGATACGCATTATTACTTTGTCGGTCCACACAATAAATTGATCCCCTTATTGATCAGTGCTATTGCCTGTGCGTTTTTGTTATCGAAGCGCCATAACTAGCTGCTCGATCAGTGTCTGATTTTAGACAGTAAGTGAAAACATTTTGTTGAGTACAGTGAAAAACCCTGCTGTCTATGTGTACCAGGAATAGAAACAGAGACATTTCGATCGAAAATACGATTTATAACTGTTGCATTCGGTTCATATCTTATTACCAACTGGTATAGCCTTCACTAATGAAAATTGCAGACTGAAATAGCTGTCACAACAAAACAAAGAACACATATTTTGAATACACAAACAAATCCAGCGTCTTCAGCGCTTTGATTATAACCAGTGTCATAATTGTGTACCCCTAAAAATTTTGGACCATTTTAGCGTGGGGTACAGTGACGGGGTATGTCAAGTGTTAGAATATTAGACAGTTTGAAGAACCTTGTTTTTTTTCACCAAAAACTGAGAGCAAGCAGCGTTAAACTGAAAAGCCTGATAGAAAGTGTTAAGAAAACTGCTTAGCTTAGCTTTAATAAAACACATAAATTTAATGTTAATAGACACTGTAAAATTATTTTACAGCCATACAAAAACAACTGTTAAAGAAACACATATTTGCCATACACAATTATAAGAAAGGTAATATCTGATATCGTATTTCCCCGCTTATAAGACGAGGAAATAAAGTCCCGATTTTTACCTCAAAGTGGGGTCCTCGTCTTATAAGCGAGGCCACGAGAATCAACCAAAAATAAAAATCAATCCTACATACATTTGTGATGAAATCGGCAATACCGAATGTCGTCCTGCGAGTGTCTATGTGCAGACGACAGTCGAACAATTACCGGTACCATCCATTGGCGAATTACGTTATTGTGTTAACTCACCTCCGCTGTCGATCGCAAATGTCGCCATTTGCAATTATTTAAAGAATCTGAAGGTAAACTTTGCGAAAATAAGTGGTGCAGTCATATTTGTTTTTTTCCGGTATGATATAAGCGGCCTAAAATTGATATCTGAATCAAGCGTTTACACAGCGTTTATTGTAAAGAAACCCGATAATCAGTCTAGTCTGTGTATTGTTAATTCGGATATTGATTTTTGTTGACACTTTGAGACGATAATTGCGTCCGGTAAATACGTGTCATCAGCTGATTAATCAATTTATGAAAACGTCTGGCAGCTTGTGTATACTTAGTAAGAGTGCCCAGGATACCCCAAATTAGCGGCAATTACGTCGTTGTTAAGGAGCGAGAGGCTTAGACAAAAGGCTGAAAGTTGTTTTGTCAACTTTTAAATATAAATACGAAAGTTTGCTTATTTTTTGCAAACATTTTGTGATAACTCCCAAGAAATTGTAACAATGGGAATGAAAAAATAATTTTTTATTGGCTTTATTGCCATCTCGATCCTTTTTTGTCTTTAAACTACGACGTAATTGTCGCTACTTTGGGGGATCCTCGGCACTCTTAATAATTATATACAAGCTGTCCTATGTTTTCATAATTGATTAATTAGCCAATGGCACATATTTACGCAATTATCTTTTCAAAGTGTCAAAAAAAATCAATATCCGAATTGACAATACACAGATTGGTTTATAATACTGAAAAAAATCGGCGATTAAATAATTTACTTATTAGCTTAGAAATCATACGAACTTGAAGAAAATAAAGTAACTGGGTCATTAAAAAAATTGCCTCGTCTTATAAATGAGTCTATTCAAAACCACACAATTTCCATGGCAAAGTACAGGGGTCGTCTTATAAGCGGATCGCCTTATAGGCCGGGAAATACGGTAAGACAAAACTCTAAGTATTACATACACCGAACCGCAAAATAAACGCAACAGTTGGGGAAACACATATAATTTGAAAATAAACAATTCAAATGATAAATAACGAGTTTATTTCATTTCATTGGTACCTTACCTACATACTGTGTAAATTTCATTAAAATATAACAACAGATAACCCGGATTTCATAATGTCAAAGCTCATTACCCACAAGTTCAATTTTCACACGTTGTCAATATCTCGTGTATCCCGACAGTCGTGGCATTGCAAAATACAATTTATGTCAGCTAAATATATTTTGGGGTGTTTTTTAATTGTAAAATCGTAAATGGTCAAGAAATTATCGATTTTTAAAAAAAAAATTACTTAATTTCAATGCGCACGTGCAAAACGTGCTTTTTGTATTAATGTGCCAGTCAGGTGTCACGGTACGATGATTTCAATAAATTTTAGTGGCATAGTAATATTTTACATGTATAAATAATATTCAAATACGTTTGCGTCAGTAAAATATAATTACGGCGGACATATTCAAAAAAGAAATGTGTTGCGTTTATTTTGCGGTTCGGTGTAGGTCAGGGCTGGTGTGGTGAACTTTTCAAGATTCAAAGTAATGCAGGGTTATATTGTGTTATATTGACCATGAAGATGGAGAACATGTGCATGGATTCAAATGTTAACCGGATTTGTTTTAACATATGGTCTATGTCTCATGGATCAGTGTAGATCATGATCAGGCAGTAAATCCAAACAGTCAACTTGGTCAGTCAAGTCTGTTTGAACAATCCTAGCTATAATAAATGGTATTGTCTAAAACAATCCTAGCTATAATAAATGGTATTGTCTAAAACAATCCTAGCTATAATAAATGGTATTGTCTAAAACAATCCTAGCTATAATAAACGGTATTGTCTAAAACAATCCTAGCTATAATAGATGGTATTGTCTAAGATACCGACAGGTCCACTACAGTTAATTCTGTAGGTAAGAACTCCAGATTTAACGAAATTTTGGACATAATGAACAAATTTTATGGGCCCAATTTTATTCCTTCTCTATGTAATAATAAATTCTATATGGATGTAACATACTTTACATATACGGGAATAAATTGAGTGGTCCGAAGGAGTTTGTTTTAAACAAAGTTACACTATAGGAATTTCTTAGCATGTGATGGATATTGTTACAGGTACGGAAGAAAGAGAAAGAGAAGAAAGATGTTGTTAAAGAAAAAGACCGCCAGGATGAACGGATCGGTGTGCTACAGCATTCAGTTGATAAAGTGACAAAATTGTTGAAAGAGGAGCAGACAATTAACAGTACTCACTTGAAGTCTATGAAGTATTACGAAAGTCAGCAGAAATCAATCGAAACCGAAAGAAGAGAGTGTCGGAAAATTAAAGAAAAGCTTGTCACCCTACAGAGTTTGGAACTTCTGCTGAATGGTTTGATTTTTCTTTTTTACATGTTCTATTGTTACCACAGCTACCATTACATTGAAGTGAAAAAAGGTTTAATACTTATTATCCTGAAATAATGTTTATAGATGACCCTTAATTTGCCATAAAAGAAAATATGTGCATTTTGTGTCTCCTTGCCAAAATGTTTACGGCCAGTTGTTAAGCAGTTTTTTTAGCTCACCAGGATGAGCTGTTGGGATGTTTCTTGTACGTCCTTTCACTATTTCTTTCCAACAACATCTCTGAAACCACTGGACCAGTATTGATGCGCAGGGATGTTCCTTGCATGAAGCTCTTTCAAAGTTTGTCATTCCATGCAGAACTGTGGTTGCTATGGCAACAAATGCTATGGCAACAAATAAGAAAAACTTTCAAAAACTTCTCAAAAACCGAAAGGTCCAGAGCTAAGATATTTAGCATGTAGAATTGTCTAGCGGACCTCTACCAAGATTGTTCAAATCATGACCCCCGGGTCAAAATTGACTAATTCTGAGAAGCGATTGTTGACCTTGTATTATAGCCAATAGCCAGATGAGCAATGTATGGTCATCTTGGCCCCCTCGTTGTATTTATTTTGCCTGTCTTGAAAATTGGTCTTTTCGTACAAAAAAGTCAGCAGTAAATAGTTATGGTCAGTAACAATGAAAATCCTGGTTATAAGATTGGGGTATATCTTTGGGCTGATGGGCGCTTAGCATCAAACAGGCAGTTTCCAGTCAATAACAGTAGTTAGGAATGAAGTTTTGCCATGAAACTTGGTTTATAGGTAGCTTATATGTAGACATACTTTTGGATTGCTTTTTGGGCATCTTGGGTAAAAGTCATAGTCACTGTTACTAAAAATAGGGAAACATTTGGATGAGTTAATGCCATGAAAATTGGTATGTATGTGGCTTATATGGAGATGTACCTTGGGATTGTTTTTTGGGCTTCTTGGGTCGAGGTCAAGGTTACTGTTTTAAAAATAGAAAACAGCTTCTGTCCAATAACTTGTGTTGTGAACGAGGTAATGCCATGAAAATTTGTATGTAGGTAGCTTATGACTTGGGATTGCATGTGAGATCCCGTGGGTCGCGTCGCTGCTACCTAAACTAGAAAAACGGGTTTGACCTGTTTAAATGCATGTAATATCTAAATAGTTTGCTTGCCTAATCCCCTGTTTAAATGTTGTTTGCACACCAGGAAATGGATGGATGCACTTGCAATGACTTTTGCAGATATCCAGAGCTAGAAATAGAAAAATCTGTAAACAATATCTCCTAAACTACTGATCTGATTTGGAAATTATTTTGCACAAAATTAATATTCTTTGGGCGATCCAAAAGTGCTCAGACCACTTTGCTTCTATGCACAAAATGGCCACCAAGGCTAAGTTTAGAAAAATGTTTAAACAACATCTGTTAAGAAAAATCATCTTTCCAAGTAAATGGAAAGGAAAAAAGAAAAGAAAAATTTAAACAGTAAAATCATGTTTTATTTTGATTTTGCTTACAAATTTACTGTTTGCCAGAATTGTCATAAAAACAAATTTGATTTATTTTTTACGAATGAAAATTGTCTGTAATTGAAGGGGCGGAGTCAGATGCTGCTGATGTGATTTCTAGTGCAGGAGAGGGCAGCAGTGCCGTGCAACATCTGTCCAGGCAGGTCGCATTTCTAAAACGGGAATTTGAAAAACTAAAATTAGAGAAACGTCAGATGAAGGAACATTATGAGAAAATCAGGCTTAACGATATGTCGAAAGATAAAAAGATTTCTGATTTAATGAAACAGTGTAAGGTGTACCAGGATCAGTTAGAGCGATCCGAAGGCGATCTGAAAATTTCTGAGAAAGAGGTTGAAATGTTGAAGAAAAAGAATGCAAAATTAAGGGAAAGAATGAAAGCTGTGATAAGTCCTAATACTGATCAAAGAAGCTCAAGTTTTAACAATATACTGGATGAGAGCTTGAAGATGCAGGCATTTTCAGCATCAACTCCAAAATTGGGACAACCAGAATGTAGTCAGAACATAGACTTGGATGTGACTCCTGATTTATTTGCCTCGCCAATAAAATCAACGCAAGTTATAACGCAGCAGACCCAGTCTCAAGCTTCTTGCGACAATGATCTGTCACAAAAACTATCAGGTAAAGCGCTTAAACGACCTTATGACGATACAGAAAACCAAGAACAGACGAAATACCTGAAGATTACCTCGGCGGCAGAGAAAAACTCTATAAAGTTAAAACGCTTTAAAAGTGAAAGTGCAATTAAAGACTCTAATTCAATTTCCACATTAGCTACGATGAACATTTTCAAGAAGAGAGAACTTGGTGAGAGAAACTCTAACCAGCGCAGTGTTATACAGAAGGGTTTTGATGGCCTTGGGGGTCACACGACTTACGTCAATGCAATTGGACATCCTTTTAAAAAGCCAGTGGCTAAAAAACGAACTAGTCAGCCTAAATTGTCGAAGCTCAGTAAAACACCATCTTTGCCAAAATTAGATAGTTTTGTAGTAATTGATGATTAAAAATGAAAAATGGAAATGAAAAAAAAGGATCGAAACATCTGTGTTGTAGTGAGAGAGAATAAAATTTCAAGCAATTTTTGCTTTTTGGACATCAAGATAATTTAACATGAACTTGTACTTAATGTTTGCAAACTGATCTATTCAAAGTTAAGTGGCTGTGGTGACCAATGTAGGTAAAATTGTATACTACTGATGTCGGCTCTGAGTTTGAAATGAAATACGAAAGCTTCAAAATAGACAGTCTCTGTAATCAGAGAAATTTACTCTAGCATGTTTTTGTGATGTAAACATTGCTCCCCACTTTGTACATATTGTATTGGTAAAGTGACAATAACATTTCAATGCTTGATGTTTTTTTTAGCTCACCCTAAAGCTGAGCTAGTGTGATCCACACATTTAGCTGTCTGGACTATGATCTGTACAATAAGCTGTCTGGACATTGTTCTGTACATTTAGCTGTCTGGATATTGTTCTGTACATTCAGCTGTCTGGACATTGTTAGGTACATTTAGCTGTGTGGACTATGTTCTGTACATTTAGCTGTCTGGAGATTGTTCTGTACATTTAGCTGTCTTGACATTGCTCTGTACATTTAGCTGTCTTGACATTGTTCTGTACATTTAGCTGTCTGGACAATGTTCTGTACAATAAGCTGTCTGGACATTGTTCTGTACATTTAGCTGACTGGGCATTGTTATGTACAATTAACCTACTGGACATTGTTCTGTACATTTAGCTGTGTGGACTATGATCTGTACAATTAGCTGTCTGAACTATGATCTGTACAATTAGCTGTCTGGACTATGATCTGTACAATTAGCTGTCTGGACTATGATCTGTACAATTAGCTGTCTGGACTATGGTCTGTACAATTAGCTGTCTGGGTCTATGATCTGTACAATTAGCTGTCAGGACCATGATCTGTACATTTAGCTGTATGGGCCATGATCTGTACAATTAGCTGACTGGACATTGTTCTGTAAATTAAGCTGACTGGACTATGATCTGTTTAATTAGCTGTCTGGACTATGATCTGTACAATTACTATGATCTGTACAATTAGTTGTCTTGACATTGTTCTGTACATTTAGCTGACTGGACATTGTTATGTACATTTAGCTGTCTGGACATTGTTCTGTACACTTAGCTGTGTGGACTATGATCTGTACAATTAGCTGTCTGGACATTGTTCGATACAGTTAGCTGTCTGGACTATGATGTTTACAATTAGCTGTTTGGATATTGTCTGTACATTTAGCTGTCTGGACTATGATCTGTACAATTATCTGACTGGACATTGTTCTGTACATTTAGCTGTATGGACCACAGACTTCGCGAAAGTTGAAAAAAATAGCCGGACATTTGGACCGGCAAGGTCCAAACATTTGCCGGACTGAATACAAATCTGCCAGACCAAAAATCAAAAATCAAAAAGCAAAGTTTACAGTTTACTTGTGGCTGTTTGTCGCACATTGTAAATGAGCCATTCACAACCTTCCCTCCACTTTACATTAAATGTTCAGTCAAATCTCTTTTTTTCATACTGTTTCTTCTGGGCCGAGCGTTCGTGGGGAGTCATTTTTAGCTCGACTTTTCGAACAAGGGAGCTATCCTACTTGCCCTGGCGTCCGCGTCAAAGTTGGTGTCGCACCTTGGTTAAGTGTTTCGTACCTCCCCACTTTTTTCCAAACTATTAGAGGTATGGCTTTGAAACTTACAATACTTGTTTACCATCATAACCTTCATCTACAGACAAGAGTACATAACTCTATCAAGGTTTTTGACAGAATTATGGCCCTTTTTTGACTTAGAAAGTGTATTGAGCTTGGTTAAGTTTTTCGTACCACCTCACTTTATTTCAAAACCATGGGAGGTGTTGCTTTGAAACTTTAAAAATCTTCTCTGAAACCACAAGGCCTAGAGCTTAGATATTTGGCATGTAGCATTGTCTAGTGGACCTCTACCAAGATTGTTCAAATTATGACCCCCAGGTCAAAATTGACCCTGCACTGGTGGTCACTTAGTTTTACATAGGCTAACATAGGAAAAACTTTAAAGATCTTCTCTGAAGCCACAAGGCCTAGAGCTTAGATATTTGACATGTAGCATTGGCTAGTAGACTTGTACCAAGATTGTTCAAATTATGCCCCTGGGATTAAAATTGACCCAACACGGGGGGAGGGGGGTCACTTAGTTTATTAGCAATGAGCAGTACAATTAGCTGTCTGGACTATGATCTGTTCAATTAGCTGCCTTGACATGATCGTTCAATTAGCGCCTTGACATGATCTGTTCAATTAGCTGTCTGGACATGGTCTGTTCAATTAGCTGTCTGGACATGATATGTACAATTAGCGCCTGGACCATGATCTTACATTTAACTGTCAGGACTATGATCTGTTCAATTAGCTGCCTTGACTATGATCTGTTCAATTAGCTGTCTGGACTATGGTCTGTTCAATTAGCTGTCTGGACTATGATCTGTTCAATTAGCTGCCTTGACTATGATCTGTTCAATTAGCTGTCTGGACTATGATCTGTTCAATTAGCTGTCTGGACTATGATATGTACAATTAGCTGCCTGGACCATGATCTGTACATTTAACTGTCAGGACTATGATCTGTTCAATTAGCTGCCTTGACTATGATCTGTTCAATTAGCTGTCTGGACTATGGTCTGTTCAATTAGCTGTCTGGACTATGATATGTACAATTAGCTGCCTGGACCATGATCTGTACATTTAACTGTCAGGACTATGATCTGTACATTTAACTGTCAGGACTATGATCTGTACAATTAACTGTCAGGACTATGATCTGTACATTTAACTGTCTGGACTATGATCTGTACATTTAACTGTCTGGACTATGATCTGTACATTTAACTGTCTGGACTATGATCTGTACAATTAGCTGTCAGGACAATGATCTGTACATTTAACTGTCAGGACTATGATCTGTACAATTAGCTGTCAGGACTATGATCTGTACAATTAGCTGTCTGAACATTGTTCTGTACATTTAGCTGTCAGGACTATGATCTGTACATTTAACTGTCTGGACCATGATCTGTACAATTAGCTGTCAGGACTATGATCTGTACATTTAACTGTCAGGACTATGATCTGTACAATTAGCTGTCAGGACTATGATCTGTACAATTAGCTGTCTGAACATTGTTCTGTACATTTAGCTGTCAGGACTATGATCTGTACATTTAACTGTCTGGACTATGATCTGTTCAATTAGCTGTCAGGACTATGATCTGTACATTTAACTGTCAGGACTATGATCTGTACATTTAACTGTCAGGACTATGATCTGTACATTTAACTGTCAGGACTATGATCTGTACAATTAGCTGTCAGGACTATGATCTGTACAATTAGCTGTCAGGACTATGATCTGTACATTTAACTGTCTGGACTATGATCTGTACATTTAACTGTCAGGACTATGATCTGTACATTTAACTGTCAGGACTATGATCTGTACAATTAGCTGTCAGGACTATGATCTGTACATTTAACTGTCTGGATTATGATCTGTACAATTAGCTGTCTGGATTATGATCTGTACATTTAACTGTCTGGATTATGATCTGTACATTTAACTGTCAGGACTATGATCTGTACATTTAACTGTCAGGACTATGATCTGTACATTTAACTGTCAGGACTATGATCTGTACATTTAACTGTCAGGACTATGATCTGTACATTTAACTGTCAGGACTATGATCTGTACAATTAGCTGTCAGGACTATGATCTGTACAATTAGCTGTCAGGACTATGATCTGTACATTTAACTGTCAGGACTATGATCTGTACAATTAGCTGTCAGGACTATGATCTGTTCATTTAACTGTCTGGACTATGATCTGTTCAATTAGCTGTCAGGACTATGATCTGTACATTTAACTGTCAGGACTATGATCTGTACATTTAACTGTCAGGACTATGATCTGTACATTTAACTGTCAGGACTATGATCTTTTCAATTAGCTGTCAGGACTATGATCTGTACATTTAACTGTCAGGACTATGATCTGTACAATTAGCTGTCAGGACTATGATCTGTACATTTAACTGTCAGGACTATGATCTGTACATTTAACTGTCAGGACTATGATCTGTACAATTAGCTGTCAGGACTATGATCTGTACAATTAGCTGTCAGGACTATGATCTGTACATTTAACTGTCTGGACTATGATCTGTACATTTAACTGTCTGGACTATGATCTGTACAATTAGCTGTCAGGACTATGATCTGTACATTTAACTGTCAGGACTATGATCTGTACAATTAGCTGTCAGGACTATGATCTGTACAATTAGCTCTCTGAACATTGTTCTGTACATTTAGCTGTCAGGACTATGATCTGTACATTTAACTGTCTGGACCATGATCTGTACAATTAGCTGTCAGGACTATGATCTGTTCAATTAGCTGCCTTGACTATGATCTGTTCAATTAGCTGCCTTGACTATGATATGTACAATTAGCTGCCTTGACTATGATCTGTTCAATTAGCTGTCTGGACTATGATCTGTACAATTACGTGTCTGGACTATGATATGTACATTTAACTGTCTGGACTATGATCTGTACATTTAACTGTCAGGACTATGATCTGTACATTTAACTGTCAGGACTATGATCTGTACATTTAACTGTCTGGACTATGATCTGTACATTCAACTGTCAGGACTATGATCTGTACATTTAACTGTCAGGACTATGATCTGTACATTTAACTGTCAGGACTATGATCTGTACATTTAACTGTCAGGACTATGATCTGTACAATTAGCTGTCAGGACTATGATCTGTACATTTAACTGTCTGGATTATGATCTGTACAATTAACTGTCAGGACTATGATCTGTACATTTAACTGTCAGGACTATGATCTGTACATTTAACTGTCAGGACTATGATCTGTACATTTAACTGTCAGGACTATGATCTGTACATTTAACTGTCTGGACTATGATTTGTACATTTAACTGTCTGGACTATGATCTGTTCAATTAGCTGCCTAAACTATGATATGTACAATTAGCTGCCTTGACTATGATATGTTCAATTAGCTGCCTTGACTATGATCTGTTCAATTAGCTGCCTTGACTATGATATGTACATTTAGCTGTCTGGAGTATGATCTGTACATTTAACTGTCTGGACTATGATCTGTACAATTAGCTGTCAGGACTATGATCTGTACATTTAGCTGTCTGGACTATGATCTGTACATTTAGATTACTGGACTATGATCAGAACAATTACCTGTCTGAACATTGTTTGTACATTTAACTGTCAGGACTGTGATCTGTACATTTAACTGTCTGGACTATGATCTGTACAATTAGCTGCCTTGACTATGATCTGTACATTTAACTGTCTGGACTATGATCTGTACATTTAACTGTCTGGACTATGATCTGTACATTTAACTGTCAGGACTATGATCTGTACATTTAACTGTCTGGACTATGATCTGTACATTTAGCTGTCTGGACTATGATCTGTACAATTAACTGTCAGGACTATGATCTGTACATTTAACTGTCTGGACTATGATCTGTACATTTAGCTGTCTGGACTATGATCTGTACATTTAACTGTCTGGACTATGATCTGTACAATTAGCTGTCTGGACTATGATCTGTACAATTAGCTGTCTGGACTATGATCTGTACATTTAACTGTCTGGACTATGATCTGTACAATTAGCTGTCAGGACTATGATCTGTACAATTAACTGTCAGGACTATGATCTGTACAATTAACTGTCTGGACTATGATCTGTACATTTAACTGTCTGGACTATGATCTGTACAATTAGCTGTCAGGACTATGATCTGTACAATTAACTGTCAGGACTATGATCTGTACATTTAACTGTCTGGACTATGATCTGTACATTTAGCTGTCTGGACTATGATCTGTACATTTAACTGTCAGGACTATGATCTGTACATTTAACTGTCAGGACTATGATCTGTACATTTAACTGTCAGGACTATGATCTGTACAATTAGCTGTCTGGACTATGATCTGTACAATTAGCTGTCAGGACTATGATCTGTACATTTAGCTGTCTGGACTATGATCTGTACAATTAGCTGTCTGGACTATGATCTGTACATTTAGCTGTCTGGACTATGATCTGTACAATTAGCTGTCTGGACTATGATCTGTACATTTAGCTGTCTGGACTATGATCTGTACAATTAGCTGTCTGGACTATGATCTGTACATTTAGCTGTCTGGACTATGATCTGTACATTTAGCTGTCTGGACTATGATCTGTACAATTAGCTGTCTGGACTATGATATGTACAATTAGCTGTCAGGACTATGATCTGTACATTTAGCTGTCTGGACTATGATATTTACAATTAGCTGTCAGGACTATGATCTGTACAATTAGCTGTCTGGACTATGATATGTACAATTAGCTGTCAGGACTATGATCTGTACATTTAGCTGTGTGGACTATGATCTGTACATTTAGCTGTCTGGACTATGATCTGTACAATTAGCTGTGAGGACTATGATCTGTACAATTAGCTGTCAGGACTATGATCTGTACATTTAGCTGTCTGGACTATGATCTGTACATTTAGCTGTCTGGACTATGATCTGTACATTTAGCTGTCTGGACTATGATCTGTACAATTAGCTGTCTTGACTATGATCTGTACAATTAGCTGTCTGGACTATGATCTGTACAATTAGCTGTCTGGACCATGATCTGTACAATTAGCTGTCTGGACCATGATCTGTTTAATTAGCTGTCAGGACTATGATCTGTACAATTAGCTGTTAGGACAATGGTCTGTACAATTAGCTATCTGGTACTGCTTTCTTTTTATGCAAAAGAGAAACATTAAAGAGCTGTGACTGGTTCCCATTAAATCATTCAGATTTTTATGCCCCCCTAAGGTGAGCATAGTAAAATTGCATTGTCTTTGGTATCTGGGCTGTAACTTTTACATGCATTTAAGGATTTTAAAATATCTGCACAAATGTTTAGCACATCAAGACCCACATCCCTACCTCAAAGATCAAGGTCACTCAGAGTTTAAAAGTAATGTAATCCTGTATATATGCGCACATTTGTGTCCGGACTGTAACTTTGTCATGCATTGAAGGATTTTAAAATAACTTTGCCCACATGTTCAGCACATCAAGACAATGACTGTGTTGCATCTAAGACCCTTATTCATGCCTCCAAGGTCAAGGTCACTGTTTAGTTTAAAGGTAATGGAATCCTATATCTATGCATACAGTTCCTGTCAAGATTTTAACTCTGTCATGCATTGGAGGATTTTAAAATAATTTGGCACAAATGTCCCGCATCATCACCTTGAAGATGAAGGTCACACTTGGAGGTCCATGTATATATGCACAATGCTCATGTATGGATTGTAACTCTGTTATACATTGAAGGATTTTAAAACAAATTGGATCAATGTTCACCATATGGAGATGAAGTGGTGTGTACATAATCTTTATCTTGAAGATCAAGACACTTCCTTACAGAGGGCAAGACAGTTGACACTTCCTTACAGAGGGCAAGAGAGTTGACACTTCCTTACAAAGGGCAAGATAGTTGACACTTCCTAACGGAGGGCAAGAGAGTTGACATTTCCTTACAGAGGGCAAGAGAGTTGACACTTCCTAACAAAGGGCAAGAGAGTTGACACAAGGACAAGAGAGTTTACACTTCCTTACAAAGGGCAAGAGAGTTGACACATTCTTACAGAAAGCAAGAGAGTTAACATTTCCTTACAAAGGACAAGAGAGTTGACACTTCCTTACAGAGGGCAAGACAGTTGACACTTCCTTACAGAGGACAAGAGAGTTTACACTTCCTTACAGAGGGCAAGACAGTTGACACTTCCTTACAGAAGGCAAGAGAGTTGACACTTCCTTACAGAGGGCAAGTGAGTTCACAGTTCCTTACAGAGGGCAAGAGAGTTTACACTTCCTTACAGAGGGCAAGAGAGTTGACATTTCCTTACAGAGGGCAAGAGAGTTGACACTTCCTTACAGTTTGCAAGAGAGTTGACACTTCCTTACAGTTTGCAGGAGAGTTTACACTTCCTTACAGAGGGCAAGAGAGTTTACACTTCCTTACAGAGGGCAAGAGAGTTGACACTTCCTTACAGTTTACAAGAGAGTTTACACTTCCTTACAGTTTGCAAGAGAGTTTACACTTCCTTACAGAGGGCAAGAGAGTTTACACTTCCTTACAGTTTGCAAGAGAGTTTACACTTCCTTACGAAGGGCAAGAGAGTTTATACTTCCTTACAGAGGGCAAGAGAGTTTACACTTCCTTACAGAGGGCAAGCGAGTTTACACTTACAGAGGGCAAGAGAGTTGACACTTCCTTACAGAGGGCAAGAGAGTTGACACTTCCTTACAAAGGGCAAGAGAGGTGACACTTCCTTACAGTTTGCAAGAGAAT
Source organism: Saxidomus purpurata (assembly GCA_022818135.1). Lineage (NCBI taxonomy): Eukaryota > Metazoa > Mollusca > Bivalvia > Venerida > Veneridae > Saxidomus > Saxidomus purpurata. The sequence continues at coordinate 56,263,791 of JAFMSR010000004.1, forward strand.
TTACACTTCCTTACAGAAGGCAAGATAGTTGACACAAGGACAAGAGAGTTTACACTTCCTTACAAAGGGCAAGAGAGTTGACACATTCTTACAGAATGCAAGAGAGTTGACATTTCCTTACAAAGGACAAGAGAGTTGACACTTCCTTACAGAGGGCAAGACAGTTGACACTTCCTTACAGAGGGCAAGAGAGTTTACACTTCCTTACAGAAGGCAAGAGAGTTGACACTTCCTTACAGAGGGCAAGTGAGTTCACAGTTCCTTACAGAGGGCAAGAGAGTTTACACTTCCTTACAGAGGGCAAGAGAGTTGACACTTCCTTACAGTTTGCAAGAGAGTTTACACTTCCTTACAAAAGGCAAGAGAGTTTACACTTCCTTACAGAGGGCAAGAGAGTTTTCACTTCCTTACAGAGGGCAAGAGAGTTGACACTTCCTTACAGAAGGCAAGAGAGTTTACATTTCCTTACAGAGGGCAAGAGAGTTTACACTTCCTTACAGAGGGCAAGAGAGTTGACACTTCCTTACAGTTTGCAAGAGAGTTGACACTTCCTTACAGAGGGCAAGAGAGTTGACACTTCCTTACAGAGGGCAAGCGAGTTGACACTTACAGAGGGCAAGAGAGTTGACACTTCCTTACAGAGGGCAAGAGAGTTTACACTTCCTAACAGAGGGCAAGAGAGTTGACACTTCCTTACAAAGGGCAAGAGAGTTTACATTTCCTTACAGAAGGCAAGAGAGTTGACATCAGGACGTGTGTACATCTGGATGAATAAGACAGGATGATGGATAGACTCATGTAAGTAAAGCTAAAAGTTCTTTGGGGGTTTAATACTCCTGTGTTTTGTTTAGCAAACATCTAGTGTGTTACCACATTCAGATAGTGCTGCATGAGCAATGCCAATCAGAGTTCAAAATAGTGTTACATATATGCACAAAATACCATACAAGAAAAAGGATATTTGCTGAAATTTCAGATTAATTGATTAGATGTTGGAATAGCTTGTTTCAATCTATAGCTACAGTTATCTGATAAGTTAAAGGTTAGAACGTACCTTCATCTATAAGGTAGAATGACTGAACTCTGGGGAATATAGTTGATGAACTGCTCTTCAAAAATAAAAGCATACGTAGTACATTGATTTATGAAACACGTTTTACAGTTAAAGTTAACAGTGAACTTGAATCTGATGAAGTCATCAACTGCACTGTGTGATGTACCATTAATTTGGTAGCACGTTCACCTCAGGATTGGTGTGTCCTGGGTTCGATCCCCACCAGAGTCATGGCAGTAGTGTCTTTCGGCAAGACACAAAAATTCCACTTTGCATCTCTCTCTCTCTTTGAGGTTGATTCCATCTGGAGTGAGTCTTGAGAGTGATTAATCAAAGTTGTAAAAACTACTTTTGCAATCTACATGATCAAGAATAAATAAATTGGTATAAATAAATAAAAAAAAGATGAACTGCATTTAAATTTTGCTGAAGTTTAAACAATTTATGTATTTTTACAGATAGATAAACACTGAAGGCCTTTCCTTGGAATAATCTGAATATTTAACTTGCGAAACAACAGGCATAGAAGACTGAAGTTACCATGGCAACAGAATCAGTGAAAGTAGGTGAAATTTGTATGCGTTAAATGGCTTAAGTCTTTTCAGCGGACTATCATGAAGGGACATTTTATCAAATATACAATATACAGGTATAGTCTTGACTAATAAGGATTTTTAGCTTGTCTGTTTCAAACAGATGAGCTAATGTCATAGCTTCCTTGGCGTCCGGCGTCGTCATTGTATATATGGTTAAGTTTTTTGTAAAAGTCCACTTTTTCTGAGTAACCATTCAATGTAGAGCTTTGAAACTTAATAGTTGTCTGACATCATAGTAGCAACAAGAGGAGCAAGTTCCATAACTCTTGACTGCATTTTGTCAAAGTTTGGCCCCTTTTTAAGTTGAGCTTAAATTAAAACAAATTTGTGTTTTTTTGCTTTTACATTGCATTTAGCACAATTTTCTAGTTAAAACGACACTGTACAGTGTGACCACAGAATGATTCTACATATAAAGTTTGATACTAGTAGAGCTTAGTCAAGGGTCAAGTGTTCTTGGATGCTTCACTTCCTTCTTTCCGGTTGCCAACATATCCAATCTAAGAATTATCCCTTCTCTAGAATACTCGGAAATATATTCTCTCAGTACAAAGCGCAGATAAAATGTTAAAATCTGTCTGTACAGCGTAATAATGAAAGCAAAGACTGATTTTGTTGTGTTTTGAGTCAGTATTTATTACAAAATTTTAATCGATCAATTTAGTGTGTTGATACACACTCGATCATTAAAAATGACAAACATAATTTAAAATTATAACAGCTGTCGTAAGATTATCTGAAGTGACATAATAATAAGTGCACAAGCAGGTGCAATTATTCATTCGTAAGTATGAAAACTCAGCTGACTGTTTCAAGTGATTGAGGCATCAATTAACAATTTTGGGACTAATGGGATAAACAACTTTGTCAAAGCATCTCATGTTTTGAGTCAGCGTTTGTTGAGAAATTGCATTTCATTTAGATTTAAAAATAGAAGGGTATATGTCTTGACTTTTTGAGTGAACCTGTCATGTGGAGTAACTGCGTTCAAGTGATCGCAAATTGGCTGTAATTATTTTAATTAGGAAACAATCTATGGTTTGGAGTGCTTTATCGAAATTGAAGCATTCCTCGGAGGTGACGTGCCAGGGGGAATAATTCACGAGGGCAAAGCCCGAGTAATTATTACACAGGCACATTACTGATGAGAAATGCTTCAATTTTGATAAGCACTCCAAACCATAGATTATTTCGATTCTTATTTGCCAAATTTATGAGAACTATCGTCACTTTACTACGGACCTTCTTTCAGTTTGACGGTACCGGTATTGTGTAAAATGGCATAAATAGTGGCAGTTGGAATTCACTCCCCTATTTCGGGCCACCATTCAAGATATCAATACATAGCTATATCATACCAACTTATTTCAGTTTAATCATCTTATACATAAAATATAAAAAAATACCTGACTGACATTATGCAGAAGATGTCAGATTCAACAAAGCAGGTAATCAATTTAAATGCGTACCGCTAAATTGAACTGTACAACGTTTTAACGTAGAGTAATGACGTCAGTGTGATATGACGTAAACGTTTTCATTCATTGTTTTTTCTCACGGAATCAAAACATTGTATGTTGGTTAATCCTGCATTTTTTTTACCTTTTTCAAGCAAAACAAGGTGATGCGTATTCTAAGTCTTAACTGTCGCAGCCAAAAGTAATATTTAGGTTTTTAATCACAATTACTCCATGTGACTGATGTATTTATACAGATATTAATTCTATTTCTATATTTTATTTTCTGTGTGGGAGTAAATTAAAAAATCCAGAAGGAGCTACTTCAATGTCCGAAACTCCACCTACTTGTCAGAGTGCATTTATCATATTAAAGCATTTATATGAACATTTATGTGCTAAGGCAAACAAAAAGTATGTAGGTATCTTGCATACCAGATCAGAATATTTGCAGTTTTTACCAGTGCTGGAAAATCTCATCTGAAACCCCCTGGTGTAAGATGATTTATTGATGTCAGAATGAACTACTTTTATGAATGAATGTGTAAATTCATACATTACTACAAGAAAATAGCACGTAAATATAAGTCATAAGTTTAATTTTATTTCTGCTATTACGGTAGTAGAAAATGGTATGCAAGAAAAAGAATCTATTGCTGGCTGCTCGTGCAGATGGGAATATCCGTCTCTCGCCAGACTCTCGGGTAACTGTTTTGGCGGTAACGAGGCTCTGCCAAATCACAGTTACCATTGAGCCGGATATACCATCTGCCTTGCAACCAGTTAAAGATATTCTGGTCTCCTTGCCAATAAAATTAAGGTTGGCTGGATGGCAGTTGCTTTTATCTCCCCGCCTTCGCGGAGGGGAAATAGTAACGGGCTCTTTCCCTGCGTGTGTCTGTCCGTCACACTTTTGTCCAGAGCATAACTCCAAAAGTATTCAAGGGAATTTATTAATCCCCCTGCCGAAGGCGAAGGGGATATTAGTAATGGTTTCCGTCCGTCCGTCGGTCCGTGTTTCCGTCCCAATTTTGTCCGGAGCATAACTCCAAAAGTACTTGAGGGATTTTCTTCAAACTTAATACACTGACATAGCACATTGGGAGGAAGTGCAGTGTGTAAGAACAATAACTCTACCTTGCCTACTTTTAGAGTCATTCCCCTTTATCAGATTTACTTGAAAAACTTTGTCCGAAGCATAACTTCAAAAGTACTTGAGGGATTTTCTTCAAACTTAATACACTGACATAGCACATTGGTAGGAAGTGCAGTGTGCAAGAACAATAACTCTACCTTGCCTACTTTTAGAGTTATTCCCCTTTATCAGATTTACTTTAAAAGTTTTGTCCAGAGCATAACTCCAAAAGTACTTTAGGGATTTACTTCAGACTTAATACACTGACATAGCCCATTGGTAGGAAGTGCAGTGTGCAAGAACAATAACTCTACCTTGCCTACTTTTAGAGTTATTCCCCTTTATCAGATTTACTTTAAAAGTTTTGTCCAGAGCATAACTCCAAAAGTACTTTAGGGATTTACTTCAGACTTAATACACTGACATAGCACATTGGTAGGAAGTGCAGTGTGCAGGAACAATAACTCTACCTTGCCTACTTTTAGAATTATTCCCCTTTATCAGATTTACTTCAAAAGTTTTGTCCAGAGCATAACTCCAAAAGTACTTTAGGGATTTACTTCAAACTTAATACACTGATATAGCACATTGGTAGGAAGTGCAGTGTGCAGGAACAATAACTCTACCTTGCCTACTTTTAGAATTATTCCCCTTTATCAGATTTACTTTAAAAGTTTTGTCCAGAGCATAACTCCAAAAGTACTGGAGGGATTTACTTCAAACTTAATACACTGACATAGCACATTGGTAGGAAGTGCAGTGTGCAAGAACAATAACTCTACCTTGCCTACTTTTAGAGTTATTCCCCTTTATCAGATTTACTTGTCCAAAGCATAACTCCAAAAGTACTTGAGGGATTTTCTTCAAACATAATACACTGACATAGCACATTGATAGAAAGTCCAGTGTGCAAGAACAATAACTCTACCTTGCCTACTTTAAGAGTTATTCCCCTTTATCAGATTTACTTGAGAAAAAATATTCCGGAGCATAACTCCAAAAGTACTTGATGGATTTTCTTCAAACTTAATACACTGACATAGCACATTGGTAGGAAGTGCAGTGTGCAAGAACAATAACTCTACCTTGCCTACTTTTAGAGTTATTCCCCTTTATCAGATTTACTTGAAAAACAACTTCCGGAGCATAACTCCAAAAGTACTTTAGGGATTTTCTTCAAACTTAATACACTGATATAGCACATTGGTAGGAAGTGCAGTGTGCAAAAACAATAACTCTACCTTGCCTACTTTTAGTCAAATAGAAAAATATCATACCTATACTGATAATGAACATTAATATAATTTTGCAAACCTTCTCTTCATTGCCTTATTATACCCCCACAAAACGAAGTTTTGGGGGGGGGAGTATATAGGAGTGAGCTTGTCGGTTTGTCGGTTTGTCAGTCGGTCGGTCGGTCTGTTGGTTTTATGGTTTCTGGATGATAACTCATGAACGACTTGATCGATTTAAATAATATTTGGTACACAGGTGCAACATAAAAAAATACAGGTCAAGTTCGACTTTGGGGTCAGTAGGTCAAAGGTCAAGGTCACAGTGACCCTGAACAGTAAAACAGTTTCCGGATGATAACTCATGAATGACTGGACCAATTTAAATAATTTTTGGTACACAGCTGTAACATATGGAATACAGGTCAAGTTCGACTTTGGGGTCAGTAGGCCAAAGGTCAAGGTCACAGTGACTTTGAACAGTAAAACGGTTTACAGATGGTAACTCATGAATGACTTGACCGATTTAAATAATTTTTGGTACACAGGTGCATCATCAGAAAATACAGGTCAAGTTTGACTTTGGGGTCAGTTGGTCAAAGGTCAAGGTCACAGTGACTCGGAACAGTAAAACGGTTTCGGATGATGACTCATGAACGACTTGACCGATTTATATTATTTTTGGTACACAGCTGTAACATCATGAAATACAGGTCAAGTTCGACTTTGGGGTCAGTAGGCCAAAGGTCAAGGTCACAGTGACTCTGAACAGTAAAACTGTTTCCGGATGATAACTCATGAAAGGCTTGACCTATTTAAATAATTTTTGGTACACAGGTGAAACATCATGAAATACAGGTCAGGCTTGACTTTGAGGTCTATAGGTCAAGGTCACATGACTCGGAACAGTTAAACGGTTTCCGGATGATAACTTAAGAACGCTTGGGGCTAGGATCATGAAATTTGATAGGGAGGTTAGTGATATTAACATGTTTGAAATAAACCTATTAAATTTAATAATAATCCATACTTTCCAACCTTACATATTTTGTGTGGTATTAAAACAATACATTTACACAACTTATTGTATAAAACTGAAATGTATGTCCTTGTGGCCATTCCTTTCTTATGGTTGCCATACTTCTGTGACAAAGCTGTATTGTGGGGGTATAATTCGTCACTCTTGTGACAGTTCTATTTTTTTTTCCACTTACTTGAAAACTGTACTCAGCATGACCATAACTATACGGCTTTTTAAGGATTTCCTTTCGCCAAATAAAATGTACGAAAGTACAACCTTCTGGTAACTTCTTCCCATGTGTAACATGGCTCTTGTTTAAACTTTACACACAGACAGAGGACATTGAGAGAAAGTGCAGTGCCCAAGAACCATAACTCTACCTTGCCTAATTTTTAGCTCAACTTTGCGAAGAAAAGGGGAGCTATCCTACTCACCCTGGCGTCCGCGTTGCTGTCACACCTTGGTTAAGTTTTTCGTACCACCCCATTTTATTAGCTCGACTTTTCTATGGAAAGGGGAACTATCCTACTCGCCCCGGCGTCGGCGTTGGCGTCACACCTTGGTTAAGTTTTTCGTACCACCCCACTTTATTTCAGAAGTATTAGAGGTATGGCTTTAAAACTTACCATACTTGTTTACCATCGTAACCTCCATCTACAGACAAGAGTACATAACTCTGTCAAGGTTTTTGACAGAATTATGGCCCTTTTTTACTTAGAAAGTGTATTGAGCTTGGTTAAGTTTTTCGTACCACCTCACTTTATTTCAAAACCATTGGAGGTATTGCTTTGAAACTTACCATACTTGTTAACCATCACGACCTTCATCAACAGACAAGAGGACATAACTCTGTCAAGGTTTTTGACAGAATTATGCCCCTTTTTGACTTAGAAAATACATTGAATATGGGTAAAATCCACTTATTGCCTTAACCCTTTGAGATATTGCTTTGAAACTTTTAATGCTATTTCACATCATTACCCCCATCTGTAGGCAAGAGAAGGTAACTCTGTCAGGGATTTGTTTTAAAAATTAAGGCCCTTTATTGACTTAGAATCTTGGTTAAGTTTTTCGTACCAGTCCACTTTTTGACTGAACTGTTTGAGATATTAATTTGAAAGTTGGAATACTTGTTTACCATCATGATTCCCAAACATGGGCAGGAGAAGGTAATTCTGTCAAGGATTATATATGAATTATGGCCCTTTTTATACCCCCAAAACGAAGTTTAGGGGGGTATATAGGAGTCACCCGGTGGTTGGTCGGTCGGTTGGTCGGTCGGTCGGTCGGTCGGTCGGTCGGTCGGGCGGTCGGTCGGTCGGTCTGTTGCATTTTCCTTGTCCGGAGCATAACTTGAAAACTACTGGTTGGAATTCAATACAACTTCATACAATGATCAAGCACATTGAGAGGAAGTGCAGTGCACAAGAACTATAACTCCATCTTGACTAATTACAGAGTTATTGCCCTTTGTTACTTTTCCTTGTCCGGAGCATAACTTGAAAACTACTGGTTGGAATTCAATACAACTTCATACAATGGTCAAGCACATTGAGAGGAAGTGCAGTGCACAAGAACTATAACTCCATCTTGACTAATTACAGAGTTATTGCCCTTTGTTACTTTTCCTTGTCCGGAGCATTATTCCAAAACTACTGGTTGGAATTCAATACAACTTCATACAAAGGTCAAGCACATTGAGAGGAAGTGCAGTGCTGAAGAACCATAACTCCATCTTGACTAATTACAGAGTTATTGCCCTTTGTTGCTTTTCCTTGTCCGGAGCATAACTTGAAAACTACTGGTTGGAATTCAATACAACTTCATACAATGGTCAAGCACATTGAGAGGAAGTGCAGTGCACAGGAACTATAACTCCATCTTGACTAATTACAGAGTTATTGCCCTTTGTTACTTTTCCTTGTCCGGAGCATTACTTGAAAACTACTGGTTGGAATTCAATACAACTTCATACAATGGTCAAGCACATTGAGAGGAAGTGCAGTGCAGAAGAACCATAACTCCATCTTGACTAATTACAGAGTTATTGCCCTTTGTTGCTTTTCCTTGTCCGGATCATAACTTGAAAACTACTGGTTGGAATTCAATACAATTTCATACAATGATCAAGCACATTGAGAGGAAGTGCAGTGTACAAGAACCATAACTCTATCTAGAGTATTTTAAGAGTTATTGCCCTTTGTTATTTTTTCTTCTCCAGAGCATTACTTGAAAACTACTGGTTGGAATTCAATATAACCTCATACAATGGTCAAGTACATTGAGAGGAAGTGCAGTGCACAAGAACCATAACTCCATCTTGACTCATTTCAGAGTTATTGCCCTTTGTTACTTTTCCTTGTCCGAACATAATTCGAAAAGTACTTGTTGGAATTCAAAACAACTTCATACAATGGTCAAGCACAATAAGAGGAAGTGCAGTACACAGGAACCATAACTCAATCTTGACTCATTACAGAGTTATTGCCCTTTGTTACTTTTCCTTGTCCGGAGCATTATTCGAAAACTACTGGTTGGAATTCAATACAATTTCATAAAATGGTCAAGCACAATGACAGGAAGTGCAGTGTGAAAGAACAATAACTCTATCTTGACTCATTTCAGAGTTATTGCCCTTTGTTACTTTTACTTGTCCGGAGCATTATTCGAAAACTATTGGTTGGAATTCAATACAACTTCATACAATGGTCAAGCACAATGAGAGGAAGTGCAGTGTACAAGAACCATAACTCTATCTTGACAAATTACAGAGTTATTGCCAAGAACAATATCTCTTTTTAGTTTGTTTGCAAGGTATTCTGTTACTACGAACTTTCTCAGTTTATAAAGCAGTCTTTTGGGGGTATTAATCACATTTAGTGATAGCTCTAGTTGACTTAGAAACTCAGTTAAAATTTTCATTCTTGTCCACTTGTTAACTTAACCATTTGAGATATTACTTTGAAAGTTGGAGTACTTATGTACCATCGTAAGACCTATCTGTAAGCAAAAGAAAATAACTCTGTGAAAAATTTTCTTGATTTGTACTTAGAAATTCCTAGTTAAAGTCTTGTGTGCCCTTAACTGTCAAAGTTTTGTTTTATCGGCAAGCACTAAAAAAGTCGAGCACGCTGTCCTACTGACAGCTCTTGTTTCAAAACTATTAGAGGTATGACTTTGAAACTTACCAAACTTGTTTACCATCATGACCTACATCAACAGACAAGAGTACATTACTCTGTCAAGGTTTTTTTGCAGAATTATGCCCCTTTTTGTGTCGCCCTTCGGAGAAAAGGCGATACATAGGGATCGCTTTGTCCATCCATCGGTCCTTCCGTGCTCACATTCTGGTTCTTAGGTGGCTATATAGACAATAGGTAACAGTACATTTACTTTGATGTCATTCATTCCGTAATGCTGTTATGTGGCTATTTTCTGTTTAAGTGGCTAAAAAGAACAATGGGGAGAACAAAAGGCTAGCCACAAAAGTATCAAAATGTGAGTACGTCGTCGGTCCGTCCATCACACAAACTTAATGTTGGCTATAACTTTGCCATTTCTTAAGATTTCTTTATCAAACTTTCTAATTGTATTGTTTATTTCAAAAGGGTTGTGATGCCGCCAAACTTTGTAGGTCAAGGTCATATTTGACAGAGTTATGCCCCTTTTTAGCTCGTCTGATTTTTGAAAAAAATGACGAGCTATTGTCGTCACTTGATTGTCGTCGTCTTCGTCGTTGTCGTCGTCGTCGGCGTTGTCGTTGTCGTCGGAGTTGGTTAAGTTTTGCGTTTAGGTCACTTACATGGAAACTATCAAAGCTATCACTTTGAAACTTGGAAAGCTTGTTCATCTAATACCCTTCTTCACATTGTATGCTAAAGATGCTGAGTCTGACCTGTTTTTTTGGGTAAAAAACATGAATTTTGATTGATTTTGGTTGATTTTGAGAATTGGACATAGCTTCTTCGTTTTTTGTTGGATTGATTTCAGATTTTTCACAAACAATAAATGGATAATGTACTTCAACATATCAAACGGGGTTTTGAGTTATACATTTGGGGGGATATTTTAATATTTTTGGACTTTGTAGTTTTTAGCTAGTCTGATTTTTTAAGTTTTGCGTTTAGGTCAGTTACATGCAAACTATCAAAGCTATCACTTTGAAAGTTGGAATACCTGTTCACTATCAAATGTACAATAGAATGAAGGAAGAGTTTTACAAGTTACATAACCCTGTCATGTATTTTGACTGGGTTATTGCCCCTTCTTAACTTAGAAAGTTTCACACACACAATATTTTTGTAATAGTGAACATAATGCAACCAAACTTAGTGTATAGGAAGTATTTATGAATATTTTTTAAATTGGATTGTGTTTTGGGGCTGCTGGGGTTAAGGTCACTGATAAAATCAGACGAGCGTCAGGCACCCGTAGGCGGTGCTCTTGTTGTACTTAGATTTTGTCACGAAAACTTAATGTTGGCTATAACTTTGCCATTTCTTAAGATTTCTTCATCAAACTTTGAAATTGTATTGCTTATGACATAAGCGTCATGATGCCGCCACATTTTGTTTGTCAAGGTCATATTTGACAGAGTTATGCCCCTTTTTTGTACTTAGATTTTGTCACAAATTATTGGTTATTCTGACAAAATGTAAGAGGGCGACACAAGTGTTCTACTGAACACCCATCTATGACGAGCTATTGTTGTCACTTGATTGTCGTCGTCTTTGTCGTTGTCGTCGTCGTCGTTGTCGTCGGCGTTGGTTAAGTTTTGCATTTAGGTCACTTACATGGAAACTATCAAAGCTATCACTTTGAAACTTGGAAAGCTTGTTCATCTAATACCCTTCTTCACATTATATATGCTAAAGATGCTGAGTCTGACCTGTTTTTTTGGGTAAAAAAACATGAATTTTGATTGATTTTGGTTGATTTTGAGAATTGGACATAGCTTCTTCATTTTTTGTTAGATTGATTTCAAATTTTTCACAAACAATAAATGGATAATGTACTTCAACATATCAAACGGGGTTTTGAGTTATACATTTGGGGGGGATATTTTAATATTTTTGGACTTCGTAGTTTTTAGCTAGTCTGATTTTTTAAGTTTTGCGTTTAGGTCAGTTACATGCAAACTGTCAAAGCTATCACTTTGAAAGTTGGAATACCTGTTCACTATCAAATGTACAGTAGAATGAAGGAAGAGTTTTACAAGTTACATAACCCTGTCATGTATTTTGACTAGGTTATTGCCCCTTCCTAACTTAGAAAGTTTCACACACACAATATTTTTGTAATAGTGAACATAATGCAACCAAACTTAGTGTATAGGAAGTATTTATGAATATTTTTTAAATTGGATTGTGTTTTGGGGCTGCTGGGGTTAAGGTCACTGATAAAATCAGACGAGCGTCAGGCACCCGTAGGCGGTGCTCTTGTTGTACTTAGATTTTGTCACGAAAACTTAATGTTGGCTATAACTTTGCCATTTCTTAAGATTTCTTCATCAAACTCTCAAATTGTATTGCTTATGACATTTTGTTTGTCAAGGTCATATTTGACAGAGTTATGCCCCTTTTTTGTACTTAGATTTTGTCACAAATTATTGGTTATTCTGACAAAATGTAAGAGGGCGACACAAGTGTTCTACTGAACACCCATCTAGTTAACACATTGAATATGGGTAAAATCCACTTATTGCCTTAACCCTTTGAGATATTGCTTTGAAACTTTGAATGCTTGTTTACATCATTACCCACGTCTGTAGGCAAGAGAAGGTAACTCTGTCAGAGATTTATTTTAAAAATTAAGGCCCTTTATTGACTTAGAATTTTGGTTAAGTTTTTGGTACCAGTCCACTTAACTGTTTGAGATATTAATTTGAAAGTTGGAATACTTGTTTACGATCATGATCCCCAAACATGGACAGGAGAAGGTAATTCTGTGAAGGATTTTATTTGAATTATGGCCCTTTTTGACTTAGAAACTCAGTTAAAATTTTCATTCTTGTCCACTTGTTGACTTAACCATTTGAGATATTACTTTGAAAGTTGGGAGTACTTATGAACCATCATGAGACCTTTCTGTAAGCAAGAGAAGATAGCTCTGTGAAAATGTTTCTTGATTTGTACTTTTTGTAAATTCCTAGTTAAAGTCTTGTGTGCCCTTAACTGTCAAAGTTTTGTTTTATTGGCAAGCACTTAAAAAGTCGAGCATGCTGTCCTACTGACAGCTCTTGTTTAATTTTCCCCCTTTGTTAAATGTTCTTGATATTTCTTGTCCGGAGCATAACTCCAAAAGTACTGAAGGTAATTACATGAAACTTAATACAGTGATAGAACACAATGAGAGGAAGTGCAGTACCTAATAACCATAACTCTATTTTGCCTACTTTTTTAATTATCCTCCTTTGTTACATTTTTTAGCTCGACTATTCGAAGAATAAGGAGGCTATTGCACTCGCCCCAGCGTCGGCGTCGGCGTCTGCGTTGGTTAAAGTTTTTTATAAAGTCAAATATCTTGAATACTATCAAAGGTATTGACTTCAAGCTCAAACTATATGTTTACCATCAACATCTACACCTGAGGAAACAATCTCCATAACTCTGTTTTGATTTTTGACAGATTTATGCCCCTTTTTAACTTAGAATTTTTGGTTAAAGTTTTTTATAAATTCAAATATCTTGAATACTATCAAAGGTATTGACTTCAAACTCAAAGTATGTGTCTACCATCAACATCTACACCTGATAAACAATCCCCATAACTCTGTTTTGAATTTTGACAGATTTATGCCCCTTTTTAACTTAGAATTTTTGGTTAAATTTTTGGTTAAATTCAAATATCTTGAATACTATCAAAGGTATTGACTTGAAACTCAAAATATATGTCTACCATCAACATTTACACCAGAGGAAACAATCCCCATAACTCTGTTTTGATTTTTGACAGATTTATGCTCCTTCTTAACTTAGAATTTTTGGTAAAAGATTTAATAAATTCAAATATTTTGAATACTTTCAAAGGTATTGACTTGAAACTCAAATTATGTGTCCACCATCAACGTCTTCACCTGAGGAAACAATCCCCATAACTCTGTTTTGATTTTTGTTAGATTTATGCCCCTTTTAAACCTAGAATTTTAAGTTAAAGATTTTTATAAAGTCAAATATCTTGAATACTATCAAATGTATTGACTTGAAACTTAAAATGTAGGTTTACTATCAACATCTTCACCAATGTTTTTGATTTTTGACATATTTATGCCCCTTTTTAACTTAGAATTCTGTCACAGTTTTTACCAGACTATTATTAGAAATACTCGAAATGGCTTACTTTTGAAATGTCATAGAATAATTATGCAGCATGCAGTGGTCGTGCTTTTTTAATTTTATACATATCAATTTTGAAACGTTACAAAGTTATTCATGATCAAATATACAAGGTGATGTATTTCTTTGAAATTATCGCCCCTCCTCCCCCCAGTTGGCTTACATAATCCAGAGTAAGGCTTTGCACGTAATGTTCATTTACAAAGGTCTTTGAACAAGTTTCATATCTTTGACCTTAATTGTTATAGACAATTACACAATACACCTGTTCTTAGACAAAAAAACCATTTTACTAACAAGCTTTCGAATAGTCGAGCGTGCTGTCATGAGACAGCTCTTGTTTATTTATCTTGTCCAGAGCATAACTCCAAAAGTACATAAGGGTATTACTTGAAACTTTATACAGTTATAGAACATAATGAGGGGAAGTGCAGTACCCAAGAATCTTAACTGTACCTTGCCTATTCTTTTAATTATCCCCCTTTAGTTTATTTTCTTGTCTGTTGATTTGTTGATATATGACCGCAAAAGTACATGGCTTGAATGAAGGGTTAAGGTTGATCAGAAACGCGCTTACATTAAGCCACTACCAGTATTTTTATATTTATTGGTTTACAAGACAGGCGTATGTATTTTTTTCCAACAGTGGAAGAAAATAGAAAAAATTTGATATGATTCTGACTTTTTATTTTTCCCCGATTGATATTGAGAGGGATAGAAAAAAAATCGCCCGTTTTGCCTTGTTTAGAAAAACGAAAAAAACAAACAAACCTTGGCAACACTTTTAGCTCACCTAGCTTTGCCAGGGTGAGCTTTTAGGATGGATGATTGTCCGTTGTCCATCAACATTTTGATTCAAATGACCTCTCATCTGAAACCACTGAGCCAGTGTTGATGAATTTGGCAGGGATGTTCCTTACATGAAGCTCTACCAAAATTGTTCAGTGAATTCCATTCCATGCAAAACTCTGGTTGCTATGGCAGAAAATAGGAAAAACTGTAAAAATCTTCTTCTCTGAAACCACAAGGCCTAGAGCCTAGATATTTAGCATGTAGCATTGTCTTGTGGACCTCTAGAATGTTAAAATTGTGACCCCACCCCCACCCCCTGGACATGTATAGGAAAACCTTTAAAAATTTTCTGCTCCAAAACCACAAGTTTTAGAGCCTAGATATTTAGTGTGTAACAGTGTGTAGTGGACCTCTTCAAAGTGTGTTCAAATCAGGCCCCCAGAGTCAAAATTCACACTGCCCAGGGGGTCGTTGACAGTGCACAAGTTTGTACTCGTGAGCGATATAGGGCCCACCATGGCCCTTTGTTGCAGATGCCAACAATGTTTATTTAGATGTCCAAACTAGATGATCCTGGGCTTACTCACTATGGTTCTTAAAGTCATATTTCTTTGGTTAGAAAAACAAGAAGCCAATCAAAAATCACATACCCTAGTTTCTATGAACCTTGAGTAATCAAGCAATGTAATTAAACATTAATTTTTATTTAAAAATAAAATCTAAAATCCTTTTACTTCCATATCTCAAATATTTAATTACTTTTCAACATCACATGTTTTTGAAACTGTTTAACTTTGCTAAAGACAACTGTCAGGTTAACACATTCCACAGCTGATGCTTAGGTCAGACACAAGGCTAAGATCAAAGGTATCATAACTGAAAGATGTTTGGAGTAGGGCACAGATCAAAGCTGTCAGAGTTTCAGATATTGACACATGACAGTTGAACAGAAAGACATTAAAGACATTAATTTTTAGCTCGACTTCTATGAAAAGGGGAGCTATCCTACTCGCCCCGGCGTTGGCGTCTGCGTCGGCGTTGGCGTCACACCTTGGTTAAGTTTTTCGTACCACCCCACTTTATTTCAAAAGTATTAGAGGTATGGCTTTGAAACTTACCATACTTGTTTACCATCATAACCTCCATCTACAGACAAGAGTACATAACTCTGTCAAGGTTTTTGACAGAATTATGGCCCTTTTTTGACTTAGAAAGTGTATTGAGCTTGGTTAAGTTTTTCGTACCACCTCACTTTATTTCAAAACCACTGGAGGTATTGCTTTGAAACTAACCGTACTTGTTTACCATCACGACCTTCATCAACAGACAAGAGGACATAACTCTGTCAAGGTTTTTGACAGAATTATGCCCCTTTTTGACTTAGAAAATACATTGAATATGGGTAAAATCCACTTATTACCTTAACCCTTTGAGATATTGCTTTGAAACTTTTAATGCTATTTCACATCATTACCCCCATCTGTACGCAAGAGAAGGTAACTCTGTCAGGGATTTGTTTTAAAAATTAAGGCCTTTTATCAACTTAGAATCTTGGTTAAGTTTTTCGTACCAGTCCACTTTTTGACTGAACTGTTTGAGATATTAATTTGAAAGTTGGAATACTTGTTTACCATCATGATTCCCAAACATGGGGAGGAGAAGGTAATTCTGTCAAGGATTTTATTTGAATTATGGCCCTTTTTGACTTAGAAACTCAGTTAAAATTTCCACTTGTTAACTTAACCAATAGAGATATTACTTTGAAAGTTGGGAGTACTTACGTACCATCGTAAGACCTATCTGTAAGCAAAAGAAGATAACTCTTCTTGATTTGTACTTATAAATTCCTAGTTGAAGTCTTGTGTGCTATTAACTGTCAAAGTTTTGTTTTATTGGCAAGCACTAAAAAAGTCGAGCACGCTGTCCTACTGACAGCTCTTGTACTTTTTTGCTTTTACAGGTGATGGTATAAGGTGTTTTGTACAGATATACCATATCATGTTTTTTTAGCTCACCTGAGCTGGCTCAGGGTGAGCTATTAGGATCGATGAATGTCCGTCGTCTGTCGTCCGTCGTCCATCCACACTTAGTTCGTTAACACTCTAGTGGTCACATTTTTGCCTCAATTGTCACGAAACTTGGTCAGGATGTTTGTCCCAGTAATTACTCAGACGAGTTCGAATATGGGTCATCTCGGATGAAAAACTAGGTCACATGACCCAAAAATAGAAAAATCTTGTTAAGGCTCTAGAGGCTACTGTTTCAGTCCAAATATCCTGGCAATTTGTCAGAAAGGTTGTTTGGTTGATTTCTAGCTCAAGTTTTAATATGGGTCACCTGGGGTCAAAAACTAGGTCACACAGCCCAAATATGGAAAAACCTTGTTAACACTCTAGAGGTAACATTTTCAGCTCAAATATCCTTGAAATATGTCAGAAAGGTTGTTAAGATGATTTCTAGCTCAAGTTCGATATGGGTCACCTGGGGTCGAAAACTAGGTCACACAGCCTGAATATGGAAAAACCTTGTTAACGCTCTAGAGGTAACATTTTCAGCCCAAATATCCTTGAAATATGTCGGAAAGGTTGTTTCGTTGATTTCTAGCTCAAGTTTCAATATGGGTCATCTGGGGTCAAAAACTAGGTCACAGAGCCCAAATATGGAAAAGCCTTGTTAATACTCTAGAGGTAACATTTTCAGCCCAAATATCCTGGAAATTTGTCAGAAAGGTTGTTTCGATGATTTCTAGCTCAAGTTTGATTATGGGTCATCTGGGGTCAAAAACTAGGTCACAGAGCCCAAATATGGAAAAACCTTGTTAACACTCTAGAGGTAACATTTTCAGCCCAAATATCCTGGAAATATGTCAGAAAGGTTGTTTCGATGATTTCTAGCAACTTTGTTAAAAGCAGTTGTACTCGGGTGAGCGATAAAGGGCCATCATGGCCCTCTTGTTTGTTTTTTTTATGTCCCCGAAGGGTGGCATATTAAAATCTCACTGTGCTTAGGTCCATCCGTCCGTCTGTGCGTCCCCACTTACACATTCGTGTCCAGACTAACTTTGTCATGCATTGAAGGATTTTAAAATAACTTGGCACAGATGTCAAGCACATCAAGACGATGTGTTGCGTGCAAGACCCACGTCCCTACCTCAAAGGTCAAGGTCACACTTAGAGTTTGAAGGTAATGGATTCCTCTATAATGCAGACATTCGTGTCTGGACTGTTACTTTGTCATGCATTGAAGGATTTTAAAATAACTTGGCACAAATTTCTAGCACATGAAGACAACATGTGGCATGCAAGACCCACGTCCCTACCTCTAAGGTCAAGGTCACACTTAGAGTTTGAAGGTAATGGATTCCTCTATAATGCAGACATTCGTGTCCGGACTGTTACTTTGTCATGCATTGAAGGATTTTAAAATAACTTGGCACAAATTTCTAGCACATGAAGACAACATGTGGCATGCAAGACCCACGTCCCTACCTCTAAGGTCAAGGTCACACTTAGAGTTTGAAGGTAATGGATTACTATATATATATGCATATATGTCACATTCGTGTCCGGGCTGTTACTTTGTCATGCATTGAAGGATTTTAAATTAACTTGGCACAAATGTCTAGCACATCAAGATGACGTGTTACGTGCAAGACCCACGTCACTACCTCAAAGGTCAATGTCACACTTAGAGTTTTTAGGTAATAGAATCCTTTATATATGCATACATTTGTGTCTAGACTGTAACTTTGTCATGCATTTATTTATTCAAAAATAACTTGGCACAAATGTTCAGCACATCAAGTTGATGTGTCGGTTGCAAGACACATGTCTCTACCTCAAAGGTCAAGGTCACACTTAGTGTTTAAAAGTAATGGAAAACTGTATGCATGGTAACTCTTTATCATGCATGGAAGGATTTTAAAATTACATAGCACATTTATTGAGCACATTGGGAGGACACAGACTGTGAGACACCTCTTTCGGGGGTATTCGTCACTTGTGAGGGACAGCTCTTGTTTTCGACTGCATTGAACACTTTTCAAAAAAAATTCTTGTAAACCAAAAAATATAAAAGTAGTGGCCTTGTAGATTTGAACCCGTTACAGTGAATTTTAGTCTGTCTTACTACATACAGCAGCAGCTGTCTTGTTGCAAGAAACTGTAGTTATGAAGAATCTTTAAATATCTATAAACATTATTATTTCAATGTATTACTTTTCTCTTTCCTCTTTCAATTGATGAAGATCTTAAAATCAGTTTCAATAAAGGCGACTGCAACAAATGCAAATTGTTTTTGAAAGTTAATGACGGAAAAGTTAATGTGTGTTTCCTTATTGATACTCTTTTAGTTCAGTGTAACATTTACCAGACTGTAACATTCTAATGTTAATGTCTGTACCTCTACTGAGCTCTTAGCGAGTTATTTCAGGATTGATGAATGTCTGTTGACCATCATGTTTTGCCTCATTCTTGCATCTGCATTTTTGAAGCCTATCTTTATCAGAAATGCACTCAAAGATCTAGGTCAAGTTTAATTATTGGCTTAATTGGATGTAAAGCATTAATGCCCTTGATTTAACAAAAAATTCTATAATCTAAGTCTTGTACAGGCACAATGTGTATGACAGTAAGTCTTGGCCAAGTTTGATTATGGGCTCTAGCAAGCTGTCATACCAGAAATTAAGCAAAGTTAGGTGGAAATCTGTGATACCATCTAAATATAATGAAACATTCTAAACACTATACAATATACTGTGTCAGAAGGTAACTAATTATATGTACATGTACATGATTTGTATAGAAGTTTAGTCATACAATATATCATCAAATTATACTTAGGCTTAATTATGCTGCTGGTCACAACAGTTGTTTGATTTTAATGAAACTTGGTCAGAAAGTAGTATTGGACATACAGATGGTCTGTACTAACTTTACAACATGTTGAGAGAAAGCTTTCTATAGATCTACTACATTAAAATTGTAGCTACCATTATTGTATGCTTTCCTATTTTGTGATACGTCTATCGGTAGTCACATGACACAGTAAAGTCACATGACCCCAGTTACTCAGTGGATATTCTACTCGTGCTATGGATATTCTTGTAAATAAAAGTACATGACATTAGCCATGACTGTGTTTCCACTGTTTTCAGTATTTAACCTGTACATGATCTGTGTAGAAATTGGACAATGTCACAACATTAGGTTATATTTAAACCTTGTTAACGCTCTACAATACACAGTTACCATCTGATTTTCATTAAACTTTCCCAAAAGGTCACTGGTGCTACGCTTGCCTCCATAGTTGAATGGTAAGAGTCACAGACTTTAAATCACTAGCCTCTTATATATTGAGGGTCTTGGGCTTGAGTCCTGCTACTGACCATGTCTCTTTATGAGAGAAAGTTGGCAGTTTCTTACAGAAGATGGGGATCTAGTACTGATTCTTCCCATGAACGATGGTTAGGTAAACTGCCTGCCTGTAAGAATCACTGAAAGACAGTTGAAATGGATGTTTAATTCGTACAACAACAACAACAACAAAAGGTATTCTGCCTATAAAGTGGAATGTGTCAGGTGAAAATCCCTTACACTAAATAAGACTACAGATAATAGAAATCACTTTGTTAACAACATGTATCAATGTTGCTTTGATTTTCAGAAAAACTTGACCTGGTCATCTATAGCAGTTGAACTTAGGTGATAGATTATACGCCTCTCATGGCCCTCTTGTTCTCATGTCCACTGGTTGCATAATACAAAAGTGGCTTAATGGAATTAATTTATATATATAGTGAAAATGTTTGGGCGGGATTTGAAATGGTCATTCAATACAAAAATTGCTTAAGAGGGATCATTGATGAAAACCAAAATAACAAGACATTTTATTGACCCTGTTTTTAGCCCACCTGAGCTATTGTGATCGTCTGGTGTCCGCCATCTGTCAGTCTGTGTCTTCTGTCTGTAGTCAGTTCACACTTACCATTTGTATGCAATAGAAGCTGCATTTTTCAATGTATTTTCACCAAACTTGGTCTGAGTGACTGCCTTGATAAAATCTAGGTGAGTTTGAATATGGGTCATCTGGGGTCAAAAACTAGGTCATGTGGTCAAATCATAGAGAAACACTGTGTATGCAATAGAGGTTGCATTCTTGTATTGGATCTTCATGAAACTTTATGAGTATGATTGTCTTGATTAAATTTAGGATGAGTTTGGATCTTCATAAACTGTGCATACCTTGTGTATGCAATAGAGGTTGCATTTTAATTGAATCTTCATGAAACTTGGTCCGAATGACTATCTTCATTAATTCTAGATTGGGTTTGCATATGGGTCATCTGGGGTCAAAAACTAGGTCACAGGGTCAAATCATAGAAAAACCTTATGTATGCAATAAAGGTTTCATTTTTTGTTGGCTTTTCTTGAAACTTTTTCAGAATGACAGCCGTGATAAAATCTAGATCAAGTTCGAATATGGATCATCTGGGGTCAGAATCCAGGTGACTGGGTCAAATCATAGAAAACACTTGTTGCATTTTTCATTGAATCTTCAAAGAGTCAGAATGATTTTCTTGATTTAATGTAGATTGAGATTGAATATGGATCATCTGGGGTAAAGAACTGGGTCATGGGGTTATATCATAGGAAAACCATATGTATGCCATATTGGTTGCATTTTTAACTCGACTTTTCGAAGAAAAGGGGAGCTATCCCACTCGCCTTGGCCTTGGCGTCGGCGTTGGTGTTACACCTTGGTTAAGTTTTTCGTACCACCCCACTTTATTTCGAAAGTATTAGAGGTATGGCTTTGAAACTTACCATACTTGTTTACCATCATAACCTCAATCTACAGACAAGAGTACACAACTCTGTCAAGGTTTTTGACAGAATTATGGCCTTTTTTTGACTTACAAAGTGTATTGAGCTTGGTTAAGTTTTTCGTACCACCTCACTTTATTTCAAAACCATTGGAGGTATTGCTTTGAAACTATTCATACTTGTTTACCATCATGACCTACATCAACAGACAAGAGTACACAGAATTATGCCCCTTTTTTACTTAGAAAATACATTGAATATGGGTAAAATCCACTTATTGCCTTAACCCTTTGAGATATTGCTTTGAAACTTTGAATGCATGTTAACATCATTACCCCCATCTGTAGGCAAGAGAAGGTAACTCTGTCAGGGATTTGTTTTAAAAATTAAGGCCCTTTATTGACTTAGAATCTTGGTTAAGTTTTTCGTACCAGTCCACTTTTTGACTAAACTGTTTGAGATATTAATTTGAAAGTTGGAATACTTGTTAACCATCATGATCCCAAAACATGGGGAGGAGAAGGTAATTCTGTCAAGGATTTTATTTGAATTATGGCCCTTTTTGACTTAGAAACTCAGTTAAAATTTTCATTCTTGTCCACTTGTTGACTTAACCATTTGAGATATTACTTTGAAAGTTGGAGTACTTATGTACCATCATGAGACCTATCTGTAAGCAAGAGAAGATAACTCTGTGAAAATGTTTCTTGATTTGTACTTAGAAATTCCTAGTTAAAGTCTTGTGTGCCCTTAACTGTCAAAGTTTTGTTTTATAGGCAAGCACTAAAAAGTCGAGCACGCTGTCCTACTGACAGCTCTTGTTCATTGGGTCTTCATGAAACTTGGTCAGTATAATTGTCTTAATGAAAATTAGGTCGAGTTAGAGTATGGGTCATTTGAGGTAAAAAATTTGCTCACCTGGTTAAAATCTTGTGTATTCCATCAGGTTACATTTACAACACAATCATCATTAAAATTGGTCAGAATGTTTGTCACCTGGGATTAAAAACTAGGTCACCAGGTCAATTCTGAGGTATTAATCTTGTTGGTACTATAGTAGTCACATTTTATAGCCAATCATGTAAATTGGTAGGAAGGTTTGTCTTCTCAAGGTCAAACAGAATGTTTGTGTTTATGATATATAGTTTAGGGTTGCGAAGTTTGGTCACATATGGTCATAATGAGGTCTCAGGTGAATGATATAGGGCCATGTTGGCCTTCTTGTTTGAGTTAGTGCCCTTTGCTACTTATTCTTGTGCAGAGTGTAACTAAAAAATTATTGAAGGGAATCAGTTGAGAAAAAAAATGTTATGACTATGTTTATCATTTTATGATTCACTGCCCTTACTCCAGTTTTAATTATTTTAGAAGATGCACCTCCCCCCACATATGTGTTTATGGCACAGATGTTCAGCACATCAGTATGACAAGTTGTGTACAATACCGGTGACCTTACCTCAAAGGTCAAGCTGACGTTTAGAATTTAAAGGTCATGGACTCTTTGTAAAGGCAGACTCACTTGGGGCCAATATGGTAAGGGTCAATTTGTTATTAATATTAAGAAGTTGTGAATGTATTATTAGTTCAGATGATCTTTTCAACAATGTGTGAAACAGCCAATGTATGCAAGTGTACAGATTTCTGACAGCAACAAAAAGTATGTACCTGTGAATGCCCTTGGGTAAAATTCTGTAATTGATATGATTGTGTGGAGTGAATAATTATATAGTCTTTGTGTAGAGTGAATATATAGTCTTGATCTGGTGAAAAGTGAGAGGAATTCTCTAGCAACAATCCATAAAAGTTTCTAACAGTAAATGGTTGTACACGGGGCACTGTATTGTGCTGACAAGTTTTAAAAAGGTTTTCTTTATGCAGACACCTGAGTGAAAGAAGATGTCAGAAGACAGTGACTGACTTACCTGTTGGAGCTGAAGTGTAAGTAAATATGCACATTACTCGGGAATTTAGCCTACACAAAAGAAAATAAAGTCTTGAGGGTGATCAAATTGTATAATTATACCTAATAAAATTTACAAGTACGCTTGAGACATGTTTAAACAAGTCTCTAATTCCCTGAACTTGGCAAAACAAACTGGACTTTTCTACAAAACATGGGATCCTGAACTTGCATGCAACACTTTAAGGACTAAGTTATGACATAGATTTGAAGTTGCCTGTGTACGTTACCCTATGTGAATAATGAAGAACAGAAACATACCTGGCAACTTTTGTCTGATAAAATAGATGTCTCACTATAGAATAAGTACTTTGACGTCAAAAATAAAGAAAGTATTAATTAAAGAAATACCTTTGCTTTTTGAAGTCCATTTTTGGCACAGCTTTCTACAAAACCACATAGCCTGAACATAAAGAAATCCCCATCACTATATAATGTAAACGTCCTTGTAGATGCAACCAGCCTTAATTTTTTTTTATAGAATGCATAAAAAGTTACAAAAAGCCTTTGTAAAAGAGGTACTTAGATGTTCCCTTTCTTCAAAATTCACTCAGGGTAAGGTACACAGGCAACTTCAAATCATAACAGAGTCCTTAAAGTGCCTCATAATTTGTGACAACCCTGAAGTTACCAGCGTACATATAAATTATCACAGTAATCACTCATGGGATTAATTAGAAATTTCACTAAAATGTTGACAATCATGTTAATGGGTTACAGTGGGTAAATGTGTGCATGTCCAAGTATATGCATGCTGACCGACTTTTATGCACTACGGCATCATATGCATTATGCTTACTGCGTGTTTTCAAAGAAAATGAGCTATTTTATAGACTGACAAATTTTCAGCTTTCAAAAGCATATATTTTTTTTTATTGTTTATAGTCCTGGTCGACCATGAGTTTTCTCCCCTGGTGAACTATCCAAGACCCCAGTATGACTCCCATGCACCTAACAAAATTTTAAAATCTAGGGGGTTTTGTTTAATCTGACTGCAATACCCAGTCAGTTTTGTCCAAAGATTATAAAAATTTAGCAAAATTGTGTAAAAGTGCCAGTAGCCGAAAGATAGATGTGCAATTTAGCTTGCAGAACAGACACGCATTTCCAGTGTACATTGGTGAGATCGAATCCAACCATATACATTTTATTTATATAAAGATAAACACGGAAGTCATGCATTAACAGCATGCATGTATAAATCTACGGCATCATATTCGTTAAAAAAATCATGCAGCATCCGAAGCAATCAAAGTATTCTGACATAGCCATGGACAAGCTAGATGATCCAGTTGTCTTAAACTTGGGGTTGAACTCCCAGACATTAGATGATTCAGAGACAGATACGGCCAGCGAGGGCGAACATGGAACTTCATAGTTATGCGAAATTAACTGAAATGTTACCATGAAATTAAACAAACATTTAAAAAAAGAAATGAAAAAAGAAAAGAAAAATGAAAGGCCTGAATACATGAAATGAAAAAAAAATGATGAAATAAATCTTAAAGATATAAAATCAAACTATAATAAACATATGAGTCTTGAAACGTACACGCTACAGGTTCAATATTAAGGTTCTGCACATTTCCAACTGAGCTAAGTTATCTTTCGAAATTTAGCATGTAAAGATAGTGTTTTATTTCAGAAATATGTTAAATCCATGGTGTTAAACTTTGTTTACCCAAATGCATTGACTCGTCTAAAGGTCACAGCTCCACTGTAGCAAATGTTTTTGTGGACATGTGCAGTTTTGGGCAACTTTTATTTACGTCATGTGAAAACTCACCAGGTTTCACATTGAGTTCTCTGAACTTATGTTTCTTTTATTTCTATTTTCAGGTGAAATGAAATGGGGATATTTTCCAGTAATTACTTACCTGTTGTGAAGAGGCAGAGGACAGGGTGGTCTTCAGTGAATTATTCTGTTTCCATTGACCGGGGCTTGATCATCTTGACATCAGTGCAGTCACAGGGGACATGCACGCTGCAGATGTTGCAGGTAATGTGTAGTTGTAGTTAATTTGACAATGAAAACATAAACAGATTAAGTAACAAGGCTATTTGTGTAACCAATGCTGTACTTGTGCTGGCATGATGTGTGTGCTGTCAAACCTGGAAAGAAAAATCATTCAAAGATGACCTGAAAACTGGTCTTAGTTAAGAGGTGGTCTTCATTCATATGTGCTAATCAAAACACGCCAGGTGATGTGCAAAAATTCTATTGTTTAATACGCTAGAGGGGCCCCTAAATGCAATATACGAGTCAACAGTTTGATATGCCGGTATTGTAATAATTCTATGCCGCTTATGATTTTAAAAAAACAATATAGATTAAGAAGATGCAAACACATTTGAAATTCATGTTGGTCTGTCGTTTTCCTGACTTAATTTTACTATTAGTTTTATTAACACATATGCCAGAATTCACACATGGTTGCATGGTAAACATGAGTGAATACCTGAACTTAAAAAAAAAACTAAAGATAGTCCATTTATCTAATATGTACTGCTATATGTTGATCACATGAATGATCGTTTTTCAAGTACTTGAGTACTCAATCTGTAGATGGACCGAGTACTTGAATATCAATTCTGGTATTCGTTGCCATCCCTTATGTAAACATTTAATGGTTTTTGTGTAAATGAGCCTTAATTAGCCTTTGGTTATTTATCATTGAAAAGTGTTCATCTTCATCTTTGTTTAGCAACACAGTTTGAATTTGTTCAGGTTTCATTTATGCATTTTAGTACAAATGTGATAACATCTGAAACTAGCAAGCTTTCAGGGTTAGACACAACTTGATTGCCTTAGAGAAAGGTAGTTAGTTGTTAGCATCATATAAAGTGTATGCACAAAGATCATTTGATGGTTTTTAGGTTAGTCATTGTACAACAGTTTTGGTCTTTTGACCTTTTTTTGCTAAAATGATGACATATTTGTAGGTCTGTAATCTCAACACTTGCTTTCACAGTTTTTTTCTGTCTTGCCATGAATACTCCCTCTGAATGTGCTTTATGGTAAGTCTGTCTTCTAGCTGGCTGCGGCAAGCAGGCTTCCTAGGTTAGGCACAAATTTAGTATCTTCGGGTAGCTGGTTTTAAACCGAGATATACCTTATACCCAGTAGGCTTTCCAGTTAAGTCATAGTCTAATGGCCAGTGCTTTGAAAAGAGAAAGCAAGTGGTTGAGATTATATATAATAGTCATATGACAAGATGATATAATAGCTTCAGAAACAAGAGCATTAGTACCATTTGATTACTACTGTAAGGACAGTTTAGGCCAATCATTTTGTAACAAAAGCTTCTCATAAGGCAGTAGGATCAGTCAGAGAACTGTTTGACCAAGCCAACTATTTTTGACAAAATTTCTGTCAAGACAACACCTTCTGTTAAGTGAAATCATCATTAATTTTTGTCAAATTTCTCTGTAAAGTTGTGAGTTGTTTCATTTAAAGGACTGACCTAAAAACCAAGTATTTTGTTAAAGGAATAAAGGACTATATATAATTATGCTAGAAAGGAATGATTCATACTCAAGACCATTCCCTCTGAAAAGATGTTTAATTTTAGCGTTCAAAATCAGGCATTTCATGTACAGATTACATACAACTGTTATTTACTGTTACAGTCACGGTAGTTTTCTGTATTACATTTCATTTTTTTGAGAACTGTTTCGGCCAACTTTTTTTGACAACATTTCTGTCAAGACAACACCTTCTGTTAAGTGAAATCATCATTATTTTTTATCAAATTTCTGTAAAGTTATGAGATTGTTTCATTTAAAAGACTGACCGAAAAACAAAGTATTTTGTTAAAGGAAGAAAGGACTTAATATAATTATGCTACAAAGGAATGATTCATACTCAAGACAGTTCCCTCTGAAAACATGTTTAATTTTAGTGTTGAAAATCAGGCATTTCATGTACAGATTGCATAGATTTCTGTATTGCATTTAACTTATCTTTTTCACTTTCATGTAAGTACAATGTTGTAACTGCTTTAGCCAATTGTTTTTGAGAAAAACTAAGTTACAAGGTTCATATCATTGGCAAGTCATTTTTGACAAAAACATACAATGTAAAGAGTAATGGTTTTTGTGCAAATGAGCCTTAATTGGCCTTTGGTTACTTATCATCTTCATCAATGTTTAGCAACACAGTTTGAATTTGTAGAGGTTTTATTTATGCATTTTAGTACAAATGTGATATCATGTGAAACTAGCAAGCTTTCAGGGTTAGGCACAACTTGATTGCCTTAGAGAAAGGTAGTTAGCATCATATAAAGTGTATGCACACTGATCATTAATTTTGATGGTTTTTAGGTCAGTCATTGTACAACAGTTTTGGTATTTTGACCTTTTTTTGCTAAAATGATGAAATATTTGTAGGTCTGTAATCTCAACACTTGCTTTCACAGTTTTTTCTGTCTTGCCATGAATACTCCCTCTGAATGTGCTTTATGGTAAGTCTGTCTTCCAGCTGGCTATGCCAAGCAGGCTTCCTAGGTTAGGCACAAATTTAGTATCTTCGGGTAGCTGGTTTTAAACTGAGATATACCTTATACCCAGTAGGCTTTCCAGTTAAGTCATAGTCTAATAGCCAGTGCTTTGAAAAGAGAAAGCAAGTGGTTGAGATTATATATAATAGTCATATGACAAGATGATATAATAGCTTCAGAAACAAGAGCATTAGTACCATTTGATTACTACTGTAAGGACAGTTTAGGCCAATCATTTTGAACAAAAGCTTCTCATAAGGCTGTAGGATCAGTTAGAGATCTGTTTTGGCCAACTTTTTTTGACAAAATTTCTGTCAAGACAACACCTTCTGTTAAGTGAAATCATCATTAATTTTTATCAAATCTCTGTAAAGTTGTGAGATTGTTTCATTTAAAGGACTGACCTAAAAACAAAGTATTTTGTTACAGGAAGAAAGGACTATAATATATAATTATGCTACAAAGGAATGATTCATACGCAAGACCATTCTCTCTGAAAAGATGTTTAATTTTAGCGTTGAAAATCAGGCATTTCATGTACAGATTACATAGAACAGTCACTGTAGTTTTCTGTATTGCACTTAACTTATCCTTTTCACTTTCCTGTAAGTACAATGTTGTAACTGTTTTAGCCAATTGTTTTTGAGAAAAACTTAATTTACAAGGTTCATATCATTGGCAAGTCATTTTTGACAAATACCTACAATGTAAAGAGTAGTGTTTTTTGTGCAAATGAGCCTTAATTGGCCTTTGGTTACTTATCATCTTCATCTTTGTTTAGCAACACAATTTGAATTTGTTGAGGTTTTATTTATGCATTTTAGTACAAATGTGATATCATCTGAAACTAGCAAGCTTTCAGGGTTAGGGACAACTTGATTGCCTTAGAGAAAGGTAGTTAGTGGTTAGCATCATATAGAGTGTATGCACAAAGATCATTTGATGGTTTTTAGGTTAGTCATTGTACAACAGTTTTGGTCTTTTGACCTTTTTTTGCTAAAATGATGACATATTTGTAGGTCTGTAATCTCAACACTTGTTTTCACAGTTTTTTTCTGTCTTGCCATGAATACTCCCTCTGAATGTGCTTTATTGTAAGTCTGTCTTCTAGCTGGCTATGCCAAGCAGGCTTCCTAGGTTAGGCACAAATTTGGTATCTTTGGGTAGCTGGTTTTAAACCGAGATATACCTTATACCCCAGTAGGCTTTCCAGTTAAGTCATAGTCTAATGGCCAGTGCTTTGAAAAGAGAAAGCAAGTGGTTGGGATTATATATTATAGTCATATGACAAGATGATATAATAGCTTCAGAAACAAGAGCATTAGTACCATTTGATTACTACTGTAAGGACAGTTTAGGCCAATCATTTTGAACAAAAGCTTCTCAAAAGGCAGTAGGATCAGTTAAAGAACTGTTTCGACCAACTTTTTTTGACAACATTTCTGTCAAGACAACACCTTCTGTTAAGTGAAATCATCATTATTTTTATCAAATCTCTGTAAAGTTGTGAGATTGTTTCATTTAAAGGACTGACCTAAAAGCAGTATTTTGTTAAAGGAAGTGAGGACTTAATATATTTATGTCACAAAGGAATGATTCATACTCAAGACAATTCCCTCTGAAAAGATGTTTAATTTTAGTGTTGAAAATCAGGCATTTCATGTACAGATTAAATAGAACAGTCACTGTAGTTTTCTGTATTGCATTTAACTTATCTTTTTCACTTTCCTGTAAGTACAATGTTGTAACTGTTTTAGCCAATTGTTTTTGAGATAAACCTAAGTTACAAGGTTCATATCATTGGCAAGTCATTTTTGACAAAAACATACAATGTAAAGAGTAATGGTTTTTGTGCAAATGAGCCTTAATTGGCCTTTGGTTACTTATCATCTTCATCAATGTTTAGCAACACAATTTGAATTTGTTGAGGTTTTATTTATGCATTTTAGTACAAATGTGATATCATGTGAAACTAGCAAGCTTTCAGGGTTAGGCACAACTTGATTGCCTTAGAGAAAGGTAGTTAGTGGTTAGCATCATATAAAGTGTATGCACACTGATCATTAATTTTGATGGTTTTTAGGTCAGTCATTGTACAACAGTTTTGGTCTTTTGACCTTTTTTTGCTAAAATGATGACATATTTGTAGGTCTGTAATCTCAACACTTGCTTTCACAGTTTTTTCTGTCTTGCCATGAATACTCCCTCTGAATGTGCTTTATGGTAAGTCTGTCTTCCAGCTGGCTATGCCAAGCAGGCTTCCTAGGTTAGGCACAAATTTAGTATCTTCGGGTAGCTGGTTTTAAACTGAGATATACCTTATACCCAGTAGGCTTTCCAGTGAAGTCATAGTCTAATGGCCAGTGCTTTGAAAAGAGAAAGCAAGTGGTTGAGATTATATATAATAGTCATATGACAAGATGATATAATAGCTTCAGAAACAAAAGCATTAGTACCATTTGATTACTACTGTAAGGACAGTTTAGGCCAATCATTTTGAACAAAAGCTTCTCATAAGGCAGTAGGATCAGTTAGAGAACTGTTTCGGCCAACTTTTTTTGACAAAATTTCTGTCAAGACAACACCTTCTGTTAAGTGAAATCATCATTAATTTTTATCAAATCTCTGTAAAGTTGTGAGATTGTTTCATTTAAAGGACTGACCTAAAAACAAAGTATTTTGTTAAAGGAAGAAAGGACTATATATAATTATGCTACAAAGGAATGATTCATACTCAAGACCATTCTCTCTGAAAAGATGTTTAATTTTAGCATTGAAAATCAGGCATTTCATGTACAGATTACATAGAACAGTCACTGTAGTTTTCTGTATTGCATTTAACTTATCCTTTTCACTTTCCTGTAAGTACAATGTTGTAACTGTTTTAGCCAATTGTTTTTGAGAAAAACTTAATTTACAAGGTTCATATCATTGGCAAGTCATTTTTGACAAATACCTACAATGTAAAGAGTAGTGTTTTTTGTGCAAATGAGCCTTAATTGGCCTTTGGTTACCTATCATCTTCATCTTTGTTTAGCAACACAATTTGAATTTGTTGAGGTTTTATTTATGCATTTTAGTACAAATGTGATATCATGTGAAACTAGCAAGCTTTCAGGGTTAGGCACAACTTGATTGCCTTAGAGAAAGGTAGTTAGTGGTTAGCATCATATAATGTGTATGCACAAAGATCATTTGATGGTTTTTAGGTTAGTCATTGTACAACAGTTTTGGTCTTTTGACCTTTTTTTACTAAAATGATGACATATTTGTAGGTCTGTAATCTCAACACTTGTTTTCACAGTTTTTTTCTGTCTTCCCATGAATACTCCCTCTGACTGTGCTTTATGGTAAGTCTGTCTTCTAGCTGGCTATGCCAAGCAGGCTTCCTAGGTTAGGCACAAATTTAGTATCTTTGGGTAGCTGGTTTTAAACCGAGATATACCTTATACCCAGTAGGCTTTCCAGTTAAGTCATAGTCTAATGGCCAGTGCTTTGAAAAGAGAAAGCAAGTGGTTGAGATTATATATAATAGTCATATGACAAGATGATATAATAGCTTCAGAAACAAGAGCATTAGTACCATTTGATTACTACTGTAAGGACAGTTTAGGCCAATCATTTTGAACAAAAGCTTCTCATAAGGCTGTAGGATCAGTTAAAGAACTGTTTCGGTCAACTTTTTTTGACAAAATTTCTGTCAAGACAACACCTTCTGTTAAGTGAAATCATCATTATTTTTTATCAAATTTCTGTAAAGTTGTGAGATTGTTTCATTTAAAGGACTGACCTAAAAACAAAGTATTTTGTTAAAGGAAGAAAGGACTATATATAATTATGCTACAAAGGAATGATTCATACTGAAGACAATTCCCTCTGAAAAGATGTTTTATTTTAGTTTTGAAAATCAGGCATTTCATGTACAGATTACATAGAACAGTCACTGTAGTTTTCTGTATTGCATTTAACTTATCCTTTTCACTTTTCTGTAAGTACAATGTTGTAACTGTTTTAGCCAATTGTTTTTGAGAAAAACTTAAGTTACAAGGTTCATATCATTAGCAAATCATTTTTGACAAAAATATACAATGTAAAGAGTAATGGTTTTTGTGCAAATGAGCCTTAATTGGCCTTTGGTTACTTATCATCTTCATCTTTGTTTAGCAACACAATTTGAATTTGTTGAGGTTTTATTGAGGCATTATAGTACAAATGTGATATCATGTGAAACTAGCAAGCTTTCAGGGTTAGGCACAACTTGATTGCCTTAGAGAAAGGTAGTTAGTGGTTAGCATCATATAAAGTGTATGCACAAAGATCATTTGATGTTTTTTAGGTCAGTCATTGTACAACAGTTTTGGTCTTTTGACCTTTTTTTACTAAAATGATGACATGTTTGTAGGTCTGTAATATCAACACTTGCTTTCACAGTTTTTTTCTGTCTTGCCATGAATACTCCCTCTGAATGTGCTTTATAGTAAGTCTGTCTTCTAGCTGGCTATGCCAAGCAGGCTTCCTAGGTTAGGCACAAATTTAGTATCTTCGGGTAGCTGGTTTTAAACCGAGATATACCTTATACCCAGTAGGCTTTCCAGTGAAGTCATAGTCTAATAGCCAGTGCTTTGAAAAGAGAAAGCAAGTGGTTGAGATTATATATAATAGTCATATGACAAGATGATATAATAGCTTCAGAAACAAGAGCATTAGTACCATTTGATTACTACTGTAAGGACAGTTTAGGGCAATCATTTTGAACAAAAGCTTCTCATAAGGCTGTAGGATCAGTAAGAGAACTGTTTCAGCCAACTTCTTTTGACAAAATTTCTGTCAAGACAACACCTTCTGTTAAGTGAAATCATCATTATTTTTTATCAAATCTCTGTAAAGTTGTGAGATTGTTTCATTTAAAGGACTGACCTTAAAACAAAGTATTTTGTTAAAGGAAGAAAGGACTATATATAATTATGCTACAAAGGAATGATTCATACTCAAGACAATTCCCTCTGAAAAGATGTTTAATTTTAGCGTTGAAAATCAGGCATTTCATGTACAGATTACATAGAACAGTCACTGTAGTTTTCTGTATTGCATTTAACTTATCCTTTTCACTTTCCTGTAAGTACAATGTTGTAACTGTTTTAGCCAATTGTTTTTGAGAAAAACTTAATTTACAAGGTTCATATCATTGGCAAGTCATTTTTGACAAAAACATACAATGTAAAGAGTAATGGTTTTTGTGCAAATGAGCCTTAATTGGCCTTTGGTTACTTATCATCTTTATCTTTGTTTAGCAACACAATTTGAATTTGTTGAGGTTTTATTTATGCATTTTAGTACAAATGTGATATCATGTGAAACTAGCAAGCTTTCAGGGTTAGGCACAACTTGATTGCCTTAGAGAAAGGTAGTTAGTGGTTAGCATCATATAATGTGTATGCACAAAGATCATTTGATGGTTTTTAGGTCAGTCATTGTACAACAGTTTTGGTCTTTTGACCTTTTTTTGCTAAAATGATGACATGTTTGTAGGTCTGTAATCTCAACACTTGCTTTCACAGTTTTTTCTGTCTTCCCTTGAATACTCCCTCTGACTGTGCTTTATGGTAAGTCTGTCTTCTAGCTGGCTATGCCAAGCAGGCTTCCTAGGTTAGGCACAAATTTAGTATCTTCGGGTAGCTGGTTTTAAACCGAGATATACCTTATACCCAGTAGGCTTTCCAGTTAAGTCATAGTCTAATGGCCAGTGCTTTGAAAAGAGAAAGCAAGTGGTTGAGATTATATATAATAGTCATATAACAAGATGATATAATAGCTTCAGAAACAAGAGCATTAGTACCATTTGATTACTACTGTAAGGACAGTTTAGGCCAATCATTTTGAACAAAAGCTTCTCATAAGGCTGTAGGATCAGTTAAAGAACTGTTTCGGCCAACTTTTTTTGACAAAATTTCTGTCAAGACAACACCTTCTGTTAAGTGAAATCATCATTAATTTTTATCAAATCTCTGTAAAGTTGTGAGATTGTTTCATTTAAAGGACTGACCTAAAAACAAAGTATTTTGTTAAAGGAAGAAAGGACTATATATAATTATGCTACAAAGGAATGATTCATACTCAAGACAATTCCATCTGAAAAGATGTTTAATTTTAGCGTTGAAAATCAGGCATTTCATGTACAGATTACATAGAACAGTCACTGTAGTTTTCTGTATTGCATTTAACTTATCCTTTTCACTTTCCTGTAAGTACAATGTTGTAACTGTTTTAGCCAATTGTTTTTGATAAAAACTTAGTTTACAAGGTTCATATCATTGGCAAGTCATTTTTGACAAAACGTACAATTTAAAGAGTAATGGTTTTTGTGCAAATGAGCCTTAATTGGCCTTTGGTTACTTATCATCTTTATCTTTGTTTAGCAACACAATTTGAATTTGTTGAAGTTTTATTTTGTGCATTTTAGTACAAATGTGATATCATCTGAAACTAGCAAGCTTTCAGGGTTAGGCACAACTTGATTGCCTTAGAGAAAGGTAGTTAGTGGTTAGCATCATAAAATGTGTATGCACAAAGATCATTAATTTTGATGGTTTTAGGTCAGTCACTGTACAACAGTTTTGGTCTTTTGACCTTTTTTTGCTAAAATGATGACATATTTGTAGGTCTGTAATTTCAACACTTGCTTTCACAGTTTTTTTCTGTCTTCCCATGAATACTCCCTCTGAATGTGCTTTATGGTAAGTCTGTCTTCTAGCTGGCTATGCCAAGCAGGCTTCCTAGGTTAGGCACAAATTTAGTATCTTTGGATAGCTGGATTTAAACCGAGATATGCCTTATACCCAGTAGGCTTTCCAGTTAAGTCATAGTCTAATGGCCAGTGCTTTGAAAAGAGAAAGCAAGTGGTTGAGATTATATATAATAGTCATATGACAAGATGATATAATAGCTTCAGAAACAAGAGCATTAGTACCATTTGATTACTACTGTAAGGACAGTTTAAGGCCAATCATTTTGAACAAAAGCTTCTCATAAGGCAGTAGGATCAGTTAAAGAACTGTTTCGGTCAACTTTTTTTGACAAAATTTCTGTCAAGACAACACCTTCTGTTAAGTGAAATCATCATTATTTTTTATCAAATTTCTGTAAAGTTGTGAGATTGTTTCATTTAAAGGACTGACCTAAATCATTTAAAGGACTGACCTAAAAACAAAGTATTTTGTTAAAGGAAGAAAGGACTATATATAATTATGCTACAAAGGAATGATTCATACTCAAGACAGTTCCATCTGAAAAGATGTTTAATTTTAGTGTTCAAAATCAGGCATTTCATGTACAGATTATATAGAACAGTCACTGTAGTTTTCTGTATTGCATTTAACTTATCCTTTTTCACTTTCCTGTAAGTACAATGTTGTAACTGTTTTAGCCAATTGTTTTTGAGAAAAACTTAAGTTACAAGGTTCATATCATTAGCAAATCATTTTTGACAAAAATATACAATGTAAAGAGTAATGGTTTTTGTGCAAATGAGCCTTAATTGGCCTTTGGTTACTTATCATCTTTATCTTTGTTTAGCAACACAATTTGAATTTGTTGAAGTTTTATTTATGCATTTTAGTACAAATGTGATGTCATCTGAAACTAGCAAGCTTTCAGGGTTAGGCACAACTTGATTGCCTTAGAGAAAGGTAGTTAGTGGTTAGCATCATAAAATGTGTATGCACAAAGATCATTAATTTTGATGGTTTTAGGTCAGTCACTGTACAACAGTTTTGGTCTTTTGACCTTTTTTTGCTAAAATGATGACATATTTGTAGGTCTGTAATCTCAGCACTTGCTTTCACAGTTTTTTCTGTCTTCCCTTGAATACTCCCTCTGAATGTGCTTTATGGTAAGTCTGTCTTCTAGCTGGCTATGCCAAGCAGGCTTCCTAGGTTAGGCACAAATTTAGTATCTTCAGGAAGCTGGTTTTAAACCGAGATATACCTTATACCCAGTAGGCTTTCCAGTGAAGTCATAGTCTAATGGCCAGTGCTTTGAAAAGAGAAAGCAAGTGGTTGAGATTATATATAATAGTCATATGACAAGATGATATAATAGCTTCAGAAACAAGAGCATTAGTACCATTTGATTACTACTGTAAGGACAGTTTAGGCCAATCATTTTGAACAAAAGCTTCTCATAAGGCTGTAGGATCAGTTAAAGAACTGTTTTGGCCAACTTTTTTTGACAAAATTTCTGTCAAGACAACACCTTCTGTTAAGTGAAATCATCATTATTTTTTATCAAATCTCTGTAAAGTTGTGAGATTGTTTCATTTAAAGGACTGACCTAAAAACAAAGTATTTTGTTAAAGAAATGACTTATACAATAATATTATTATGCTAGAAAGGAATGATTCATACTCAAGACCATTCCCTCTGAAAAGATGTTTAATTTTTTTACAGATTACATACAACTGTTATTTACTGTTATAGTCACTGTAGTTTTCTATATTGCATATCAACTTTTAGCTTCGACTTTCCTGTAAGAAAGGGTAACTGTCTTGCCAAGCCTTTGATAAAACCGTGGTTTACAAGGTTCATATCATTGGTTAAGTCATTTTGTACCAACCGTACAATTTAATTAAAGTATTAAAGGTATGGCTTTGAAACTTAGGTTACTTATTTACCATCATTACCTCCGTCTACAACAAGAGACAATTGAACTTGTTGAGGTTTTTTTATGGTTTTGACAGAATTATATCCTTTTTAATAGCAAGACTTTTCTATGAAAAGGGGAGCTATCCTATTGCCTTGCGCAAGGTCGTTAGTGGTTAGCATCACCTAGGTTAAGTTTTGTATGCACCAGTCATTATTTTATTTCAAAAGTATTAGAGGTATGGCTTTGAAACTTACCATACTTGTTTACCATCATAACCTCCATCTACAGACAAGAGTACATAACTCTTTCATGGTTTTTGACAGAATTATGGCCCTTTTTGACTTAGAAAGTGTATTGAGCTGGGTTAAGTTTTTCTAGCCACCTCACTTTATTTCCAAACCATTGGAGGTATTGCTTTGGAACTTACCATACTTGTTTACCATCATGACCGACATCAACAGACAAGAGTACATAACTCTGTCAAGGTTTTGAACAGAATTATGCCCCTTTTTTACTTAGAAAATACATTGAATATGGGTAAAATCCACTTATTGCCTTAACCCTTTGAGATATTGCTTTGAATCTTTGAATGCTTGGTTTACATCATTACCCCATCTGTAAGCAAGAGAAGGTAACTCTGTCAGGGATTTGTTTTAAAAAATTAAGGCCCTTTATCGACTTAGAATCTGGGTTAAGTTTTTAGTATAGTCCACTTTTTGACTAAACTGTCCCAGATATTACTTTGAAAGTTATATTACTTGTTTACCATCATGATCCCAAAACACGGGCAGGAGAAGGTAATTCTGTGAAGGATTTTATATGAATTATGGCCCTTTTTTACTTAGAAACTTAGTTAAAATTTTCATTCTTGTCCACTTGTTGACTTAACCATTTGAGATATTACTTTGAAAGTTGGAGTACTTATGTACCATCATGAGACCTATCTGTAAGCAAGAGAAGATAACTCTGTGAAAATGTATCTTGATTTGTACTTAGAAATTCCTAGTTAAATTCTTGTGTGCCCTTAACTGTCAAAGTTTTGTTTTATTGGCAAGCACTAAAAAGAGTCGGGCGCTGTCCTACTGACAGCTCTTGTTACTTAAAAAGTGTATTGATCTTGGTTAAGTTTTTTGTACCACCTCACTTTATTTCAAAACCATTGGAGGTATTGCTTTGAAACTAACCATACTTGTTTACCATCACGACCTTCATCAACAGACAAGAGGACATAACTCTGTCAAGGTTTTTGACAGAATTATGCCCCTTTTTTACTTAGAAAATACATTGAATATGGGTAAAATCCACTTATTGCCATAACCCTTTGAGATATTGCTTTGAAACTTTTAATGCTATTTCACATCATTACCCCCATCTGTACGCAAGAGAAGGTAACTCTGTCAGGGATTTGTTTTAAAAATTAAGGCCTTTTATCGACTTAGAATCTTGGTTAAGTTTTTCGTACCAGTCCACTTTTTGACTGAACTGTTTGAGATATTAATTTGAAAGTTGGAATACTTGTTTACCATCATGATCCCAAAACATGGGCAGGAGAAGGTAATTCTGTCAAGGATTTTATTTGAATTATGGCCCTTTTTGACTTAGAAACTCAGTTAAAATTTTCATTCTTGTCCACTTGTTGACTTAACCATTTGAGATATTACTTTGGAAGTTGGAGTTCTTATGTGCCATCATGAGACCTATCTGTAAGCAAGAGAAGATAACTCTGTGAAAATGTTTCTTGATTTGTACTTAGAAATTGTGTGCCCTTAACTGTCAAAGTTTTGTTTTATAGGCAAGCACTAAAAAAGTCGAGCGCGCTGTCCTTCTGACAGCTCTTGTTAGGTTTCCCTTTCCTGTAAGTATTAGTAGTCAATAACTAGGTCTTAACAGTGGATGGTCTGCCTGCTTCAACCGAGGGTCACTTGTTTTTACAAAGGCTAATATGTAGAAAAACTTTAAAAATCTTCTCCGAAACCAAAAGGCCTAGAGCTTAGATATTTTGCATGTGGCATTAACATAGTGGACCTTTACCAAGATTTTTTAAATTATAACACCCCCCTCCCCCACCCGGTAAAAATTGACCCCGCCCGGGTTTTTATAAAGGCTTATGTAGGAAAACCTTAAAAAAATCTTAAGAGATCACAAGCTTAGATATTTAGCATGTGGCATTGCCTAGTTGCCCTGTACTAGAATTGCCTCTCTGGCTGGTGGCTTATTTTTACAGAGGCTTAAATATGGGGAAAATGTTTTAATCTTCTTCTCGAAAACCACAAGGCCTATAGCTTAGATATTTATAATATGGCATTGCTTCGTGAACTTCTACCAAGTTTTTTCAAATCATGACCCCATGATCAAAATTGACCACGACTGGGGGTCTCTTGATTTTACATAGGCTTATATAGGAAAAACTTCAAAAATCTTTATCTCTCAGAGACGTTAGATAGTTGGCATGTATCATTGCCTAGTGGACCTCTACCAAGGATGATCAAATCATGATCCCAAGGTCAAAATTGACCCTTCCTGCTATTGATGACCTTGTATTGTAGCCAGGTGAGCGATATAGAGCCATGATGGCCCTGTTGTTTTTTGTTCCCTTTCATTTCAGGTAAACAGAGACATTCTTGTAGATGCAAGTCCTCCTCTGTATCTTTCATCAAAGAATTCCAGTTGTCACGAGAATCGCTTTCGTAATTTGCCTTTACAGCACAAGAAAAATGAAACAATTAAAACATGGCCGTTGGCAGTGGGTAGACATAGTGGTCACTTTGCAGGTTCAGTGTACTATGCATATGCTTTCATCAGGATGAGCTTGTCCAGGCTGTAACTCCTCATGCATTGAAGGATTTTGAATTGACTTCACATAATTGTTCACCACATTCGGACAGCGTGTCGTGTGCAAGACCCACGTCTGTAGCTGAAAGGTGAAGGTCACACTTGGATACTAAAGGTCAAAACCGGATACTTGAGACCTTGTGTGGGCTGTGACTTTCACATACAATGAAGGATGCATGTTTGTTCACAACAATTGGATGAGAAAGCAAGTCCCAGGTCAAAGGATCTGTGAAGAAATTTAGGTGTGTGAGTGTAAACATAATTAAATATTGCAAGTTTTGTTAAATCAGGAGCTATAACTCTCTAAGGGGCCATAAATCTCTAAGTAATCATCCAATCGAGCCTATAATCAATATCCGAGATCCTATACTCATACATGTTTTTGTAAATATGATTAAACTATTGAAGAAATGAAGGTGCTAGAGTGTTAACATTGTTAAATACTTCATTTTTAACTTACCTGAAATCTCAGAGTGAGCTATTAGGATCGCTCACCGTCCGGCGTCGGTCATACATCTTGTGTCCATTAACATTTTCCTTCAAAACTAAACTTCATTAAACTTTTAATAAATGTTCATCTTTTGAGGTAGAATCCTAGGCCACACTTTGGAGACATTGGTCTTTTTGTATCCTCTACTTAAGGATTTTCTTAAAACTTTGTCAAATGTTCACTTTATCAACATGATAATAATTAAGGAAGGTCAAGGTCACACTTAGGGGTCATTTGTATTTTGTGACCACTCAGTTTTCTCCTAATTCCCTGGAAGGATTTTCATGAAACTTTGGTCTGATAGTCACCTCTCCAAGGGTGTGCAGACTCCGAGCCAACTTAAGATGAAGGTCACATTTAGGGATCAAAGGTTTTTCTCTAAAAATTATTTCATTCATTTCATTCACGTGGGGGGGGGATATATCTATCTTTCAGACTACTTTGTTTTTTTAACTCTAGTAAAATGTTCCCCCACCTTGGTATGTCTGCCCACCTTTCAGCTCACCAAGTAGGAAGAGTCTGATATTTTCACTTCCTGTAGGTACAGAAAACTCTTGCTGAACTTAAGATATGATTTGAGTAAAGGTTACTTCCCTTGCATAGAAAAGTTCTGCTATACCTGTTATTATGGTTTACACACAAGAAGTTGAGACTATCCCAACAGTGGAAATGAAGAACTTAGAATCTGCTGATCATTGAGAGCCAGGAAAACAAGCTTTAGGTAATTCAGAAGCAGATACATTAAACTCTGCATATATAACATACCGTATATACCCGCTTATAAGGCGCACTCGACTATAAGACACATCCCTTACTAAGGTTTGGGAATTTGAGTATTTTGCTTTGACTTTCGTATAAGACGCGGCCGTATTTCACATCAGAGAAGGGTAAAAAAAATTTCAAACAAGCGTTGCTTACAGTGTAAAAATCAATGAAATTAAAATAAAACTCATCAATTTTTTCGAAGTATTTCACGTATGTCCGAAAATAAAGAAACAAACCATTTTATATTAATTATATACTATATATAGCATAATCACTGGTAAACAATTGAAATCAAACAAATTTGTATCACAATCTATTTACTTCAAAAAGTTACCCATTCATTTAATACTGGTTACATCGTAAACATTTTTTTTTCCGAAATTGCCGATTAATTATTTTTGGTTTACAGACTGAATTAACTCAGACCGTATATTTTTAGTTTGGAAGTTTAATACGGCACGGGACGGTACGCTCTTTAGCACTGTTTTGCAAATGGCTACCGAAAACGAAAGTACTCGCTGAAAAGTGAGATTTGAAGTTTTAATATCAAATGTGTCCTGATTGTTTGTTAAATTGCCTGTAGCATCCGCTTATAAGACACACCCCCCTCGTTGCACTTCAATTTCGAGTCTCAAAAATGCGTCTTATAGTCGGAAACGGACGGTATTCCAAGGCCATTTAAATTTGTTCCTTATATCCAAAGTTTGTTGTGAATAACATTAGAAGAAGTGGAGGTATATTGCTTTGTACATGCTTGTTGATCAGTTGGTATTTGATAAGTACAAGTGGGGAATACATACATTTACCCTGACAAGTGGGGAATACATACATTTACCCTGACAAGTGGGGAATACATTTACCCTGACAAGTGGGGAATACATTTACCCTGACAAGTGGGGAATTCCAAGGCCATTTAAATTTGTTCCTTATATCCAAAGTTTGTTGTGAATAACATTAGAAGAAGTGGAGGTATATTGCTTTGTACATGCTTGTTGATCAGTTGGTATTTGATAAGTACAAGTGGGGAATACATACATTTACCCTGACAAGTGGGGAATACATACATTTACCCTGACAAGTGGGGAATACATTTACCCTGACAAGTGGGGAATACATTTACCCTGACAAGTGGGGAATACATACATTTACCCTGACAAGTGGGGAATACATACATTTACCCTGACAAGTGGGGAATACATACATTTACCCTGACAAGTGGGGAATACATACATTTACCCTGACAAGTGGGGAATAACTGAATAAAAATTGCCCGTACACCCGTTTCTATAAATTCAGTTGTAAAAGTATGTTAGCATTTTTAAAGCATTTTCTCTCTTCATTCATTCTTTCAGTGTTATGGCATTTTTAAAGCATTTTCTCTCTTCATTCATTCTTTCAGTGTTATGGCAACACTGTTCAATAGTTTTATTATAACTTTTGTTAGCCCAGTTTTTCATCATCTGTTTTTAAACTGATAAAGAAGCTATGTACTTTAGGCCCTAAATGAAAATTAGCACACGCACGTTTTTAGCTCGACTATTCGAAGAATAAGGAGACTATTGCACTCGCCCCGGCGTCGGCGTCGGCGTCGGCGTCGGCGTCGGCGTCGGCGTCTGCGTTGGTTAAAGTTTTTAATAAAGTCAAATATCTTGAATACTATCAAAGGTATTGACTTGAAACTCAAAATATATCTTTACCATCAACATCTACACCTGAGGAAACAATCCCCATAACTCTGTTTTGATTTTTGACAGATTTATGCCCCTTTTTAACTTAGCATTTTTGGTTAAAGTTTTTTATAAATTCAAATATCTTGCATATTATCAAAGGTATTGGCTTGAAACTCAAAATATATCTTTACCATCAACATCTACACCTGAGGAAACAATCCTCATAACTCTGTTTTGATTTTTGACAGATTTTTGCCCCTTTTTAACTTAGAATTTTTTGGTAAAATTTTTTAATAAAGTCAAATATCCTGAATACTATCAAAGGTATTGACTTGAAACTCAAACTGTATGTTTACCATCAACATCTACACCTGAGGAAACAATCCCCATAACTCTGTTTTGATTTTTGACAGATTTATGCCCCTTTTTAACTTAGAATTTTTTGTTAAAGATTTTTATAAATTCAAATATCTTGAATACTATCAAAGGTATTGACTTGAAACTCAAAGTATGTGTCTACAATCAACATTTACACCTGAGGAAACAATCCCCATAACTCTGTTTTGATTTTTGACAGATTTATGCCCCTTTTTAACTTAGAATATTTGGTAAAAGATTTTATAAAGTCAAATGTTTTGAATACTATCAAAGGTATTGACTTGAAACTCAAAGTATGTGTCTACCATCAACATCTACATCTGAGGAAACAATCCCCATAACTCTGTTTTGATAATTGACAGATTTATGCCCCTTTTTAACTTAGAATTTTTTTTATGGACTTAAAATGTATGTTTACTGTCAACATCTTCACCAATGTTTTTGATTTTTGACATTTTATGCCCCTTTTAACTTAGAATTTTGTCACAGTTTTTACCAGACTAACATGGAAATACTCGAAATGGCTTTCTTTTGAAATATCATAGAATAATTATGCAGCATGCAGCGGTCATGCTTTTTTAATTCTGTACATTTCAATTTTGAAAAGTTACAAAGTTATTCATGATCAAATTTACAAGGTTATATATTTCTTTGAAATTATCCCCTCCTCCCTCCACTTGGCTTACAGAATCCAGAGTAAGGCTTTGAATGTAATGTACATTTACAAAGGTCTTTGAACAAGTTTCATATCTTTGACCTTAATTCTTACAGACAATTACACAATACTCCTGTTCTTTGACAAAAAACCCATTTTACCAACAACCTTTCGAATAGTCGAGCCTGCTGTCATGTGACAGCTCTTGTTCTATTTATATTAATTTGCTTTATTTAGAAAATTGTGCTGACTTCTTTTAAGACACCTTTAAAAAAATTGTTTCATTAATTGGTAGATTATTTCAAAATTATTATCTAAAGTAAAGATTGATGTGTTAAGGTCCGTGCCCATAATGAAGTTGATGAGTTACGGGGAAAGAAACTCGCGCTGTACTTGCCATTTCTATTTATCATTGATTGCTTCCAATTTCAAACTCACTTTGACATTTTTCAAAATGATTTATTGAAATTTACTTGATAAATTCATTATTCATTAGACTGTATATATTAATAGTTAATACACAAAACACGCTGAAGAAGTGTTCCTGTTTGATAAAAGAAAACTCCCGCACCACATATTTTCTTTGCCTTATTTTTTAATTTAAATACAAGAACAAATTTAATAAGCTTATTAAGATATACATTTTTGATATTTTGTTGAAATGCTGAAAGTACAATTTAATTATTATTATAGGAGTCACCCGGTGGTTGGTC
This sequence comes from Saxidomus purpurata, assembly GCA_022818135.1. NCBI lineage: Eukaryota > Metazoa > Mollusca > Bivalvia > Venerida > Veneridae > Saxidomus > Saxidomus purpurata. The sequence continues at coordinate 56,307,838 of JAFMSR010000004.1, forward strand.
GTCGGTTGGTCCGGCAGTTGGTCGGTCCATTGCATTTTCCTTGTCCGGAGCATAACTTGAAAACTACTGGTTGGAATTCAAAACAATTTCATACAATGGTCGAGTACATTGAGAGGAAGTGCAGTGCGCAGGAACCATAACTCTACCTTGACTCATTACAGAGTTATTGCCCTTTGTTACTTTTCCTTGTCCGGAGCGTAACTTTAAAACTACAGGTTGGATTTCAATACAACTTCATACAATGGTCAAGCACAACTGGAGGAAGTGCAGTGCACAAGAACCATAACTCTTTTTTGAGTAATTACAGAGTTATTGCCCTTTGTTACTTTTCCTTGTCCGGAGCATAACTTGAAAACTACTGGTTGGAATTCAATACAACTTCATACAATGGTCAATCACAATGAGAGAAAGTGCAGTGTACAAGAACCATAACTCTTTCTTTAGTTGTTATAGAGTTATTGCCCTTTTTATACCCCCGAAACGAAGTTGGGGGGTATATAGGAGTCACCTGGTGGTTGGTTGGTCGGGCGGTCTGTTGCATTTTCCTTGTCCGGAGCATAGCTTGAAAACTACTAGTTGGAATTCCATACAACTTCATACAATTGTCAAGCACATTGAGGGGAAGTGCAGTGCACAAGAACCATAACTCCATCTTGACTCATTACAGAGTTATTGCCCTTTGTTACTTTTCCTTGTCCGGAGTGTAACTTTAAAACTACTGGTGGGAATTCAATACAACTTCATTCAATGGTCAAGCACAATAAGAGGAAGTGCAGTGCACAAGAACTATGACTCTATCTTGAATAATTACAGAGTTATTGCCCTTTGTTACTTTTCCTTGTCCGGAGCATTACTTGAAAACTGGTTGGAATTCAGTACAACTTCAAACAATGGTCAAGTACATTGGGAGGAAGTGCAGTGCACAGGAAGCATAACTCTATCTTGACTCATTACAGAGTTATTGCCCTTTGTTACTTTTCCTTGTCTGGAGCATTACTTGAAAACTAGTGCTTGGAATTCAATACAACTTCATACAATGGTCTAGCACAATGAGAGGAAGTGCAGTGTACAAGAACCATAACTCTATCTTGACTAATTACAGAGTTATTGCCTAGAACAATATCTATATTTTAGTTTGTTTTTGCAAGGTATTCTGTTACTACAAACTTCCTCAGTTTATAAAGCAGTCTTTCAGGGGTATTAATCACATTTAGTGATATGCTCTGGACAAGGAAAAGTAAACTAGAGCTAACTTAATCAAAGCGTGGGAGTGCTGAAGGCCTGGGCTATAGGTACTCCCGAAAACAACTAAGACCTCATTTTAGTTGGGGGGGGGGGGGGGGGGGGGGGGGGGGGGGGGGGGTTTTTGCGGGGGGGGAAGGTATCGGGGGGGGGGGAATATATGACACAGAATGAATGATTCACAAAATATGGGTGGCAGGAAGTTGTTTTATTATAAAAGTACGTTAAATGAAAAATAATCACATACTCAACATTATAAATTGTTTAAGCCGATAAAAACAATTTGATCTTGCTTTGTACAACTTCAAGCGATATGTCTGGTATGTAATCGAAAAATATTTTACCAAGGGTGACAGAAATAAAAAAGCAATACCAGCAATGAAATATAAATACAGTACTGTACAATGTGTATAACAGAGAAAACCAAAAATGATTCTGGGTTACCTTGTAGTTGTAATCGGTGAAACCGTTCACTGGGCCTTGACATGCAGCGTCTGTCCTCGATAAATGGCAGGTGATTTTGATCACGTGAGTTCCTTCTCGGGAATGTACGTAAATTATATCTTTTTTTTGGAGAAATTTATTTTTAGGTAAATATATATGTAATCATTCATAAATAAGAAAGTTTTCAATGAAATAACATCCGAAATTTGAAAATCAAACTTCAAACTCTTATATCGAGCTCCGTACGTTTCCGTAAATTTCTGTAAATATCTGTACTTTTCCGTGATATGCATATGATTATCTTCCGTAATCAGCTAACAGCGCATTAATTTCGAAAACAGAAAAAAATGTGTAATGCAGCCCGTAAGCTATATACCTTCCGGCAATCGTTTGAAGTTGCATGTACTCTTTTTATTTGTAATATGTTCTTATCATATGCGACATTCAAATAGAAGATTGATCTGGTCTGTCTTGCACTACTTTCGCATAGCGCATGTTTACAGTTGTTATTCACACATAGCACAATTAAATTTCTTGCAGTGTTTGAAATGTGGTATGCTAACTTAGACCTAGGGGACTTTCAGACCCCAGGCCAAAAACTACTTATTGAAATTTAATACAACTTCATACAATGGTCCAGCACAATGAGAGGAAGTGCAGTGTACAAGAACCATAACTCTATCTTGACAAATTACAGAGTTATTGCCAAGGACAATATCTCTATTTTAGTTTTTTTGCAAGGTATTCTGTTACTACGAACTTCCTCAGTTTCGGGGATATTAATCACATTTAGTGATAGGTCTAGTTAATTTCTGTAATCATGGTAATCATTTATGCGCATTTTTGGAATTGTAGTCTGACAAAGCCTATTTAGCTATATGCCTTCGTCCGGCGATTCTTTTCTTTCCTATATATTATAATTTTTATTCATTTTCAACAATTAAAATTACAAAAATATACTTATTTAAGTAAGGATATAATTTGCAGTAGAAATAAGTTAATAATTTAGCAAAATACACGATAATCGAAGGATTATTCATTCACGATACATAAAACAATGTTAAACGCTTTCGTCATCTGACCGAAACTGCCCCTCATTCGCCGATCGATAAATGTTTGCGCTCTTTAATGCTGAAGAGTATGCAAGAACGGTAAGTCTGTGAAAAACCTGTATTGTCATGCTAATTCCACAAACTGAAGGGCTATGTCACCTTCCCCAAACTTGGAGAATTTGTGAATCCCGGAGGCGTCTTGATGTTTTGTTGTGTAAAATCTTTTCCTGCTTAATTTCTAAAATGAACTAAATGCCCATGTTTCAAGTAGGACAGTACCATGAATTGTTGATATGTAGCAGTGCCCACTGAAAACTTACTGATTGAATAAAGAACAGTGCAGATCATGATCAGTGTATAGGATGTGCAGTCTGATAATGATCTACACTGCTCACAAAGGCCCCCAGCAGGATTAGGGTTTAAACTTAAAGACAGCTTTTCTCTATTAAAAACAAAATTAGAGGGTTGACCACAAAACTGTCGTAATTTATATGAAATGAAGGACTTACCACAGTTTTGCAGTCAATCCTCGAAATGTGTGGATATACTGGAAGCAGTTTTCAAAATGACAGCAGCATTTTGAGGATATGTCAGTTTAGATGTTGGTGGGCCTTGTTTCAGACAACGCATGCTGTAAAAGAACACTAAATCTGTTTTAAGAAGATAACAGACATTTAAATTGGTATTTATTTCACGAAGAAAATTTGAGTGTCTATATAGCTTCAGTTTATTATGTCAATTTATGAGTAAATAAAACTATAAAGTAGTTAAATATCCTTAACATTTTGAAGGATGTGACTCCATTATTAAAGCACCGGAAAACCTTACAGCCTCAACAAATAAAGAAAAGACAGCCCTAGATTTTGATATGCATATTGCACTGGTTGTATTTTTACATACATATAAATTATGTCTAACTAGACAATAAAATTACAATATGAATGCCTAATGAATGCAGTATTTGTTTCAAAAGAAATCAGTATTCATTGAAATTTGCATCCACAGTTTGAAGTTTTATTAGAAAAACGTGATTCCTAGTGATAACCCCAAAACAACATTTTTATAAAAATGGTCTCTGCCACTTCAAACTTAGACCTTGTAACCGAAAATTCAAAAGGGAGTTTCATGCTGCGCATTTACAATGCCTCTAAAATACTGAAATCTCTCTAACATTGTATTAGCTTATGAAGCAAACATTGTGATCTAAGTATGGTGCTGGTTTACCTTTTCTTTATAACACAAATAAACAAAGTGTTACTTTTTTATGTTTCAAGTTTATTGTTTTCATATTTGATACTGTACCTATGACCACAAGTACCACTTTGACAACAATGGTGTCTATTGTGGATTGTTTAGGTGTTAGAGTTAGCCCTAACCATATAATTATGATAAAATTCTCTGTAGTTTTGAGTTTAAATGATACTTCTGGGAGAAATAATAAAATTTGACCATGATCTATGGTCAAATAATTCATTGGGGGTGTGGCGGGAGTTCTATTAACCTAAGGATATGTCATGAGAGGAGTGACCAAGTGATGTACATGTATATCTATGCGTGTGACCCATGGGCATATTTAAATAATAAGTCCTGATTCAAAATTTGATATACTATTATGTAAATTCTTACTTGTCAAAATTTTGTAAACATCTCTGAAACAACTGCACTTATTTTTCCTGAGCATCTTTGAGAACATGGCACCACAAAGAATGATGTCAAAATACACATGCTGTGATTTATTGAGTATTTAATCATGGTTTTGTTCCTTATCCTTTCAGGAAAAGATGGCAGCTAGTATATGAATTAATGAATGGGGAAGGCTGTGTGGTATGGAGTGGTGTGTTTGTATTCTCTGTTTAGTCCTAGAGTCCTTTCCCATTGCCCGGATACAGTGTTACACAGGTATGCCATTCTGAATGTTATGTATAGCCAAAGCTTTTGTTGTATGCTGCCCATAGGAAATCTGGAACGTTGTGCTGAGACCTAGTCTTTGGAAAACATATATCATGTAGTTGTTGTAAGAGTTCAACTCCAATTTCAATGGTATTTCAGTCATTTTTACAGGGGTGAAGTTTACCTTACCATAATGATTGTTCCTGGGAAAAAAAAGTACTATGTTCTGTCCTCTATTGAAACTGCCAACTTTCTTACAGAAAGAGACATGGTCGGTAGTAGAAACCCATGACCCTATAGCTATGAAAAGCGAGTGATTTCAAGTCAGCACTGAGGTGGAGAGATATCATGTAGAAGGATGGTGACAGAGTACTGTATCGTTTATTATGGTACACACCTATGACATATCATCTCGGGTACACACCTGTGACACATCATGTCAGGCATACACACCTGTGACACATTATGTCAGGCACACACACCTGTGACACATCATGTCAGGCACACACCTATGACACATCATGTCAGGCACACACACCTGTGACACATCATCTCAGGTACACACCTGTGACGCATCATCTCAGGTACACACACTTGTGACATACTATGTCAAGCACACACCTGTGACACATCATGTCAGGCGCACACCTGTGACACATTATGTCAGGCGCACACCTGTGACACATCATGTCAGTTACAAAATTATTATGGAAAATTCAAGTTTTAGGAAATATTAAGATTAGATACACTATAGACTTGCCCCCTTTCCAAAACTTGATTTTGATCAGAAACTTATATAATACATTGATTAGGTGTCATTTAAATGATCTGTTTATAAAATAAAATCTAGATCTGCTTTATTTAATATAGTAGTATTTATTCACATAAATCTTCAATTAGGAAGTTGTTACATAACTGTATTCAGTGAGGCAGTCATCATCCTCCTCCATTTTGAAATTATATGTTCAATATTTTTCCTGATTTTAAAAATCATTTCAACAATTGTCCTTATCAAAACAAGTTCTGTATGTGGAGTTTTGACTTGCAGTGTCCTTTAAAAGTGTCCAAAAAACTTCTAGTATAACCAATTCTTCAATTCTTTGTAATGATGCAATACCTATAAACAAAGTGTTCTGTTAAAAACTTTGAACTGTTAGTTGTTTCTTAGTCTAAGTGCAGTAGTAGGTTGAAAGGTACACATGATTTCTCTAAAGGTATGAAACTTTAAAACTCCACAATAAACCATTCATATTCATGTGCAGGAAATAAAATTTAAAACACTTCAGAAGAAATGCAAGCAATAAAAAATGATGCATGATCAAATATGCTTGTTATATCGTGTGGCACTAACTTACAACATATTAATGTGCTAATTTCACAGTCTGCCTTTTTAGCTTTCCTGAGCACGATGTCCTTATGGTGAGCCATTGTGACCACTCTACGTCCAGCATTGTGTGTAGTCGGCCATTGTGACCACTCTACATCCAGCATTGTGTGTAGTCAGCCATTGTGACCGCTCTACGTCCAGCATTGTGTGTAGTCAGCCATTGTGACCGCTCTACGTCCAGCATTGTGTGTAGTCAGCCATTGTGACCGCTCTACGTCCAGCATCGTGTGTAGTGAGCCATTGTGACCGCTCTACGTCCAGCATCGTGTGTAGTGAGCCATTTGTGACCGCTCTACGTCCAGCATCGTGTGTAGTGAGCCATTTGTGACCGCTCTACGTCCAGCATCGTGTGTAGTGAGCCATTGTGACCGCTCTACGTTTAGCATCGTGTGTAGTGAGCCATTGTGACCGCTCTACGTCCAGCATCGTGTGTAGTCCGCCATTGTGACTGCTCTGCGTTCAGCATCGTGTGTAGTCAGCCATTGTGACCCCTCTGCGTTCAGCATCGTGTGTAGTCCGCCATTGTGACCGCTCTACGTCCAGCATCGTGTGTAGTCAGCCATTGTGACCGCTCTACGTCCAGCGTCGTGTGTAGTCAGCCATTGTGACCGCTCTACGTCAAGCGTCATGTGTAGTCAGCCATTGTGACCGCTCTACGTCCAGCGTCGTGTGTAGTCAGCCATTGTGACCGCTCTACATCCAGCGTCGTGTGTAGTCAGCCATTGTGACCGCTCTACGTCCAGCGTCGTGTGTAGTCAGCCATTGTGACCGCTCTACGTCCAGCGTCGTGTGTAGTCAGCCATTGTGACCGCTCTACGTCCAGCGTCGTGTGTAGTCCGCCATTGTGACCGCTCTACGTCCAGCGTCGTGTGTAGTCAGCCATTGTGACCGCTCCGTGCAGCGTCGTGTGTAGTCAGCCATTGTGACCGCTCTACGTTCAGCGTCGTGTGTAGTCAGCCATTGTGACCGCTCTACGTTCAGCGTCGTGTGTAGTCAGCCATTGTGACCGCTCTACGTTCAGCGTCGTGTGTAGTCAGCCATTGTGACCGCTCTACGTTCAGCGTCGTGTGTAGTCAGCCATTGTGACCGCTCTACGTCCAGCGTCGTGTGTAGTCAGCCATTGTGACCGCTCTACGTCCAGCATCGTGTGTAGTCAGCCATTGTGACCGCTCTACGTGCAGCATCGTGTGTAGTCCGCCATTGTGACCGCTCTACGTTCAGCATCGTGTGTAGGCTGCCATTGTGACCGCTCTACGTTCAGCATCGTGTGTAGTCAGCCATTGTGACCGCTCTACGTTCAGCATCGTGTGTAGTCAGCCATTGTGAGCACTCTACGTCCAGCATCGTGTGTAGTCATCCATTGTGACCCCTCTACGTCCAGCATCGTGTGTAGTCCGCCATTGTGACCGCTCTACATCCAGCATCGTGTGTAGTCCGCCATTGTGACCGCTCTGCGTCCAGCGACGTGTGTAGTCAGCCATTGTGAGTGCTCTACGTCCAGCATCGTGTGTAGTGAGCCATTGTGACCGCTTTGCGTCCAGCATCGTGTGTAGTCAGCCATTTGGACCGTTCTACGTCCAGCATCGTGTGTAGTCACCAATTGCTTTACAGTCCCAGGAGAGCAATTACAAGCAAAAAATCTTACCAGTAGAAATTACCTTTATTTGTACCAAAAACATTCATTTGCTTTTTAGAATTAGAAATATAGGGCAGTATTTTCTTCAATAATATTGATAAAAATACGAAAGGCTTTCTGGCAACTCTTTTTCACGAAGAAACAACTTGAATATGAAAGAAAGGCATGATGTGAACATTGTTGTAGAGTGAATAGAACAATGTTCTGTCATTATCCTATCAGTATACTTATTTTTCTATATCAGTAATTTCAAAGTGATCTTTTGACTTTAAAATGCATCTACATCTGATTCCATCCAGACTTCAAAGGTATGATCCTTGGTTGGTCCTATACCTAATTTCTCAAATGGTTCCACTCCGCTGCACAAAATGGCGGCTAGAGCAAAACTTAAACGACACATCCTCTAATGAGTGGGCCAATTTCAACCAAATTTTCACAGCATTGTTGCTTGAATGGTCCTCTACCAAAAATGCTCAAACTGTTGTGCTCCACTACCCAAGATGGTCACCAGAGCGTAAAATAGAAAACCATTAAACAACTTCTTTACCACAGCACCAATTCAACCAAATTTCACATGATTGTTTCTTGGATGGTTCTCAAGCTGTTCTGCTCAGCTGCACAAAATGGCTGCCAGATCTAAAAATGGAAAACCTTTTAATAACATCTCCTCCTTAATTACTGGGCTAATTTAAACAAAACTTTGCAGGATTGTTCCTTGGACAGTTCTATACCAAAATAATATTTAAACTGTTCTGCACCACAGCAGAAAATGACTGTCGGAGCCTAAAATAGGAAAACTTTTAGACTACATCTACTTGACCACGAGGTCAGTTTGAACTAAACTTCACAGGATTATTCTGTGGATAGTCCTCTTTCAAAGTGGCCACCAGACATGATCAGGAATGACATAGATGCGATCATGTATTGCAGATATTCTGTGCTTACTCAGGTGAGCAATGTAGGACCATAATGGCCCTCTTGTATATACATATAATGATAAAAGTTAATGGTATATGACGACTGCTACCTTGCAAGCGATAAGTTATTATTCCTTTGTAGCCAGTTATTCCATGATCAACCTGATTGCATCAATTCTGTCAGATCATGATCTGCACTGTTTACTATTTGCATTAAGCACCACAATGAACTTGTAATGTTACAGTTCCGTTTGAAAGATGGGCAGATGTATTTAGCAGTGTAAAAGTTAAGGTTCCTGTATTTGCGGTTCATTATGTGAGATATTTAATTCCAGCACTGAGAGTTGACAGAGCACAGTTGGTTTAGAAGCTGACAAGTTCACACTGTCAGAGATACAGCTGCCCTCCAGGGCAGGTAAGTGAAACAGTCATATAACATTGGGATATAAAGTATTTGATACAAAGTGCAAGAAAGTTTTAACATGTACAACTGGAAATTTTTTTTACCCCCCTCCCTCCTACCAAACAAGGTTTGTGAGGGGAGGGCAGGGCTATATAGGAAACATTGACCTCTTGCTTCCCTTTATTATAAGGGGGAGGGGGCAGGGGGGGGGGGGTACTGGACTCAGCTTCTGTAGACAGAACTTTGTGGTCAGTAAATCAACCTCTGGTCAGAATTTAATGATACTTCACAGAAGTGACAAGTACAATGCTTAGTTGTGCATGGTCCATGTTTTGGGTCTCTAGGTAGAAGGTCAAGGTCACAGAGGCTCAAGGTAGTAAAATCTTGTGGACGCTAAATCTGCAAAACCCCTGGTCAGAATTTAATGATACTTGCAGAAGTGATAAGTACAATACCTAGTTGTGCATGGTCCATGTTTTTGGTCACTAGGTCAAGGTCACAGGGGCTCAACATAATAAAATCTTTTGCACTCTTAATCTCCAAAACCCCTGGTCAGAATTTAATTATACTTCACAGAAGCCTTAAGTTGTGCAGGTCCAATAATTAAAGCATCAAATGTTTCATAAATTTTATATACTGTGTCAGTGGGGTGTTCAGGGGTATTCATCACCTTCAGTGATAGTTCTAGTTTCACATGTTTTATATCACATGTTCTCACTCTGTTTTTTGCGTGTTTGCTCCATATCTCCAGAACCCTTTGACAGATTTTCATGAAATTTGGGTCAAATGTTCATAACATCGAGATGATTTGCAGAACCTATGTTTTAGCTGCACTTGATTAAAGTCAAGGTTACACTTGCACTTCGGGGTCAAAGTAACAAGACCATTACTATAACTGGAGTTTTTTTGTTAACCATACAGGCTTATAGTCACTCTATTGGGCCCTAAAGTCATGTGATCTTAAGAAAACCCTTGAAGAATGTCAATCATGCAGAACCCATATTTTAACTGCAATGTCTTAAGGTAGCAGTCACACCTGAGAGGAGTCGCAGAATTAGCAGCTTCTACAATTTTTTCAGTAGATGTTCTTTACTAATTGTAGGTATCATCAGATTGAATTAGAAATAGGGAAATCTGTTGCATAACCTTGCATCTAAGACTACTTTGCTGATTATGATAAAACTTAAGAGGGATAATTCTTTAACGTCACACTACCTATATTGCTCTGAAAATGCCTCTTCCTCCCCACCCCCTCATCCTCTGCCTGCCACTGCTACAACCACTGCATGTAAGTGTCAACATTTATTGTCACGTTGTATTTGATATTATTGTCAGGAACTGTTCACTGAATGTTAACAAAAAAGTATCCTTGCTTCAGGTGCTAAGAATTCTTTCTGACTGCTCACTAATGATATACCTCCATAGCTTGTTGCAATCCCTAATGATATGTGTAATGTTGATGCCAAAGGTATATGCAGTTTGTATTTATTGGTATGTACAGTGTGGAGAGGGTTTAATGAATTTTTGTCTAGACTGTATATAATCAGCTATATTAAACCTTTTAGCCCTGTAGACTATGTGCTGGACATTTCTTATTACTGTATTTTATTACCATAGAGGATAATTTCGCAGGCTACAGATGGTTTCCGACAGTTAGGCTCTCTTTTATGTCTGCTAATTTATAAAACAGAATATTCTCAGATGCGGTCATTGCTTCGTCTGTGCCGTCTGCATTGGTTCGTCTTTCTTCACTCACTGACCACAACTACCTTGTAGGATCAGTCTAGACGCAATGTGACAGGACACGTGTATTCAAGCTGACCTAGTTTGAGCTCACCTGGCACAAAATGCATGTTAAATTTTGGACCAGGGGTTTGGATTTTGGATTCTGCTTAACCCTAGCAAGAGCAGAGTTACAGTCTTTGACTTAGTGGAAATATCTGAGCAATAATTTAACTTTACTTGGGAATAGTTTTCTCAAACTATATAGAGAGGTTGGTCAGACCCAGAAGAAGACTCCTAGTGATTTTAATCTGACTTGGTGAGAGTCACAGCAACCTATGACTGTCAAAGGGTTTCAAGAAAACCTTGTTTGAAATTTTAATAGCAGTAACTAAGCAGAAAAGTATATGATATTCACATTAAGTCCTCCAACAACTGCAATATTAAGTCATCGGAATTTCCCCCAGCGCAAAATATAGGAAGTCTATAAATTTATTATGTTTAATAAAACTTGCAGACTTCCATATTTTCACATATTACTGTAATGTCAGACTGTAGGTAAAATGTTAATTACAGTGTCAAAGCAGCACTTTTACTGTTGAACAATGTGAAAGTTTTATGATTAGGGAATGCAGGCTTTGAATAAATACCTGGGCTTTCTCCATTTCAATTTGTTTTGGGCATCAGATGGTTGGTATGGTAGTGGTTGGGGTGTATTACAGTGATTCATGTATCAATAGTCGTTTGATATGAGTTCATTTGATATGGATTAACAGTGAGGGTGAATGGACAACTGTTCTGAGAAGCAACTGACCTAAGACAGCCCCTTGATGTAGAGGTATATATACACTGTAGACATCCCCAAGTTGTAGAGGTATACCCACACTTTAGACAGCCCCCTGTTGTAGAGGTTTATACATGCTTTAGACAGCCACCAGTTTTAGAGGTATACCCACACTGTAGACATCCCCAAGTTGTAGAGGTATATCCCCACTTTAGACAGCCTGGTTGTAGAGGTTTTTACATGCTTTAGACAGCCACCAGTTGTAGAGGTATACCCACACTTTAGACAGCCCCCAGTTGTAGAGGTATATATACACTTTAGACAGCCCCCAGTTGTAGAGGTATACCCACACTTTAGACAGCCCCCAGTTGTAGAGGTATACCCACACTTTAGACAGCCCCCTGTTGTAGAGGTATACCCACACTTTAGACAGCCCCCAGTTGTAGAGGTATACCCACACTTTAGACAGCCCCGCAGTTGTAGAGGTTTTTACATGCTTTAGACAGCCCCCAGTTGTAGAGGTATACCCACACTTTAGACAGCCCCCAGTTGTAGAGGTATACCCACACTTTAGACAGCCCCCAGTTGTAGAGGTATACCCACACTTTAGACAGCCCTCTGTTGTAGAGGTATATATACACTTTAGACAGCCCCCTGTTGTAGAGGTATACCCACACTTTAGACAGCCCCCAGTTGTAGAGGTATACCCACACTTTAGACAGCCCCCAGTTGTAGAGGTATACCCACACTTTAGACAGCCCCCTGTTGTAGAGGTATACCCACACTTTAGACAGCCCCCAGTTGTAGAGGTATACCCACACTTTAGACAGCCCCCAGTTGTAGAGGTATACCCACACTTTAGACAGCCCCCAGTTGTAGAGGTATACCCACACTTTAGACAGCCACCAGTTGTAGAGGTATACCCACACTTTAGACAGCCCCCTGTTGTAGCAGTATATATACACTTAAGACAGCCCCCTGTTGTAGAGGTATACCCACACTTTAGACAGCCCCCTGTTGTAGAGGTATACCCACACTTTAGACAGCCCCCTGTTGTAGAGGTATACCCACACTTTAGACAGCCCCCAGTTGTAGAGGTATACCCACACTTTAGACAGCCCCCTGTTGTAGAGGTATACCCACACTTTAGACAGCCCCCAGTTGTAGAGGTATACCCACACTTTAGACAGCCCCCAGTTGTAGAGGTATACCCACACTTTAGACAGCCCTCTGTTGTAGAGGTATATATACACTTTAGACAGCCCCCTGTTGTAGAGGTATACCCACACTTTAGACAGCCCCCAGTTGTAGAGGTATACCCACACTTTAGACAGCCCCCAGTTGTAGAGGTATACCCACACTTTAGACAGCCCCCTGTTGTAGAGGTATACCCACACTTTAGACAGCCCCCAGTTGTAGAGGTATACCCACACTTTAGACAGCCCCCAGTTGTAGAGGTATACCCACACTTTAGACAGCCCCCAGTTGTAGAGGTATACCCACACTTTAGACAGCCACCAGTTGTAGAGGTATACCCACACTTTAGACAGCCCCCTGTTGTAGCGGTATATATACACTTAAGACAGCCCCCTGTTGTAGAGGTATACCCACACTTTAGACAGTCCCCTGTTGTAGAGGTATATCCACACTTTAGACAGCCCCCAGTTGTAGAGGTATATATACACTTTAGACAGACCCCTGTTGTAGAAGTATATCCACACTTCAGACAGCCCCCTGTTGTAGAGGTATATATACACTTTAGACAGCCCCCTGTTGTAGAGGTATACCCACACTTTAGACAGCCCCCTGTTGTAGAGGTATATATACACTTTAGACAGCCCCCGGTTGTAGAGGTATATATACACTTTAGACAGCCCCCAGTTGTAGAGGTATACATACACTTTAGACAGCCCCTGGTTTTAGAGGTATATCCACACTTAATACAGTCTCTAGTTGTAGAGGTATATCCACACTTTAGACAGCCTCTAGTTGTAGAGGTATATCCCCACTTTAGACAGCCTCTAGTTGTAGAGGTATATCCCCACTTTAGACAGCCTCTAGTTGTAGAGGTATATCCCCACTTTAGACAGCCTCTAGTTGTAGAGGTATATCCACACTTTAGACAGCCTCTAGTTGTAGAGATATATCCCCACTTTAGACAGCCTCTAGTTGTAGAGGTATATCCCCACTTTAGACATCCTCTAGTTGTAGAGATATATCCCCACTTTAGACAGCCTCTAGTTGTAGAGATATACCCACACTTTAGACAGCCACCAGTTGTAGAGGTATACCCACACTTTAGACAGCCCCCTGTTGTAGCAGTATATATACACTTTAGACAGCCTCTAGTTGTAGAGATATACCCACACTTTAGACAGCCACCAGTTGTAGAGGTATACCCACACTTTAGACAGCCCCCTGTTGTAGCAGTATATATACACTTTAGACAGCCTCTAGTTGTAGAGATATATCCCCACTTTAGACATCCTCTAGTTGTAGAGGTATATCCCCACTTTAGACAGCCTCTAGTTGTAGAGATATACCCACACTTTAGACAGCCTCTAGTTGTAGAGATATACCCACACTTTAGACAGCCACCAGTTGTAGAGGTATACCCACACTTTAGACAGCCCCCTGTTGTAGCAGTATATATACATTTAGACATCCTCTAGTTGTAGAGATATATCCCCACTTTAGACATCCTCTAGTTGTAGAGGTATATCCCCACTTTAGACAGCCTCTAGTTGTAGAGATATACCCACACTTTAGACAGCCTCTAGTTGTAGAGATATATCCCCACTTTAGACATCCTCTAGTTGTAGAGATATATCCCCACTTTAGATAGCCTCTAGTTGTAGAGGTATATCCCCACTTTAGACAGCCTCTAGTTGTAGAGGTATATCCCACACTTTAGACAGCCTCTAGTTGTAGAGGTATATCCCCACTTTAGACAGCCTCTAGTTGTAGAGATATACCCACACTTTAGACAGCCTCTAGTTGTAGAGGTATATCCCCACTTTAGACAGCCTCTAGTTGTAGAGATATATCCCCACTTTAGACATCCTCTAGTTGTATAGATATATCCCCACTTTAGACATCCTCTAGTTGTAGAGGTATATCCCCACTTTAGACATCCTCTAGTTGTAGAGGTATATCCCCACTTTAGACAGCCTCTAGTTGTAGAGATATACCCACACTTTAGACAGCCTCTAGTTGTAGAGATATATCCCCACTTTAGACATCCTCTAGTTGTAGAGGTATATCCCCACTTTAGACAGCCTCTAGTTGTAGAGGTATATCCCCACTTTAGACAGCCTCTAGTTGTAGAGGTATATCCCCACTTTAGACAGCCTCTAGTTGTAGAGGTATATCCCCACTTTAGACATCCTCTAGTTGTAGAGATATATCCCCACTTTAGACATTCTCTAGTTGTAGAGGTATATCCCCACTTTAGACATCCTCTAGTTGTAGAGATATATCCCCACTTTAGACATCCTCTAGTTGTAGAGGTATATCCCCACTTTAGACATCCTCTAGTTGTAGAGATATATCCCCACTTTAGACAGCCTCTAGTTGTAGAGATATATCCCCACTTTAGACATCCTCTAGTTGTAGAGATATATCCCCACTTTAGACATCCTCTAGTTGTAGAGGTATATCCCCACTTTAGACATCCTCTAGTTGTAGAGGTATATCCCCACTTTAGACAGCCTCTAGTTGTAGAGATATACCCACACTTTAGACATCCTCTAGTTGTAGAGATATATCCCCACTTTAGACATCCTCTAGTTGTAGAGGTATATCCCCACTTTAGACAGCCTCTAGTTGTAGAGGTATATCCCCACTTTAGACAGCCTCTAGTTGTAGAGATATATCCCCACTTTAGACATCCTCTAGTTGTAGAGATATATCCCCACTTTAGACAGCCTCTAGTTGTAGAGGTATATCCCCACTTTAGACAGCCTCTAGTTGTAGAGGTATATCCCCACTTTAGACAGCCTCTAGTTGTAGAGGTATATCCCCACTTTAGACAGCCTCTAGTTGTAGAGGTATATCCCCACTTTAGACATCCTCTAGTTGTAGCGATATATCCCCACTTTAGACATCCTCTAGTTGTAGAGATATATCCCCACTTTAGACAGCCTCTAGTTGTAGAGATATATCCCCACTTTAGACAGCCTCTAGTTGTAGAGATATACCCACACTTTAGACCGCCTCTAGTTGTAGAGGTATATCCCCACTTTAGACAGCCTCTAGTTGTAGAGGTATATCCACACTTTAGACAGCCTCTAGTTGTAGAGGTATATCCACACTTTAGACAGCCTCTAGTTGTAGAGATATACCCACACTTTAGACAGCCTCTAGTTGTAGAGATATACCCACACTTTAGACATCCTCTAGTTGTAGAGGTATATCCCCACTTTAGACAGCCCCCTAGTTGTAGAGGTATATCCCCACTTTAGACAGCCTCTAGTTGTAGAGATATACCCACACTTTAGACAGCCTCCAGTTGTAGAGGTATACCCACACTTTAGACAGCCTCTAGTTGTAGAGGTATATCCCCACTTTAGACAGCCTCTAGTTGTAGAGGTATATCCCCACTTTAGACAGCCTCTAGTTGTAGAGATATACCCACACTTTAGACAGCCACCAGTTGTAGAGATATACCCACACTTTAGACAGCCTCTAGTTGTAGAGGTATATCCCCACTTTAGACAGCCTCTATTTGTAGAGATATACCCACACTTTAGACAGCCACCAGTTGTAGAGATATACCCACACTTTAGACAGCCTCTAGTTGTAGAGGTATATCCCCACTTTAGACAGCCTCTAGTTGTAGAGATATACCCACACTTTAGACAGCCACCAGTTGTAGAGATATACCCACACTTTAGACAGCCTCTAGTTGTAGAGATATACCCACACTTTAGACAGCCTCTAGTTGTAGAGGTATATCCACACTTTAGACATCCTCTAGTTGTAGAGATATATCCCCACTTTAGACAGCCTCTAGTTGTAGAGATATACCCACACTTTAGACAGCCACCAGTTGTAGAGGTATACCCACACTTTAGACAGCCCCCTGTGTAGAGATATATACACTTTAGACAGCCTCTAGTTGTAGAGATATATCCCCACTTTAGACATCCTCTAGTTGTAGAGGTATATCCCCACTTTAGACAGCCTCTAGTTGTAGAGGTATATCCACACTTTAGACAGCCTCTAGTTGTAGAGGTATACCCACACTTTAGACAGCCTCTAGTTGTAGAGGTATATCCCCACTTTAGACAGCCTCTAGTTGTAGAGGTATATCCCCACTTTAGACAGCCTCTAGTTGTAGAGGTATATCCAGTGGAAATTCAGGAGTATCTCTGTTGAAGTTGAAGTCAGTGTTAAGATTAATACACCTGCATTTAGTTGTCACCTGTGTAATTAAAGCGCTTTATTTGACCTCCTGTGTTACACTTCGGTTATATGTTTTCAATATCATATAAAACATGGACCATTATTAATGTTATATGTAGAGATGGCAACGAGTACTCGAGTATTCAAGTACTCGCTCGAATGTCCGAATACTAGATCGGCAAAACGGTATTCGAGTACTCGAAAAAAAATACAAATAATTGGCAAAAGTCACATCATATATAAAATGATTTAAAATCATATATTGGTTTTTGGTTCCAACTAACAGCCTTAACTTGTCATTATTCTAATTCAGAATCGTTATCAAAACAAGCCAGGTGATGTGCGAAATTTCTATTGTTTAATCCGTTAGGTAGGCCCCTAAATGCAATATACAAGTTGACAGTTTGACATGCAGGTATTGTTATGATTCTGTGCCGCTTATGATCTTAACAAAACAATATAGACGTAAGATATTGGGTTGCAGATTTCGCAGTTTGTTTAGAAATTAAAATTAAGTGCATAATAGCAATTACACTATGTCGCCTTTGCATTTGTTCGATAAACTGTAAATGCGGGTCTTGTAAGCAGAAGTGTGCGGAGAAAAGATAATTATGGCTCACCAGAAAAAATTCAAGAAATGTAACTCATTTTTCCTAAATCGTATAGATAGAATATAGCAGTCTTTCAAGGTTTCTTTTCTGAATATCTCAGTAATCTGCACACTTGCCTGTCAACTTATAAGTTAAATTTTAAATATGCCTCCGACGAAATCATCTTTTTGAAAATATTTTAAGCGGTGTAGTGATGACAAGGTAGGGTGATGTTAAAACAGTGAAATGTACTCTCTGTAGTATAGAACTTATATACTCTGGTATTTCGAACACGTGAATGACCTTTTTTCGAGTACTCAAGTACTCGATGGGAAGAAGGAGCGAGTACTCGAATATCAATTTTGGTATTCGTTGCCATCCCTACAGTTATATGCATCACAAGGACCAACAAGAACTATCTTTAACAAAAATCGTCGGTGCAATTACAATACATAAATTATAAAAGCGATTGGTAGCTAGATTTTATAGTAAAAAATCTTGTCAAGTTTAATTTTTATGCAGTCAGAGGCGCCAAATGAGAAAAAGTGGGAACACTGGCCAGGATGCAAACCCGAGGCCCTGTGCATACAGCTTGTAAGAACTAACGCTCTACGGACTGATGTTATACAATTTCTCCCCATTGTGATAAAGTCTGTACTGTGACATTTGCATCAAGAAAACAAACTTAAACATTGCTTTTCTTGTCAAATATGTTACTTGAAATATTATACAATTATGGACTTGTGAGGCATTAAATATGATGTGATATTCACCAGAAGAGGGTAATATTGAAGGAGGCGATAGCCGAGGTCAATATTGATCTATTCTGGTGGATATTACATTGTATTCATTGTCACAGGGGTCCATAAATGTTTTATTATATGCATAATGCTTATTTCATGCTCAAAAAAGCAAGTTTTGGGTATTTTATGAATACAATACTTAAAATTGCGTGGACGATAGGGCTGTAACGATACATTCGAATATTCGATTTAGTCGAATACAGCTTTGTCCGAATTGTATTCGTTATTCGCCATGTGCTGAACCGAATATTTACGAATATAGATAAAAATTGCATGATTTAAACTAAAATCATTTGAATTTACCTAAAACAGATGAAATCTACTGAAAACGCTTCCGTTTCATAGCGCATTTTGCACTATTTCGTCGTAATACCCCACCCACAACAGTTGACAGATATTTTCACGACATTTATTTAATAAGTCGTCGGGCCGATATTTGATGTTGGTTTACAATTGAATAAATGATTTTCATAACTTTCTGGGTTTTAAACTGATTGAATTCATTTAAATTTCACATTCAATTAAAATTTGATATCAACAAGTGGGAATTCCCATTTTACGACATCCAAAAACCGTCTACATCAACAACATGTCTAGCATCGAGAACCGTTGAAATCGTAGATCGTCTTTACTCTATAGTCGTGTCTAGTCATTTTTTAGTAATTTTAACTAAACAGTTCTAGTCATTTGAACCCAGAGCTTTTTAAGTTACATGTTTACTCAGTGTTTTTTTTTTACGTTTGAACAGCATTATTTCACAGTAATTTGAGTACAAAGAAAGTACTATTATCTAGTCAGCAGACTGTAATATATTGTTGGCAAAAGCCATATAATGTTCACTTGTTCAATGACTTTAGTATAGTATTCATATTCATGAATAAATATTCGTATTCGTCACCCTGTATTCGTGATACGTATCGTATTCGCCCCTTAGTGTATTCGTTACAGCCCTAGTGGACGACATCAGTATTCCTATGTCATTTTAGTGACGTTGACAGCGTTTTGATTCAAGCACCATTAACATTCAATTCAATGCAAGACGAGGTAAAGAAAATAACTGTTTTAAATATAGAAATAATATTTACTGGGGGAAAACCTGGACATGAATTAGATCTAGATGTGACTGTGTCCTCTTTAGCTGTATAGATAGTACAAATTCACTAAGTGTCAAGCTCTTTATTCTAAAGCTGAAATCATCAATGTTGTTCCTTGTCCATAATAATGTGAAGATCTGGTTCCCCAAGAATTGTCTAGACTGGTTTCCCAGCTACAGAACTGTCTAGACTGGTTCCCTGAATTGTCTGGACTGGTTCCCAAAGAATTATCTTGACTGGTTCTCAAGCTGCAGAATTGTCTAGACTGTCAGACAAGGTCTGCATGAGAGACTCTCTAGAGGACATTAATGTTTCATCAATCTTATTTTAAAGCATCTCTTGGTGAAAAACATGAAATAATAATTTATTGGTTATTAATTTTCATGCCCCTAAAGTAACTTGGGGCGAGATGTAGAAAACAATTATCTTGTCTGTCTATCTGTCTGTATGTCTGTTCCCATTTCTTTGTCCAAAGCATAACTCCAAAGGCCTGAAAGGAAATTTCTTGAAACTTCATACAGTGATACAGAACAATGAGGGGAAGTGCAGTGCCCAAGAACTATAATGTTGTATTGCCTTATTTTGTAATTATCTCCCTTTATTGATTTTTTTGTCCTGAGTATTAAAGGAAATTACTTGAAACTTCACACAGTGATGGAGTACAATGAGAGGATATGCAGTGTACTAGAATCATAACTTTACCTTGCCTGAGTTTAACTCACCTGGCACAAAGTGCCAGAGTGAGCTATTAGGATCGTTCACCGTCCTGCGTCCGTAGTATGTCGTACGTCATACGTCAGTTAAAATTTTCCTTCAAACGACATCTCCTCTGAAACCACAGGGCCGATGATGAAACTTGGCAGAGATGTTCCTTGCATGAAACCCTTTCATAGTTGTTCAGATAATTCCATTCCATGCAGAAACTTTGGTTGCCATGGCAACAGAAAGGAAAAATTTTAAAATAATTCTTCTCAAGAAAATAAGTAGGCCTAGGGCTTAGATATTTGGCATATGGCATAACCTAGTGGACCTCTACAAAGAATATTCAAATTATGACCCCCTAGTCAAAATTGCCCGCACAGGGGGTCACTAGTTTTTACATAGGCTTATATAGGAAAAACTTAAAAATCTTCTTCTCTGAAACCACAAAGCTTAGTTTCGATATTTAGCATGTAGCATTGCCTAGTGGACCTTTACTTAGATTGTTCGAATTATGACCCCCGGATCAGAATTGACCTGGATTTTACATAGGCTTATATAGAAAAAAATTTACAAATCTTTATTTCTGAAACCACAAGGCCTAGTGCTAAGATATTTGGCATTTATCATCGCCTAGTTGACATCTTCAAACAGTGTTCAAATCATGTCCCCCGAGTCAAAATTGACCCTTTCTGCTACTGATAACATTGTTTTATAGCCAATGGTAGCCAGGTGAGCAAGATAGGTCATCTTGGCCCTCTTGTATAATTATCTCAAATCATTACATTTTCTTGTCCAGAGCTTAAATCATGTGAGTTGGTCAGAAGGTTTGTCCTGTCTGTTTGTGTTTATGATATATAGCTTAGGGCTGAAGTTTAGACGTCTGTGGTCATAAGTAGGTCTCAGATGAGCGATACAGGGCCATCTTGGCCCTCTTGTTTCATTATCCCAATTGGAATAATTTCTTGCCCAGAGCATAACTCTTAAAGTGCAAGGAAATCCATTCAAATTGCATACAGCGAGAGAAGACATAATGGGCAATGCAGTGCTCAAGAACCATAACTCTACCTTGCCTAATTCTTCAATTACCCCCCTTTGATTCATTTTCTTTTACAGAACATAACTCGAACCATAATTTATATTGCCTTATTTTTTAATTATTATTGAATTTTCATCTCATAGTAATCAGCATCTCGTCTCATAACAATCAGCATCTCCTCTCATAACAATCAGCATCTCCTCTCATAACAATCAGCAACTGTCTCATAACAATCAACATCTCGTCTCATATCTTGTCTCATAATAATCAGCATCTCGTCTCATAACAATTAGCATCTTGTCTCATAATAATCAGCATCTCGTCTCATAATAATCAGCATCTCGTCTCATAATAATCAGCATCTCGTCTCATAGCAATCAGCATCTCGTCTCATGATAATCAGCATCTCCTCTCATCACAATTAGCATCTTGTCTAATAACAATCACCATCTCGTCTCATAATAATCAGCATCTCCTCTCATCACAATTAGCATCTTGTCTCATAACAATCAGCATCTCGTCTCATAAC
The DNA here is from genome assembly GCA_022818135.1 of Saxidomus purpurata. Taxonomy (NCBI): domain Eukaryota; kingdom Metazoa; phylum Mollusca; class Bivalvia; order Venerida; family Veneridae; genus Saxidomus; species Saxidomus purpurata. Next base: position 56,329,475 of record JAFMSR010000004.1, read on the forward strand.
AATCAGCATCTTGTCTCATAACAATCAGCATCTCGTCTCATAATAATCAGCATCTCCTCTCTATTAACATCTTGTCTCATAACAATCAGCATCTCGTCTCATAATAATCAGCATCTCGTCTCATAACAATTAGCATCTTGTCTCATAATAATCAGCATCTCGTCTCATAACAATTAGCATCTTGTCTCATAATAATCAGCATCTCGTCTCATAATAATCAGCATCTCGTCTCATAATAATCAGCATCTTGTCTCATAATAATCAGCATCTCGTCTCATAACAATTAGCATCTCGTCTCATAATAATCAGCATCTTGTCTCATAATAATCAGCATCTCGTCTCATAATAATCAGCATCTTGTCTCATAATAATCAGCATCTCGTCTCATAATAATCAGCATCTCGTCTCATAATAATCAGCATCTCGTCTCATAATAATCAGCATCTCGTCTCATAATAATCAGCATCTCGTCTCATAATAATCAGCATCTCGTCTCATAATAATCAGCATCTCGTCTCATAACAATTAGCATCTTGTCTCATAATAATCAGCATCTTGTCTCATAATAATTAGCATCTTGTCTCATAATAATCAGCATCTTGTCTCATAATAATCATCATCTTATCAGCATCTTGTCTCATGACAATCAGCATTCTTTTCTTGTAACTGTCAGCATTTTGTCTTGAAATAGACCGTCTGTACAATAGCTCTGTCTTGTAATAATCAGCATCTGGTCTTTTAACAATCAGCATCTGGTCTTGTAACAATCAGCATTTCGTCTTGAAATAGTTAACATCTGGTCTTGTAACAATTAGCATCTTGTCTAGTTACAATCAGCCTCTTATCTTGTAACAATTAGCCTTGTTTTGTAACAATTCTAAACATCTCATCAACAGTTGAAGGAAGGTATCTGCACTGGCAATAAATTATCTGAGAGTTTAACAAATAAAAAACAAAACAGGAAATGCAAGCAGTTTTAATTTCCTCTGCTGCTGATTTTTGTTCAGTGTAACCTGATGACCAGTTCCATTGTTTTCTTGATTCCAGAAGACCAGAAATAAAGTTTACCAAGTCAAGAATTACCAGCAAGAAGAACAAAAAGACAGTTACAAATTACAAACAAGACAAGAAAGGAAATCATAAACAAAGAGGAGAGAAAAAGATCAGAGCAAGCTTATTGTTACCATGGTGGCAACCAATGATGGTTGAGCTCAGGTCTAAATACCATGTGATGATGTAAATATCATGTGTTGGTATGTAAACTAATAAATTGGATGTGAAATATTTAACTGAATTTTATTTGCAGGATTTTCATGAAACTTGGGTCACATGTTCATCTCCTAAACAGGTGTAGACCACATGTTACAACGGCGCAGCCTCAAGGTCAATTGATTTAACTTTGGTCCAAAAATATGTTTAATATAGAGTTCATGTAGAAGTTGTGTTACCACAGGAATGTCTCGCATTCAAAGGCACAACTTTAGGGAGTTTTGTCTGGGCTCTGAATTTTTAACTGCATTAAAGTGTTTTCATTATTTAATGTATGTTTGATGTTTGTCGCTTTAAGAGAACCAATGCTACAGCCTTCAGGGCAAGGTCACAACTAAAAGACGATGATTACAGACTATAAAAAGACTTTGAAATTTGGAGAAAAAAAGGTGAGTTTGTCCGAGTAATAACACTATAAAAAACGTGACCACATAGACTGATCATGTGACGGCGCACTGTTTGATGTGTTTATCATGTGTTTGCTTACTATATGTTATGTTTCCAGTTCAACTCAGATTATGTGGAGTTTGATTAACCTGTTACTGATCATGTGATGTAAAACTGTAGAATATATCTTCATGAACGGATTGTGTGATACTGATTATTGAATGTTCTTAATGCTGATCATTTGCTTCCTTATTAAAATTTGTATTCATTTGGACTGATTGAGTAGCACATGTAGCAGTAAGGTTTGCTGATTACTGATCATGTGATATAACACTGCAAAATGTGTCAACACGGACTTATGTGATATCACTCTCATGTGCTGATCATGATTGTGTTCTAATATTGTATTATGTACTAGGTTTACCAGTTAAGGAAACATCACAGAAAGGTTCAAATTTTCATCTTTATAATTATTACAAGTAATTTATGTCATGAGGTAGAATGTATCACTTTTACCATTATGCAGCAGGCAACTGGTCTCCAGATATTTTGCAGGATGCCATATCAATTAAGACCAAGAGACAAGTTACCACAGTAGTCTAATGCTATACAGGTTTTACTTGTTTTTTTTCTGTTCAGCCATGTCAAATACATGCAGGATCAATCTTAAGTAGTGAATTTCTAACCTTAAAAAAAAAGAGAAACACAGTGAAATTAAAACAGAGTTTTAAGTGATTTCCATTTACTGCTCGTCTCGATGTTTTTTATTGACAGAAAATCAGCAGGTCAGACAAGAAACTTTTTAAAGACATTAGTTGCTGTTGCAGAGTGTATTAAGGCATTAAATGGCAACAGTCATTAAATTCAAGCCATAAAAGCACAAATGCAATTTCTTTGATTCCTTGTATAGCATAACATGTACTAGTAAATTCCCATTATTCCTAAAATTTATTTCTAGATTATTTCCAGTTACTTCTGAATAATTGTTTCAAATTTCTCCGTTATTGTCTTGTGGCCATTTTACCCAGAAGTTCTTGAATAAAGTAGAAGGAAGATTTCTAATGTTATTCATGCTATAGCTTGTGGCTTGTTCAATTTTTATTTTTGCTATATACCTGCCCAGTGTCATAATTAAGTTTTGTATTGCAAAGCAATGTTTAAATTACATCTTCTGTTAATTGATCATTTCCCAGCAGTAGCAGTATTTATCCTGAGTACAGTGAGTCTTCCATATTTAAGGACAGTGTTGTCTTCATTTATGGACAGTGTTGTCTATGGTGTTTAAGGACAGTGTTGGCTTCAGTGTTTATGGACAGCATTGTTTTCAGTGTTTATGGACAGTGTTGTCTTCAGCGTTTATGAACAGTGTTGTCTTCAGCATTTATGGACAGTGTTGTCTTCAGTGTTTATAGACAATGTTGTCTTCAGTGTTGTCTTCAGTGTTTATGGACAGTGTTGTCTTCAGTGTTTATGGACAGTGTTGTCTTCAGCGTACATGCCCAGTAGACATCATGGGGTTAGGGTTTGAGTACATCTTGGCATTGTGAGGTTCTTTGAGTTCATTCCATGGGGTTAAAAATGGTAGTGTGGGGTCAAATAATTTCATTGTGGGGTTAAAAAAGATCAAAGAAAGATCAAAGGGATAACTTCACAAAGTCTGTTTGGTAAGTACGTCCATTTATGGACAATGTTGTCTTCAGTGTTGTCATATTTGTCTTCAGAGTTTTTGGACAGTGTTGTCATATTTGTCTTCAGTGTTTCTGGACACTGTTGTCTTCAGTGTTTATGGACAGTGTTGTCTTCAGTGTTTATGGACAGTGTTGTCTTCAGTGTTTATGACAGTGTTGTTATATTTGTCTTCAGAGTTTTTGGACAGTGTTGTCATATTTGTCTTTAGTGTTTATGAACAGTGTTGTCATATTTGTCTTCAGAGTTTTTGGACAGTGTTGTCATATTTGTCTTTAGTGTTTATGAACAGTGTTGTCATATTTGTCTTTAGTGTTTATGAACAGTGTGGTCATATTTGTCTACAGTGTTTATGGACAGTGTTGTCATATTTGTCTTTAGTGTTTATGAACAGTGTGGTCATATTTGTCTTCAGTGTTTATGGACAGTGTTGTCATATTTGTCTTTAGTGTTTATGAACAGTGTGGTCATATTTGTCAACAGTGTTTATGGACAGTTTTGTCATATTTGTCTTTAGTGTTTATGATGAATGTTGTAATCAATGTGACTGCTTTAAGGAAGGTGACTATTTTTATCAAGGTGAATGCTGTTATCAAGATGACTGCTTTTAGCAAGGTGACTGTTTTTATCAAGACAACTATTGTTTTCAAGGTGACTGCTGTTATCAAGGTAACTGTTGTTAGCAAGGTGACTGCTTTTAACAAGGTGACTGCTTTAAGCAACGTGACTGTTGTTATCAAGGTAACTGCTGTTGTAAAGGTGACTGCTTTTATCAAGGTAAATGCTGTAAGCAAGGTGACTTGTTATCAAGGTGACTTGTTTTCAAGGTGACTGCTTTTTTCAAGGTGACTGCTTCTATCAAGACAAATGTTGTTATCAAGGTGACTGTTGTTATCAAGACAAATGTTGTTATCAAGGTGACTGTTGTTATCAAGGTGACTGCTTTTATCAAGGTGACTGCTTCTATCAAGGTGACTGCTTCTATCAAGACAAATGTTGTTATCAAGGTGACTGTTGTTATCAAGACAACTGTTTTTATCAAGGTGACTGTTGTTATCAAGGTGACTGTTGTTATCAAGGTGACTGCTTTTAGCAAGTAGACTGCTGTAGCTAGGATTATACATTGGTCAAAAAAAGTAAATCATAACAAATAAAACATAAAAAGTTGCACTAATTCAATTGATTTCTACATTACTGATATTATGTCTTACTGATTAAAATTCTTTACAAGTTTTGTCAAAGGACCGTTTTATTCAAAAAATTAAAAGGATTGCAACCAAACTTCAAATTCTAGCAAGAATAGGACAAATTAGTGAACATACCTGCTATAGTTCAGTCAATCTTTTATAAACACTTATTGCACAGTGTTTGGGTGGATAGCTATTTATTATAAAATGTCACTTTATTATGGCACAATGTGTATAAACACAACATTTCCTGATATAATGTTCTTCTTAAAAAAAACTTATTCATTTCTTATTTAACATACATTTAGCTCATTTTTAACATTTTGAGAAAATGACCTGGGTATTACAGGGAATGCCTATTTAACAGAAAATGACCATGGAAGAGCAATTCATTGTATTAAGGCGTACAAAACTGTCTAGCATGGTTTATAGTCTATGGAGCCTGAAATGTCCCATCTTCCAATTTTATTGTCCAGTTTCAAACTATTAAAATGCCAAATTAACTTTTGATGGCTCTCCATTTATTTTACAGAACAGGGGAGACAAATGTGGAAAAATGCAACAAAAAATTATAACTACATTAGAGTTTAGTTAGTCCAAACTGTATATTTGTGAGCGATTCTGTTACTTTTATATTATTTTATATTTTATTTATTTATGTGAAATTAATGACATTTTAGAAGAAATCAGCAACACTATTTAGTTCAAAAGATGATATAAATTACACAAACCTTGTGGGTGTAAAGTGATAAGTGGTAGTCGACTGTTACTGCCACCCTCTCACTATGACTTATATTTTTTCTATTCAGGCCTAAAAAAAAAGGTCATTTCCTGCGATCCTCCTTTTTACCCCCCCCCCCCCGATCCAAACTTTTTTATGACCCTGAAAAAAATTGGCATGAAGAAAATTTCTACTTTCAAGGTGTCTGTATAAATTTTACATCAAAGACATAGTAAAAGCTAAAAACTGTTATGGGTACCCATCAAATTACAAATTTACATCAAAAAAAAAAAAATTGTACCTACCAACCCATCGTTTTTTCAGCATGTTACAGGAAACAGACATATTTTTTAGGCCTTATCCCATCAATCAGTTGTTTTGTATAAACATTTAGGGAAAAAAAATATACTACAACATTATTTCAAACACAAGTATTTTTCTGACTGGCCTCATGAATATGGACTTAACTATACATTTAGCTGTGCAGACCCTGTAATTATCCCTTTTTATGTCTGCTTTTTAATGATGCTGCCGGGGTTTTTTTTGTATTTGAAATATGCAATTTGACACAATGACCTTTTTTCAGTAGTCTATTATTGAACATTTGTAACTAGGAGTCTGGTATGAATAAATGTCTGTTGCACATGCACCCAATATTTCTTGCAGTTTAAAAAAATCAATTGTCGTCTGCTTCTACAGTAGAAAGTCGTCTGCTATGGAGCAGATGCAATTTTCTGCAGAAAAAAAACACATTTGGCTGTAATCCAAGATAACAAATTTTGTCACAAAATATAGAGCATTTTCTATGTCTGCATGCGCTGTATGCATACATGCATGCATTTTATATCAGCTGAGACCGGATTAAATACATGCTATCAAATGACACAGTTGTATTAAAAATTGATGCAGAAAAAATTAGCTCATGAGAAAAAAATGTAAACTCTGCTTTGATGATATAAAAACATGAACCAGTCTAGACTGGTGTTATGGCAGACTGGTTGTTAATTCTGCATATTTTATTGTTTTTTCTTCTTTGTTTTGGTTTGTTTCATTCTCTTTTTTTGGGGTAGAGGATAACCTTTTCAGAAAAAACTACTTTTTAGAGAGCCGTGACAGGAAAGGGTGTGAAAGGGCTTAATTAAATTTAATTACAAACTTGTTTATTAATTTAGGTAAGTTTTTTTTCTAAGTTTATAACATGCCATACCTGTCAAAATGAGTTTTAATCCATTTCTGAATTTCTGTCTGAATTCTGTGTAGGTATGGTCTGTCCATCTTGTTGAATCTCAGTGTTTGCCCAGTATTGGGCGACAGTGGATCTAGGTTGATAGTGGTATCCAGGATAACAACGGTTTAGATTCAGGGTGACAGTGGTTAAGATCCAGAATGACAGTGGTATAAACCTGAGGTGACTGGTTTAGATCAAGGGTAACAGTGGTTAAGATCCAAGGTGACAGTGGTTTAAATCTAGGTTGTAATTAATTAAATCCAGTGTGACAGTGGTTTAGATCCAGCGTGATAGTGCTTTAAATCCAGAGTGACAGTGGTCTTGGATCCAGGGTGACAGTGGTTTAGATACAGGGTGACAGTGGTTTAGATCAAGGGTAAGATCTGTGGTGATATTGGTTATGATCATGGGTGACAGTGGTTTAGACCCAAAGTGACAGTGGTTTATATCAAGGGTAATAGTGTTTTAGATCAAGAGTGACAGTGGTTTAGATCCAGGGTAATAGTTGTTTAAATCTAGGGTGACAGTGACTTAAATGTAGATAGACAGTGCTTTAACTCTAGATTATTCAGTGGTTCAATATTAAAGTGCCAGTGGTTCAGTATAAAGGTGCCAGTGGTTCAGTATCAGGGAGACAGTGGTTCACTATCAGGGAGACAGTGGTTTGAATGATGAAGTCCAGGTTGACAGTAGTAGTTCTCTAGGTTAGAAGACATGTGGACCAAATAAGAGTGACAGGGTATATTTTGTACAAGTCACATACGCACCACAGGGATATACAGTACAAGTTACATAGGCACCACAGGGGTATATACTGTACAAGTTACATACACACCACAGGAGTATATACTGTACAAGTTACATACACACCACAGGAGTATATACTGTACAAGTTACATACACACCACAGGGGTATATACTGTACAAGTTACATACACACCACAGGGGTATATACTGTACAAGTTACATACACACCACAGGGGTATATACTGTACAAGTTACATACACACCACAGGAGTATATACTGTACAAGTTACATACACACCACAGGGGTATATTCTGTACAAGTTACATATGCACCACAGGAGTATATACTGTACAAGTTACATACACACCACAGGGGTATATACTGAACAAGTTACATACACACCACAGGGGTATATACTGTACAAGTTACATACACACCGCAAGGGTACACAGGGGTATATACTGAACAAGTTACATACACACCACAGGGGTATATACTGTACAAGTTACATACACACCACAAGGGTACACAGGGGTATATACTGTACAAGTTACATACGCACCACAGGGGTATACAGTACAAGTTACATAGGCACCACAGGGGTATATACAGTACAAGTTACATACGCACCACAGGGGTATATACTGTACAAGTTATATACACACCACAGGGGTATATATTGTACAAGTTACATACGCACCACAGGGGTATATATTGTACAAGTTACATACGCACCACAGGGGTATATACTGTACAAGTTACATACGCACCACAGGGGTATATACTGTACAAGTTACATACACACCACAGGGGTATATACTGTACAAGTTACATACACACCACAGGGGTAAATACTGTACAAGTTACATACACACCACAGGGGTATATACTGTACAAGTAACATACACACCACAGGGGTATATGCTGTACAAGTTACATACACACCACAGGGGTAAATACTGTACAAGTTACATACGCACCACAGGGGTATATACTGTACACACACCAATGTCCAAGAGTGATGATTGTGGCAACCTTGCCTTACTGTATTTGTGCGTAATGTGCAAACTTTGATGGTCCTCGCATTTTAATTTGCTTGGGAATAGTTTTCCAAATTCTCAAATAAATGCTATATTGGACTGCTCCGGGGATTGCAGCTGTCAGGTGTTTGGTCAGAAGATCTTTGGTTTCGGCTCAACAACTTGAGAAGTCTTTGATGCAGAGGTCTCAAACTTGGCAGGGTTATAATTTATTTAGAGTAGATACTTTCTGTTGTGGTCAGTTGGTCAAAAATTAAGGGTACAGTGACCTTACATTTAAAAACTGTTTCCACTCATCAACCTTAGGGACAGTGGTCATGGACAGTGATCACGGACAGTGGTTATGGACAGTGGTTGTGAACAGTGATCATAGTCAGTGGTCGGTGACAGTGGTCATGGACAGTGGTCGTGAACAGTGATCATGGACATAGATCATGGACAGTTACTGTAAATGAAGCCAATAATCACAGTAGATAAGGCAGTGATTGTTTTCACAGTGACATTCTTAAAGAATTTGATGTCAAAATGGTTGCTCAAACGTCAGCACATCAAACATTCTTTATCTCAGAATCTTGAATGATATTAGTTGTGCCAGGAATGCTATATTTTCAGCATGTAGAATAATTTGGAGTGGCCTTAAACTAATAATAAACTTCAACAGTTTTTTATGAAAATAAGGATAGTAATAGCAGTTAAACAATCAACGATGCCAAGCCCTGGCCAAAAATACCTCTGACATTTTTTGGAATGAAAAAAGAATGAATATACTCAACCTTTGTTAATATGTAATAAGAGCTTTCATTGATTCCATAGTAAAAACACAGAGGTTCAGCAAGGACTGAAAACTAGTGTTTATTTTTTTTAAATGACAAGCAGTAATGAGTGGATAAAATTGTCATTTGTGAGTTTTATTTCCCTTGTCAATGGTGCTATTTTTTATCATGAACATGGTTATCTTTGCTGAATTTAAGCTGCCTTTTCACTGCATTTTACAGTAATGGTTATTGCAATGTCCATAGAAAAATTATACATAGTACCGTAATAAAATAGACATTTTTTGTCCAACAGAGCAAGATTAAAAAATCAGTTTGAGCATTGTTCACTAACCTCGATCTTTGACAATCACTATAGGTACCTTGATTAGCAAATTTTGTATTTATGACTATTATTGATATTTTCATTGGATGCAATGTCTTGCAGAATGTTTGACCAATGAAATAAATGTGAAATCTAGGTATTGCTAGTTTAACAGTATTGTATATTTCTAACATTAAATTGCAGCATGCACCTTTAACAGTCAGCAGAGGAATCGCTTATATTGAGGAATTTTACTCTCCGAGTTCCCCTCTCAACGGTCTATGATGTAGTCAATGGAATGTGGACAATGGATTATGTAGTCAATGGAAAGTGGGTTGAGGGTTCTTCTCGTGTCAACACAAGGTAGCCAAGTTCTCTTGTGTTAAGTGGCTCCATCAATGTTTTGTTAAGTGGCTCCATCAATGTTTTGTTTGCAATCTAAGGCCATAAGTTTACCAGTTGATTTAGGCATTTTTGGATAATTCCTTAAGTTGATACTGTTGACAACAGTTTTTTGTTGTTGTTTTTTTTTTAGCTGTATCTATGGTTTGATTTCCTCCTGTAATATCTTTACAGAAAAATGAACAAGTCCCTTCAAATCTTCACTTACATTTTATAACATTTTAGGACATATTGTAAATATCGTATCGCAAGTCCCACGTCCTTACCTTGATGGTCATGGTGAAAGAGGTCAGAGGTTTTAGAATCATGTATATATACACATGTTTATGTGAATGAATTTGAAAAAATGTTCTGCACAATGTCATGGAGATTTAAAATACCGGGTCCACAACTTGAAGGTCAAGGTCACAGGCTGTGGGATACCGCTTTGTGGGCATTGAATAGTCACTAATATGAGGGACAGCTCTTGTTTCAGTGTTTAATGAATAAAAAACACAATCCTTTTAATAACCATAATGTTAAATCATTTTTGTCCCACTTAATAGAAGAGGTAAATGAATTATATAGATTGGGGAAAAATTAAAGAAAAGGCTAGAAAATGGGGGAAAAAGTGGGTAGAGGCATAGAGCATCATTTGCACTGATTGTGAATAGATAAAGAAAAAACGTCAAGAGAGTCTTTGCCATTTTTTATTGAAAAAAGTCTATATCATTCTTTTTAAAAGATATTTTCTAAATATCTAATAAAGCTTTTTATTTGTTTAACTGTTTTTCATTTTTTGTGGAATGAACTGCATTATAGCAGTTGATAAACATTTTCTCTGGCTCTTTTCTTTTCATTGGTTTACATTTATCATCCCTGACTTAAGGTAAATAATCTGTTAAAAACACCTGCATAATACAGGTTTAGCTGATATTAATGGTTAAATGTAATAGTTGTAACTTATCTCAAATATAACTATATAACTGTCTGCTGTCACCTCCCCCCCCCTCGCTCCCGCCTGCTGGTTTAGAAAAAAAAGTTGTTTCAACTATTAAAGCACATCTGTCGATTAGTCTGAGATTTTTTGTTTGTTTCATATCTAAGTAATTTCCTGGAAACATACTTTTTTTTTTACAACATGTATTAAAACAATTTCCTAGAAACTGTGCAACACCTTGATATAACATAGGAGAAATGACACATGTTACATAAAGAAACCCATTTCAGTGTATGTCATTTGCATCATAGTAAACATTTTTTTCAGTCAATAACATGGCTGTACTAATTAGGCAGAATTAAAAAAATGCTTGGGGTTCCTGTAAGATAAGAATGTTTTCGTTTTCTATGCTGGTCCTGAACCACATATATTGTTGTTGTTGTTGTTGTATGTGTTGGGCTTCATGCCCCTTTTTATTCCGGTCATTTTTACATGTGGACAGTTTACCTAACTATCGTACCTGGGAAGAACCAGTACTAGACTCCTATCCTTTTTAAGAAACTTTCAACTTTCTGACATAAAGAGACATGGTCGGTAGCAGGGCTCAAACCCATGACCGTCAGTTTATGAGGGATTGCAGTGATTTGAGGTCAGCGACTATGGAGGAGGACTTATTAACTGATGTCCTGTAAAAAGAAACAAGAACTATAAAAGTACATCAATTATCTCCCGCTAAAGGCAGAGGGATATTGTATTAGCTCTGACCATCTGTCCGTCTGCTCTTACGAATAGGTACTTAATATGTGGGTAAACTATCCATAGCAAACAATACATAACTGTAAATTCCATTATTCCGTAGGATAATTGGCTGTCACATGGCTTAAAATTTCTGTTATGTGGCTAAAATTAAACACATAAATACTTGAAATACGTAACATAGATAATCAAGTACCATTCAGTTAGAATGTCCGTCCTTCCGTCTGGCACCATAACTCAAGAACCAATGGATAGAATTTCATGAAACTTAAAATGAGTATACAGTAGTATAATGCCACTTCACACACAATTTTCATAAATATTGGATAAGTATCTCCAGTCGTATTGCCCTTTAATTGTTATTTTTCTTCTATAAAATACAAAATCATTAAAATCCATTCCTCTGAAATGGTTTATTGTCGAGCCCGCTTGCGGTGAGCTCAACATAGTCGTCACTTTGGTGGTTCGGTGTATGTGCATCCGTCCGATTTTGTCCGGACCATATCTTTTTCATGCATGGAGGGATTTTGATGTTACTTGGCACAAATGTTCACCATCATGAGACGGAGTGTCATGCGCAAGAACCAGGTCCCAAGGTCCAAGGTCAAAATCACACTTGGAGGTTAAAGGTCAAATTCAAGATTGACTTTGTCCGGAGCATATCTTTTTCATGCATGGAGGGATTTAGATGTTACTTGGCACAAATGTTCACCACCATGAGACGGATTGTCATGCGCAAGAACCAGGTCCCTAGGTCTAAGGTCAAGGTCACACTTAGAGGTTAAAGTTCAGTCAATATCTTTGTCCGGAGCATTTCTTCTTCATGCATGGAGGGATTTAGATGTTACTTTATACAAATGTTCACCACCATGGGCTACCCTTGTTTTTAGAATTACTTCCCTTTGTTTTACTATAAATAGCTTATATTGTAACTTTTTTATTATTTGCCGTAGAGTTAAATCGAGACCACTTTTCTGTGGTACAACATGCATGTTACATCCAATATTTAGGTGTATTTTGACCTATCTCTACTTAGTAAGGAGTTAGTCTTTTTGACAGCTGGCGGGCTCGACATGTTGCACGTTGGCATCTAGTCTTAATTGAATTTAAATTGGCTGAAACAATTTAATGATCGCTCTTTCTAATACCCACCCCGTACACTTCCTGATTTTTTTAGAAGGGAGGCTCCTTAAGGGAATGTAACGCTTTTCTTAAATATTCTATTTAGAATCTTAAAAAATTGTTTTCTGAAACTGATAGTGCTGATTGAATTTAACATACAACTGAGAAGATGCAGAAAAAAGAATTACCACTTAGACATGAGGCCCTAATGAGGTGATGAAATTTTAATTATTTTTTTCTGAAACAGACAAACCAATACACTTTCCATTTGTTCTTTTCAAGCTATTTGCTTCATTTGGCGGGGGATATAAATTCACTGAATTTGCTTGTTTGTGTAGTTATTATCATACTGTGCTTGGCGAAAACATTTCGCGAAAAGTTATGAATTAGCAAAGTTGGGAATTTGCCCAAAATATTCACTCACCATCTGGCATATGTCATACAACTTAATCTGTCCACCATTTCTTTTAAACGACATCTCCTCATCACAAAAATAGTGAAAATCATCACAAAAATACGGTTAAACTCACAATTTTGTCCTTTGCTGTTTTCCATACTTTATTACTTGTGTAGACCATAAACTCTTTCTGTAAAATAAGTTTTTCCTGGAAAGACGAAAATCATTAACATCAAAAGAAGTAAAAATGCATTTTAAAAAATAAAGATTTCCCAAAGGCACAACATATCAATTAAGATATTTTGTTTGGGTATGAAAATGCGAGGAATATTTTACTTTGAGTGTTATGTAATTTTAGTAGATATCAGTAATATTTAGTTACAAAATATTTAAGTAAAAAAAGGTATGTTTGAAGTATTGTCACACCAGTTACTTGATTTATCACTGAGACATTATTATTACTCATAAAAAAATTAGGGATGTCAACGATTAATCGGTTAACCGACCGAACGAACAATTAACCAGTTACGAAATCGGTAACCGGTTATCAAAAAAAAAAATATGTTTATGGCAAAAAGAGAGAAAATTGCAATAAAATGAATATATGTATTGAATTCTTGCTTGTTTTTTTCTATCACCGACCTTTAACACGTTGCAGCGCAGTGCGTGGAGATATAAAGGTGTGATAAGTGTCAGTATGTTAATTGGACACGCTCATGACAATAGAGTTTGTTTTGACAAGGCATAGCTTTGTTGACTTTAGAATCAATTGTTAACCTGTGATACAAAAGAAAAGTGTGAATGTTTGAAGCAAGTCACTGTTTACGCTAATTAAACTATTAAACTAAAATTTATCAAGTAGTAGCAATTATTATTAATTACAAAGAGCCATTACATTGGTGGAAAGAGCGTGAATGTAAATATCCCAGGATTGCCAAAGTTGCTAAGGCACTGTTAGCCGTGCCAGAAGCATTTGTGCCGTCAGAGCGAATATTCGCCATTGCTTAACTACTAGTTTCTAAACTACAAACTCGGCTCGCCAGTGTGAAATAGTAGACAACATCATTTTCTTAAACTAAAATAAATTCAAGTTGTGAAATGTCACGAGAATGACTGATAATGCTAATTTAATGAACTTGCATAAGTTACTTGTCATTTGTAACACTCATCAAAGAAATATTATTCCGTAAATAATAGATTAAATCTCAGTAATAAAATAAGTTTGTTACAATTATTTCGTTTTAGGCTTACTGTGCAAGTGACGTCTTTGTTTTATGTCTTCGTTAATAATATTGATATGCATTACACATATGTATTTGATTTAGTTTCGTTGTTTTTTCTTGTTATTCAGGTGTTTTCAAAATTAAAACAGTTGCATACCGTCGAGTAGTCGTTTGGTTCCATGACAGTTTTCAACGTTATTTCAGTTATATTTAGGCAAACAGTTTACTAGAGACCGTTGTCAACAATATTTCAGTTATGTACAAATAGTTCATGATGCGTTTAGTCCCCTGATTTTAAAACAAGCAGGCTGCAGTACAAGGATTAAGTCATTCATGCATTATACTATACCATAGTAACGGTGTCACAATAAATAATACCCAAGAAAAAAGTCTCTATCTCAGCATCCGACGATTTTGTCATTTTAAACGGTTAACCGGTTAACCGGTCGCAAGATTTTTCGGTTAACTGGTTAGTGAAATAACCGGTTATTGACATCCCTAAAAAAAATATCACTGTATTTCTTTAGCTCACCTGGTACAAAGGGTGAGCTATGAGACGTCTGTCTTCTGTCTGTCCACACTTACCTTGTGAATACTCCAGAGGCCACATTTTAAGTCCAGTCATCATGAAAATGTGTCAGAATGTTTTTTTGTATGATCTTTAGGCCAAGTTCTGAACTGGGTCATGTGGGGTCAAAAACTAGATCACTTGGTCAAATAATAGAAAAGCCTTGTGAATACTGTAGAGGCCACATTTGAATCCCAATCATCCAGAAAATTTGTCAAAATTAAATATTTTTCTTGGTGACTTCTAGCATAAGTTTGAAACTGGGTCATGTGGGGTCAAAAACTAGGTCACCTGCTCATAGAAAAAGCTTGTGAACACTCTAGAAGCCACATTTTGTAGCCAGTTATCTTGAAAATTAGTCAGAATGTATGTATCAATGAATACAAATTTAAAAAAAAATGATCTGGGGTCATTTTTGGGGGTGGGTTAGATGGTGTTTGGGGGAAGGGGGTATCAACTCGTATATATCCATAAAGTTTGATTGAATTGCATTACCAGTGGTGTACATATGGCTCAAGACGATTTTGTCTCATGGCAATTTTGCATTTAATTTTCAAAGGGCCACACCTCTTGTGTTTCCAAAGCAATTCAACTGAAACTCAAGTGTGATCAACTCTATACAGTAATAATGTTTCCACATGGTTTGA
Organism: Saxidomus purpurata; assembly: GCA_022818135.1. Classification (NCBI taxonomy): domain Eukaryota; kingdom Metazoa; phylum Mollusca; class Bivalvia; order Venerida; family Veneridae; genus Saxidomus; species Saxidomus purpurata. Next base: position 56,344,852 of record JAFMSR010000004.1, read on the forward strand.
TTGAAATTGTGAGAACTTTCTCTTCTTGACAATGTGAGAACCTTCTACACAAATTGAGGATCATCTAGAAAATATGAGTATTATCTAGACAATGTGAAGAACTTTCTACACAATATGAGGATAATCTAGATAATGCGAAGAACCTCTAGACAATATAACGGTCTTGAAGACAAAGTGAGGAACGTCTAGACAATATAAGGATCTTGGAGGCAAGGTGAGGAACGTCTAGACAATATAATGATCTTGGAGGCAATGTCAGGAACGTCTAGACAATATAAGGATCTTGGAGGCAATGTGAGGAACGTCTAGACAATATAAGGATCTTGGAGGCAATGTGAGGAACGTCTAGTCAATATAAGGATCTTTGAGGCAATGTGAGGAATGTCTTGACAATATAAGGATCTTGGAGGCAAGGTGAGGAACGTCTAGACAATATAAGGATCTTGGAGGCAAGGTGAGGAACGTCTAGTCAATATAAGGATCTTGGAGGCAAAGTGAGGAGCGTCTAGACAATATAAGGATCTTTGAGGCAAGTTGAGGAACGTCTAGACAATATAAGAAACTTCGAAGCAATGTGAAAAACGTCTAGACCATATAAGGATCTTGGAGGCAATGTGAAGTACCTTTAGACAATATAAGGAACTTCAGGCAATTCTGGCCAATATAAGGATCTTGGAGGCAATGTGAGGAATGTCTGGACAATATAAGGAACTTCAAGGCAATGTGAGGAATGTCTAGACAATATAAGGATCTTTGAGGAAATGGGAATAACCTCTAGACAATATAAGAATCTTTGAGGCAATGGGAATAACCTCTAGACAATATAAGAATCTTTGAGGCAATGGGAATAACCTCTAGGCAATATAAGAATCTTTGAGGCAATGGGAATAACCTCTAGACAATATAAGGGTCTTTGAGGCAATGGGAATAACCTCTAGACAATATAAGAATCTTTGAGGCAATGGGAATAACCTCTAGGCAATATAAGAATCTTTGAGGCAATGGGAATAACCTCTAGACAATATAAGAATCTTTGAGGCAATGGGAATAACCTCTAGACAATATAAGAACCTTCAAGCCAATGTGAATAACCTCTAGATAATATGAGGGCCTTCAAAGTAATGTGAAGAATCTCTAGACAATATAAGAACCCTCTAGACAATATAAGAACCTTCAAGCCAATGTGAATAACCTCTAGACAATGTGAGGGCCTTCAAGGCAATGTGAAGAATCTAGACAATATAAGGACCTTCAAGGCAATGTGAATAACCTCTAGACAATATAAAGACCTTTAAGGCATTGTGAGGAACCTCTAGACAATATAATAAAGGGCCTTCAAGGCAACGTGAAGAATCTCTAGACAATATAAGAACCTTAAAGGCAATGTGAATAACCTCTAGACAATGTATGGATCTTTAAGGCAATGTGAAGAATCTCTAGACAATATAAGAACCTTCAAGCCAATGTGAAGTGGGGCCTTCAGGCAGTGAAGAACTCTGACAAAAAGAACCTCAAGCCAGTGAAAACCCTAGACAATGAGGGCCTTCAGGCAGTGAGAATCTCTAGACAAAAAGGACCTTCAAGGCAAGGAAACCTCTAGCAAATAAAGACCTTTAAGGCATTGTGAGGAACCTCTAGACAATATAATAAAGGGCCTTCAAGGCAACATGAAGAATCTCTAGACAATATAAGAACCTTAAAGGCACTGTGAATAACCTCTAGACAATGTATGGACCTTTAAGGCAATGTGAAGAATCTCTAGACAATATTAGAACCTTCAAGGCAATGTGAATAACCTCTAGACAATGTATGGACCTTCAAGGCAATCTGAAATAGAAACCTAGAAATAACACGGCATAACTAATTATTGACATGTTTTCAAAGCATTTACTGTGTTGTTGTTGACCATAACCAAATATGGAAATTTTAAAGGATAATGAAAATGTAAAGAAAAGAGTTAAAGAGGCATATCCTAAAACTTGGAGCATTTAGAATAACCTCAAAACAATTTTTATTCAAATAGATCTTATCGGAAGGATTGATACTAAACCTGCAGTATTCAGCTAAACAAACATGAGAAAAATTAGCATAATCATCCTGTAGTAGTTTTGTAAAACCTTCATAAATACTTGTTTCATAATTTTTGGGTGGATTGGGATTAATTATAAAAGGTTATTTAAAAGCCACAATGTGCATAAACAAAACATTTCTCAATATACCTTCTTTATATAAAATTATTTATTTCTTATTTACATTATATTACGCTCGTTCTTTAACATTTTGAGAAAATAATATGCTAGTTGTAGGGCATCCCTCTCTTACTGTTTGTAATGCTTGTACCTGCTTGTAACTATTTGCACCTGCTTGTAACTGTTTGTTACTACTTGTATTTTTTTATATCTGTTTTTGGCTACTTATAACTGTTTGTAACTGCTTGTTACTGTTTGTAACTACTTGCAACTACTTGTACCTGCTTTTAAGCTTGGAACTATTTGTAACTGCTTGTTACTGTTTTTAACTGCTTGTAACTGCTTATTTCTGATAACATTATGGCTTTCACCCAAATAGTACATTTTAATTCAGAATTTCTATGATCAAATTCTAAATTGACCAAATCTGAAAGATAGTTTGCAAATAAGAATCGAGTGGCAGCCCCTTCCTCAGCCCTTCCTGAATTGAGGTCAAGTTGAGAAATATATATCTGTTTACAACCAGTTAACTTCTTGATTTAACTGATGTCACTGTAGAAACATTTTAATTTAACCTGTGTTTCACAGTGAAAAATAAATCATTCGCAAGGGAATGGCATGTTACCATGGAAACTAGCTGTATATTACATTTGGTGTATAGTTCTATTATTTTATATTACTTGAAAATGCATATTTTTTCTTATAAACAGGGAGAGTGCACCACAATACTCCGTCTCTTTAATGAAACTATCATATATGAGGTTATCACAATGTGAACATTAATAGCCAGATGGGGCAAATCATGAAAGTGATTAAAACTACTGAAATATGAACACTATTGAACTTTTGTAATTTAAGAAACATACTTTATTACATGAAAAAATAATATGAAATTGAATTAATGTAATGCACTGTTCATTATATTGAAAATATAACAACTAACAACTGACCAATCAGTGTCCTTGTAAGAAGGGGTATGTTGTATCAACATGTGATACCTCAGAAAATATTTTGTAAGGACACATTATAAGCTCAAAACCAAGTTCAACAGAATTGCTTGTTATTTTGCACAATGAAAGAGGATATTTTACGTGTTCAAGATTCATAACTTTATCTGGGTCTATGATTGAATTACATCACTGTATTATTTTTGTCTACAATTACAATTTTTATGTATATGAATTGAAACTTGTTAAGTTTTCATCTGTAAGAACAGAAAATGTGTACTCTTTATTTGATAATGCATGCTTCAGGGAGCATCCATCGGTGTTACTAATGCACTTGTTTTGTATCTTTACCTCTTCATTCTATGCTAAATGTTCAGTGCCTGCTCTTTCCATATCTATGTTACTGGATGCCATGAGTGGTCCTACAACTATATTGTCATTTCATCAAATGGGACCCATTTTAACTCACTTGAGCATGTATGGTAACAGTTAGCTATTGAGCATGTATTGTAAGGGTGGGTTATTGAGCATGTATGGAAGGGTGAACTATTGAGCATGTATTGCCAGGGTGAGTTATTGAGCATGTATGGTAAGGGTGAGCTATTGAGCATGTATGGTAAGAGTGAGCTATTGAGCATGTATGGTAAGGGTGAGCTATGGAGCGTGTATGGTAAGGGTGAGCTATTGAGCATGTATTGCCAGGGTGAGTTATTGAGCATGTATGGTAAGGGTGAGCTATTGAGCTTGTATGGTAAGGGTGAGCTATGGAGCGTGTATGGTAAGGGTGAGCTATGGAGCGTGTATGGTAAGGGTGAGCTATTGAGCATGTATTGCCAGGGTGAGTTATTGAGCATGTATGGTAAGGGTGAGCTATGGAGCGTGTATGGTAAGGGTGAACTATGGAGCATGTATGGTAAGAGTGAGCTATTGAGCATGTATGGTAAGAGTGAGCTATTGAGCATGTATGGTAAGGGTGAACTATTGAGTATGCATGGTAAGGGTGAACTATTGAGTATGTATTGTAAGGGTGAGTTATGGAGCATGTACGGTAAGGGTGAGTTATTGAGCTTGTAAGGTAAGGGTGAGTTATTGAGCATGTATAGTAAGGGTAACTATTGAGTATGCATGGTAAGGGTGAACTATTGAGCATGTATTGTAAGGGTGAGTTATTGAGCATGTACGGTAAGGGTGAGTTATTGAGCTTGTACGGTAAGGGTGAGTTATTGAGCATGTATGGTAAGGGTGAGCTATTGAGCATGTATGGTAAGGGTGAGCTATTGAGCATGTATGGTAAGGGTGAACTATTGAGCATGTATGGTAAGGGTGAGCTATTGAGCATGCATGGTAAGGGTGAGCTATTGAGCATGTATGGTAAGGGTGAACTATTGAGCATGCATGGTAAGGGTTAACTATTGAGCATGTATGGTAACGGTTAGCTATTGAGCATGTATTGTAAGGGTCAGTTATTGAGCATGTATGGTAAGGGTGAATTATTGAGCATGAATGGTAAGGGTGAACTATTGAGCATGAATGGTAAGGGTGAACTATTGAGCATTTATGGTAAGGGTGAACTATTGAGCATGAATGGTAAGGGTGAACTATTGAGCATGAATGGTAAGGGTGAACTATTGAGCATGAATGGTAAGGGTGAACTATTGAGCTTGAATGGTAAGGGTGAGCTACTGAGCATGAATGGTAAGGGTGAACTATTGAGCATGAATGGTAAGGGTGAACTACTGAGCATGAATGGTAAGGGTGAACTATTGAGCTTGAATGGTAAGGGTGAACTATTGAGCATGAATGGTAAGGATGAACTATTGAACATGAATGGTAAGGGTGAACTATTGAGCATGTATGGTAAGGGTGAACTATTGAGCATGTATGGTAACGGTTAGCTATTGAGCATGTATTGTAAGGGTCAGTTATTGAGCATGTATGGTAAGGGTGAATTATTGAGCATGAATGGTAAGGGTGAACTATTGAGCATGCATGGTAAGGGTGAACTACTGAGCATGTATGGTAAGGGTGAACTATTGAGCATGTATGGTAAGGGTGAACTATTGAGCATGTATGGTAAGGGTGAACTATTGAGCATGTATGGTAAGGGTGAATTATTGAGCATGTATGGTAAGAGTGAACTATTGAAAATGTATTGTAAAGGTCAGTTATTGAGCATGAATGGTAAGGGTGAACTATTGAGCATGTATTGTTAGGGTCTGTTATTGAGCATGTATGTTAACAGTTAGCTATTGAGCAGGTATTGTAAGGGTGAGTTATTGAGCATGTATGTTAACAGTTAGCTATTGAGCATGTATTGTAAGGGTGAATTATTGAGCATAAATGGTAAGGGTGAATTATTGAGCATGAATGGTAAGGGTGAACTATTGACCATGTATGGTAAGGGTGAATTATTGAGCATGTATGTTAACAGTTAGCTATTGAGCATGTATTGTAAGGGTCAATTATTGAGCATAAATGGTAAGGGTGAATTATTGAGCATGAATGGTAAGGGTGAACTATTGACCATGTATGGTAAGGGTGAATTATTGAGCATGTATGGTAACGGTTAGCTACTGAGCATGTATTGTAATGGTCAGTTATTGAGCATGTATGGTAAGGGTGAATTATTGAGCATGAATGGTAAGGGTGAACTATTGAGCATGCATGGTAAGGGTGAACTATTGAGCATGTATGGTAAGGGTGAACTATTGAGCATGAATGGTAAGGGTGAACTATTGAGCATTTATGGTAAGGGTGAACTATTGAGCATGAATGGTAAGGGTGAACTATTGGGCATGAATGGTAAGGGTGAACTATTGAGCATGAATGGTAAGGGTATTTTGAGCTGATGGTAAGGGTGAGTTATTGAGCATGAATGGTAAGGGTGAACTATTGAGCATGCATGGTAAGGGTGAACTATTCAGCATGAATGGTAAGGGTGAACTATTGAGCATGAATGGTAAGGGTGAACTATTGAGCATGAATGGTAAGGGTGAACTATTGACCATGTATGGTAAGGGTGAACTACTGAGCATGAATGGTAAGGGTGAACTACTGAGCATGAATGGTAAGGGTGAACTACTGAGCATGAATGGTAAGGGTGAGCTATTGAGAATGAATGGTAAGGGTGAACTATTGAGCATGAATGGTAAGGATGAACTATTGAACATGAATGGTAAGGGTGAACTATTGAGCATGTATGGTAAGGGTGATTTATTGAGCATGTATGGTAACGGTTAGCTATTGAGCATGTATGGTAAGGGTGATTTATTGAGCATGTATGGTAACGGTTAGCTATTGAGCATGTATTGTAAGGTTCAGTTATTGAGCATGTATGGTAAGGGTGAATTATTGAGCATGAATGGTAAGGGTGAACTATTGAGCATGCATGGTAAGGGTGAACTATTGAGCATGTATGGTAAGGGTGAACTATTGAGCATGAATGGTAAGGGTGAACTATTGAGCATTTATGGTAAGGGTGAACTATTGAGCATGAATGGTAAGGGTGAACTATTGAGCATGAATGGTAAGGGTGAACTATTGAGCTTGAATGGTAAGGGTGAGCTATTGAGCATGAATGGTAAGGGTGAACCATTGAGCATGAATAGTAAGGGTGAACTATTGAGCATGAATGGTAAGGGTGAGCTATTGAGCATTTATGGTAAGGGTGAACTACTGAGCATGAATGGTAAGGGTGAACTATTGAGCATGTATGGTAACGGTTAGCTATTGAGCATGTATTGTAAGGGTCAGTTATTGAGCATGTATGGTAAGGGTGAATTATTGAGCATGAATGGTAAGGGTGAACTATTGAGCATGCATGGTAAGGGTGAACTATTGAGCATGTATGGTAAGGGTGAACTATTGAGCATGTATTGTAAGGGTCAGTTATTGAGCATGTACGGTAAGGGTGAATTATTGAGCATGCATGGTAAGGGTGAACTATTGAGCATGCATGGTAAGGGTGAACTATTGAGCATGCATGGTAAGGGTGAACTATTGAGCATGTATGGTAAGGGTGAACTATTGAGCATGTATGGTAAGAGTGAACTATTGAAAATGTATTGTAAAGGTCAGTTATTGAGCATGAATGGTAAGGGTAAACTATTGAGCATGTATTGTTAGGGTTTGTTATTGAGCATGTATGTTAACAGTTAGCTATTGAGCAAGTATTGTAAGGGTGAGTTATTGAGCATGTATGTTAACAGTTAGCTATTGAGCATGTATTGTAAGGGTCCATTATTGAGCATAAATGGTAAGGGTGAATTATTGAGCATGAATGGTAAGGGTGAACTATTGAGCTTGAATGGTAAGGGTGAGTTATTGAGCATGAATGGTAAGGGTGAACTACTGAGCATGAATGGTAAGGGTGAATTATTGAGCATGAATGGTAAGGGTGAACTATTGAGCATGAATGGTAAGGGTGAACTATTGAGCATGAATGGTAAGGGTGAACTATTGGGCATGAATGGTAAGGGTGAACTATTGAGCATTTATGGTAAGGGTGAACTACTGAGCATGAATGGTAAGGGTGAACTACTGAGCATAAATGGTAAGGGTGAGCTATTGAGAATGAATGGTAAGGGTGAACTATTGAGCATGAATGGTAAGGATGAACTATTGAACATGAATGGTAAGGGTGAACTATTGAGCATGTATGGTAAGGGTGAACTATTGAGCATGTATGGTAACGGTTAGCTATTGAGCATGTATTGTAAGGGTCAGTTATTGAGCATGTATGGTAAGGGTGAATTATTGAGCATGAATGGTAAGGGTGAGCTATTGAGCATGCATGGTAAGGGTGAACTATTGAGCATTTATGGTAAGGGTGAACTATTGAGCATGAATGGTAAGGGTGAACTATTGAGCATGAATGGTGAGGGTGAACTATTGAGCATGAATGGTAAGGGTGAACTATTGGGCATGAATGGTAAGGGTGAACTATTGAGCATTTATGGTAAGGGTGAACTACTGAGCATGAATGGTAAGGGTGAACTACTGAGCATGAATGGTAAGGGTGAGCTATTGAGAATGAATGGTAAGGGTGAACTATTGAGCATGAATGGTAAGGATGAACTATTGAACATGAATGGTAAGGGTGAACTATTGAGCATGTATGGTAAGGGTGAACTATTGAGCATGTATGGTGACGGTTAGCTATTGAGCATGTATTGTAAGGGTCAGTTATTGAGCATGTATGGTAAGGGTGAATTATTGAGCATGAATGGTAAGGGTGAACTATTGAGCATGTATGGTAAGGGTGAACTATTGAGCATGTATGGTAAGGGTGAACTATTGAACATTTATGGTAAGGGTGAACTATTGAGCATGAATGGTAAGGGTGAACTATTGAGCATGAATGGTAAGGGTGAACTATTGAGCTTGAATGGTAAGGGTGAGCTATTGAGCATGAATGGTAAGGGTGAACTATTGAGCATGAATGGTAAGGGTGAGCTATTGAGCATTTATGGTAAGGGTGAACTACTGAGCATGAATGGTAAGGGTGAACTACTGAGCATGAATGGTAAGGGTGAACTATTGAGCATGTATGGTAAGGGTGAGCTGTTGAGCATGAATGGTAAGGGTGAGCTATTGAGAATGAATGGTAAGGGTGAACTATTGAGCATGAATGGTAAGGATGATATTTTGACCACTTCTGTAGTACGTCCATTCTTCTACCATTTACTTCAAATGACATCCCTGAAACCACTTGATTAAAGTTGCTGAAACTTGTCATTGGGACCACCGTTGTTAAAGTTGTTCTTTGAATTCCCTTCCATGCAGATGCCATATCAACCAGAAGAGAAAACTACAAAAAATATTCTTTCCCCAAGTTTTGATTTTTGGTAAGTAGCTGTGTGTGAAAAATCTGAAATAATTTCACATGAATGATTCACTGGTCATTTGCACATAGTTATAGCTATGAAAAAGACTTTAAACAAGAATTTATTTAAGAAAGACAGTGTTGATGAAAGTCATCAGCTTTCACTGCATTGTTTAGGGCGGAGCTAATCACTGGGATACCACACCTACTTATTGTAAAAATAAGCGAGCGTATATGTTCCATATTGAAGGTAATAAGTAAATATGAAAAATAAAACTTGCTTTTTTTAATGGAATAGGAGCATTTGATTTGATAGAGCAAGCTGTAAACGAACCTTATGTTGCAGCTCCCCGATGCCTCCGGGAAATAAATTTGCTTATTCCTGTAATATTATAGTCCTATAACCTATATATGACTTTAAATGACTTTTATATCATATAAAATTTCTATTGAATCATCATAACAAATTTCAATATGTCTTGAATGCATCATCTTGCTGCATAACTTGAGTCATGTAGCTTCCATGATACAACGGAATGAAGGGTTTACAAAAATGGAGTACCATCATTATGAAAATACATGTAGATAATTTTTCAACAAGATTGCAATTCATACTTTAAATAGAAACATTTTCTAAGAATAAAAACAATGATGCTAGTATGATTATAGTAATTTAATTAAAGAATAGAATTAATTCGTATCAGTAAAGTCAAAGTGGTTAGGGGTGTTCAAAATTGTTTAAAAAATATACAATTATGTTTTATTACTTGCAATTTCATTGAAAACAGACACTTACCCCTTAACTTGTGTTTTCAGTGATATATTAAATGAAAAAGTACTTGTTATTGTAGAACTTTAATAGTTTACTGCATACTCTAATCTTCTATCCTACAATTCTTCAAATTTTACAAAATGCTGCTTCAACTGATCTGCTAAACTCAGCATCCAAATTAGGCAATACTGCTGATGAAATATGTCGGTTCCAATCTATAGTCAAAACTAATGTGAAGTATCTGTAACACAGTCTGTAACAAGTACATAAAGTACATAAAGGTCAAACTGATGTTTTCAGGTATTAGTGTATTAGTAATATACCATTTAATAACATTGTTACGCTCCAGTTAACACCAGCCGATATAACTGCCTTAGTCTCTGATTTCATTATAAATAACATTGACCATAAAAGCTTACTGTAGAATGAAGACTGTAAATGTATGTCTTCTTACTTCTGGGGGAGACATAAAATAAAAAAAATACTGTTTTTCCCCTTACTGTATGTCTGTCTGCGCCCAAAAAGGTAACAGTAAATTTCTCTTTGATATCATTCATTCCATTTTGGTTATGTGGTGATTTTATGGCTAATGTTGCAAAAAAAACAAAAAGAATAGTACACAACTGCCAAGTTTTAGGATGTCTGTCCATCGCATTAACTTGTCCACACTTTATCTAAACCCCCTTTTTGCATTTTCATCAAACTTTCAGGGAAGTATCAATGTAATGTCTTGCTGCGCATATTACAATTTTGGGTCAAAGGTCAAGGTCAAAAATTGGGGTTATATAGTCAGAGATCGAGGTCACAAGGGCCTGAATTTCCTCAATCTTGGTGGGAAGCATCAGTATGAAGTGTAAATGTGCATTAAAATTAAGATTCAATTCTTACTTCTACTTTTAGGAGGGATGGTTTTTTTTTCTCAAAAATAGCAATTCTAGTAATTTTAGTGATAATAGGATTGTAAACAAATAGAGAAGGGTTTAATGAGTGACCTTCAAAGGTCAGATGTGGCTCCCTGTTAACAGTCATTCAAACTTCTGAATTTAGTCAGAAAATCAAACAAATGATAGAACATGACTTGTCAGTCTGCTGCTGCTGTAGTAAAAATCATTCATTAATTTTGCATCACCTATTTATGGTATTCAAGATTCACAGAATTGCTTGGAGACTGTCTGATGATGTTCTCAGAGCATCTTCCCTGCAACACTTTTGCCATTTGAAAACTAAAAGTAGATGACAATGTGAGTGGGAAAAAAATTCTAACAAATTTCATGTGTTGCCTTGTTGCAACAAGAAAGTGTAAAATGCAAAACTGAAATCTGGCCTGTCACATTTTTAGCTCACCTGGCACAAAGAGCCAGGGTGAACTATTAGGACCACTCACTGTCTTGCATCTGGCAATGACATGACATAGAACTCTACACTATTCAATGTAGTGTTATGTACTATGTGATTTGATGCACCAGTGGTACTCATTAGTCTGAGCATAGTGATGCCTTAAATAAGACAAAGAGGAACATTCTCTGGTATAAAATGTTTATTAATTGGTTAAATAGTTGCAGGCTTTTACTTGGATTTGTCAGCTTGTTACTCTGGTTTTTTTGAGACACGACATCTAAAAAGTAGACTTTTTTATGGCAAAGATGCAGTTTTACTTTTTAATTAATTCAAGTTTTGACTTTAATTAGGATGCTCAACCTATTGTTTTGAACTTTAATCTATTAAGTAGTCTTCATATTCAGTTCAAAAGCTTTTGTTTGACATGCAACTGATTTACTAAAAATGCAGAATTAGTAAAAACTTCAGATGAAAGAGAAAGATGTTTGATGGATTGAAATTATGTTTGAAAAATGACAAGCTCAAGATACCATGTAAATCAGGGTAGATTCCTCATATAAAATTTAATCTTGGAAGATGACCTAAATCAGGGGTTTTCCCACATCAGGTATAAATTAGGGGAGATTACCCACATCAAAATGCAAGAATTACTGTCTTTCTGTACTGTAGACAGGATTTTCTACTACACCGATTTGTAAATGAGTTATGAGACTTTGAAGATGTTTGGGGGCTGATACTTAGGTGCTTTTTCTCCAATATCCCTCGCTGGATTTTCATAAAACTAACTTTGCAGGAAGCATCAGTATAAAGTCTAGTTGTGAATATTATAATTTGGGTCACAACCTCAAAGGTCAATGTCACAGGGATTTAAAATCAGAAAATCTTTGTCCATGCTTCTCCAAAACCCCTTGCTCGGTTTTCATTAAATTTTGCAGGAAGCATCAGTATGAAGTCTAGTCACTATAATCATAAAACCAAGTCAGAGGCCCTTGCACTAAAATCAAGTGTTGATGAAAGTATGGCTTCATAATATCATGCTAGAATTACATCAACATCATTTATAGTCAGTGAGAATACAGTAAAACTTTGATAACTCGAGGTCGCACGGGCCCAAGTAAAATGCTTGAGTTATTGAAGGTCTTGAGTTGTCGTAATTCCGGGCATATACTAGGGAAAATTATTGTCTCCTACTGTGGGTCTTGTAATGAAATGCATTGATTTCTCCACATTTTACGCCAGCAATGTCGTCCTTAATCTTAAATATGCACCATGCAGTTTCATTAATGACATACCAAATTGTACTATGATGAATTTCCAGTCATTGAAAAGCTCAAAACGAAATTATTATTCAATTCTATTTTAAAATGCTTACAAATACAAATGTAATGGAATACTAATTAAAATTACAATTAAAAGATGCAAATAATTTAATACAGTTGAGCCACCAAACCGACAAATGATCAGCAGTAAACAAACACTCGATGACAATTAACAATTATAGAAGTCCCCACCCCCCAAAATGTGTAAAAAAAATGTCACAAGATACATTAGCGATGGTGTGAACAGATTTATTAAATTAGCGACTTCAAGTTGCAACACTTTAATTAGTAAGAAAATTACCCAACATGACCGCAAGTGTTGATCGAGTTATCAAGCTCCCCATGCTTGAGTTATCTATGGTGATGTGTAGCTAAATCTATAGGGCTATGACTGGTACAGACTAGAGATCTTGAGTTATCCCAGGTCCTTGAGGTTTTGATGCTCAAGTTAACAAAGTTTTACTGTACATAACAATAAAATCACATGAACTTCATCACAATAAAGTAAGAGAGACTACATCACAATAACGTCGGGGAGACTATCACAATAAAGTCAGAGAGACTCCATCACGATAAAGTCATAGAAGCTACATCACAATAAATGCAGAGACAACATCACAGTTAAGTCAGAGAGACTCCATCACAATAAAGTCAGAGAGACTCCATCACAGTAAAGTCAGAGAGACTGCATCATGAGAAAGGCAGAGAGAATACATCACAGTAATGTCAGAAAGACTACATCATAGTAAAGTCAGAGAGACTACATCACAGTAAAGTCAGAGAGACTATATCACAGTAAAGTCAGAGAGACTATATCACAGTAAAGTCAGAGAGACTACATCACAGTAAAGTCAGAGAGACTACATCACAGTAGTCAGAGAGACTACATCACAGTAAAGTCAGAGAGACTATATCACAGTAAAGTCAGAGAGACTGCATCATGGTAAAGGCAGAGGCTACATCACAGTAAAGTCAGAGAGACTACATCACACTAAAGTCAGAGAAAAAACAAAGAGACTTCATCACAAAAAAGCCAGAGACTCTTCATGTCATCATGTAACAGTTACTGTAATTTTGTTTCGTTTCAACAGCATACTGTTCATTCCCAACATAAATTGGTGTTAGAACTAGAAGGTATTAGAAGTTTGGGAGTAGGACAACAGTGACTTAAGTTGTTCTCAGTATATATATTTCCAGTACAACATGTGAGATGTATCAGCAGTTACATGTTTAAAATGTATAAAATTTTATATTGTGACATATGCAAACTACAAGGAAGATACAATAACCTGTGCAGTAAAGATTTTTATAATTGCTTTTGCAACAGTTGAAACTAATGTGGTAAGTCATAAAAACACATATTGCCAATAGTCATCATCATTATAAACATAGACTTTTGTAAAGACGGAAGATTTATTGTCGCTCATGTATGGTTGATGAAGTCAATTTTTGACTTGGCTGCTTCTTCGTGTGTATAAACCCCGGTTCCCGGTTCACGCTGATCAAAAGTTGTACTTCAATAGAAGCAGGCATTTTATACTCTTTTATTTACTTTTGATTGCAAAACTAGTTCTTTCAATGGTATGTAGATTAGCAATATAGGACCAACATCACCCTCTTGTTTGTGTAGATACAAACCAGCAAATGACCAGCAAAAGCATAATATACAAAAAAATACCCTCTATTCAGGGTACACCTCTATTTACCTTTCAAGGGGAACACAATTAGCCACAGTTTTAACTTATATTTGGCATACAAAATTAAAATCTTTGGCAAACAAGAGGGTGGCATCTCTTACTTAACATCTCATTTAGACAATAAAATCAAGTTTAACAGCATTACGGGAGAAATGCTGGAGTCGATCATAGACACATTATTACAGGGCAGAAGACTATAGACCTTTTAAAATCAGTCCAGTTCAGTCGCATCATGATCTACACTATTGACTATTCAAATGAGCGACCCCCTTAACAATAATTGGTACTGTCCACATTGAAAGAAGGACAAATGAGCGACCCCCTTAACAATAATTGGTACTGTCCATATTTAAAGGACAAATGAGCGACCCCCTTAACAATAATTGGTACTGTCCACATTGAAAGGACAAATGAGTGACCCCCTTAACAATAATTGGTACTGTGCACATTGAAAGAAGGACAAATGAGCGACCCCCTTAACAATAATTGGTACTGTCCACATTGAAAGAAGGACAAATGAGCGACCCCCTTTACAATAATTGGTACTGTCCACATTGAAAGAAGGACAAATGAGCGACCCCCTTTACAATAATTGGTACTGTCCACATTGAAAGAAGGACAATTCCATTTAGAAGCCTAGTAGGACGCGCTTAATCTCTGATCTACCCAACCCATGTAACTCCCAGTTGCCCAAGAGTTGACCAGAATACATAAGTCATTTTGGAATAAGTTACTTGGGTTACTGGAGTAAGAACAGAATGTATTCTGGTCAACTCATGGGCACCTGGGGTACATGTGTTGGATAGATCAAAGCTTACTCGAGTAACATTTCAGAAAAAGCCTATAAGGGCTAGTCTTGGAGCCAGACACTGGTTGACTGGTTTAATATTTCATACATATATTTTTACCATCGATTGCAAAACAAATTTGTACAACTTATTTTAATTGCTCTTGATTTAATGTATACTGATTTATTTATTCTTGATTGCGACACAAGGTCTTACAACTTAAATTAATCGCTCTGTGAGCTTATGACATAGGTTAGGATGGAACTCAAGACCTGCCAAATCTGAAGCAACCGAGCTGCCACTGTGCCATGGTGGTTCCAAATATCGACTGGTCTATTAGATTTAAAGTTAAATCTCTTCAACCTAACCCTGCTAAATATCAAAAGTGGACTAGTCCGTCTCTATTACGGGCTGAACCAATAATTGTTATAAGAGGTGAAAAAATAACTGACATGCGGTGTAAGGGTTAATTAAAGTGGTGAGATGGTCTTAATATACCTTTGTTAATTGGGAATGGAATAGTCTGCCTCCATGGTCTGCTGGGTTAGAGTCGCTGACTTGAAATCACTAACCTCTCGTTGATTGAGGGTCATGGGTAAGAGCCCTGCTACTAACCATGACTCTTGAAAGTTGGCAGTTTCTTCCGGAGGATATGGTTCTAGTACTGGTCCTTCCCAGCAACGATGGTAAAGGTTAACTTCCCTCCTGTACAAATGACTGAAATGTCGTTGCAACCCTTACAACATGGGAATGAAATTAGTGAAATCCAGGATGCAAGACTTGGAGTGATGGATAATAAAAACTTATATGAGCATTATTCAGAACTTTATTGTCATGATATTGTTACAGTACAATATGTCTTTGTTTTCTTCTGTATTTTTATACCTTTTATGCATATATGAATCATATGTTGGAAAAAAAAAAGATTTCATTTTAACACTTTAAAGATAATGTCAAGCAAAAGTAATGAGAATGAAAAAAACCCTGCTGCAAACCATGCAACTTTTTCTGTCTGACCTTTTTTTTACCCAATTATTTAATGAAATGCATTTGAATTTTTGCCCTATTGATGTAGCGTCTGTGTTGGGGCATAAATTACAGTCAAGCGAGTTTTTGCTTTTCATGTTAAAAAGTAACTGATGCATTAAAAATGCAGGTTTGCATTAAAAATGGATACTGGTAATGAAAATGAGAAAACATAATACCAGTCTAGAAGTTGAGACAGTTTCATCATACCATTAAAGGTGTACCATGATTATAGACCTCGGGGCGGGATGGGATGGGGACATTCAATCAGTAATACAACACCTTATCTCATACTAATTTTTCTGATTTTAAAGTTATGTGTGGTTATTGCTAAATTAAGTGTTTCTGAAAGTTAAGAATGTTTTACTGACTTACAAAAATCCCTGGATGGACTAGACTATACCAGGAGTGTGCATCCTATTTCAGTATGCAAGGAAAGCTAGCCCCTGCCCTGCGAGGTTATCAGCTGCTTGTTTACTAGATCTGCCATGACAGTCTTTAGAATTTGCTGTATCCTGACTGAAGGGTACGTGATACTTAAAAACTGCTGTGCTCTAACTGAGGGGTACATGATACTTTAGAAACTGCTGTGCTCCTACCAAGGGGTACATGATACTTTAGAAACTGCTGTGCTCCTACCGAGGGGTACATGATACTTTAGAAACTGCTGTGCTCCAACTGAGGGGTACATGATACTTTAGAAACTGCTGTGCTCCTACTAAGGGGTACATGATACTTTAGAAACTGCTGTGCTCCTACTGAGGGGTACATGATACTTTAGAAACTGCTGTGCTCCTACTAAGGGGTACATGATACTTTAGAAACTGCTGTGCTCCTACTAAGGGGTACATGATACTTTAGAAACTGCTGTGCTCCTACTAAGGGGTACATTGATACTTTAGAAACTGCTGTGCTCCTACTAAGTGGTACATGATACTTTAGAAACTGCTGTGCTCCTACTGAGGGGTACATGATACTTTAGAAACTGCTGTGCTCCAACTGAGGGGTACATGATACTTTAGAAACTGCTGTGCTCTGACTGAGGGGTACATGTCACTTTAGAAACTGCTGTGCTCCGACTGAGGGGAACATGTCACTTTAGAAACTGCTGTGCTCCGACTGAGGGGTACATGTCACTTTAGAAACTGCTGTGCTCCGACTGAGGGGTACATGATACTTTAGAAACTGCTGTGCTCCGACTGAGAGGTACATGATATTTTAGAAACTGCTGTGCTCCAACTGAGGGGTACATGTCACTTTAGAAACTGCTGTGCTCCGACTGAGGGGAACATGTCACTTTAGAAACTGCTGTGCTCCGACTGAGGGGTACATGTCACTAGAAACTGCTGTGCTCTGACACAGGGGTACATGTCACTTTAGAAACGGCTGTGCCCAGACTTAGGGACACATGTGACACTATAAAATCTGTTTCTTCCTTTAACTGTTTATTCACACTTGGGTTTTTTTTTTCTGTTTACATTTTAAGTGCACTTTTGACATGGCTGAAAGAAAAACATTTCCATGTGCTCAAACTAAGGCACTGAATAGGAAAGATGTTGTGAGTATGATTTATAGTATAGTGGGAATTTCACCCTTGAGCTTTCCTCGGTTTTTACCATTTGTTTTACAATAAGCTGATAGTGCATTCATTGCTCGAAACAGGATTGTAGTTCTTGGTTTCAAAGTAAAAACCATTTAAAGAAAAAACTAAAACACAAATGTTTCTCATGCTGCAACACCTTGTTCTGGAAAATATTTTATCAGTTGACAGAGAAAAGTTTGTCACAATGACACTGTTGTGTACAGATATTGAAAGACAGTTTTTGTATACCATGCAGACTCAAAATAAAATATTGTATCTTGTTGTCTTGCACCAGTAATAGTTTTAAATATTAAGATTTTAAAAATTTGTGAAAATTAATAACATTTTAGAAATTGTTAAATATACATAAAAGAATTCTAAATACTTTTCAAGCTTTGAACACATTAATAAACAGCTGATTAGTAAATAAGCAATGTATAAAGGTGTACATGTGTCAAAATACAAGTAGATACCTGTAATTTTGTTTCAGAATATGCATGAATGTTAGAATGTATAAAATTTAAATAACTTGAGTGTCATAATTTGCTAGTTTTGTGTAATTTATAAGAGCATTTTTGGACCTTAATTACAATTAATAATTTTAAACCAGAAAGGAAAATTTGAAATTTAAGTTCTTTCAACTTGCTACGTTTTCTGTAGAGCTCTGGAACTGGTTGTTTGACACTATAACAGGCTGTATAGCTAACCGCACAGGTTAAATTTTGGTTCAAAATATCACTCGTGATGAAAATCACTAGTAGACAATTTTTATTCTACTTTTAATTTAAAGTAGACTTTAAGTTTTTAATTTCTTCAATATACACATTGTTATTTGTTTTAGTAAGTCTTTCAAAATGTAGAAGTACCAACCTTACAGTTTACTGACTGTTAGGTTAACTGATCCTGTCATGATTTTATGCTGCTGAAAGGCTCTGAAAGTTGCAGTCTGGTGTTCAGATCCAGATGTCCCTAAAAGAACTAATCGGTTAATTGTGGTGCGCCTCGGCACAATGCATGTTTGGGGTCACGTAACTGGAAGTCACTGGTGAGGTGGCAATGATCAATTTATCACCATATCTGTAGTAGTGAATAAATTCTTTACTATACTGAAAAGACTTCCTTGAAGTTACTGCCACATTGTACTAAATTCTAATGGTAAACTGCTACAAAGGCACAGAATATTTTAATGATAAAAATGATGAATAATCTTGTTGCTTATTTTAAGGCAGTCGGTATTGATAAATTGATAAAGAATTCTATTTAATTCTCAAACACCTTTATTTAATGGGTACCTGTTTAACACGTAACAGCAACCAGTTTTGTTATATTCGTTGTTTCTAAAGGTTTCACTGTATTATATGATATTGTGCAAAGAATTTCAACCTGGACTCTCCTAAATTTGTTTAATGCACTTGTCTATCTTTCAGTTTGGACTGTACCAATTTACTTATCTATTAAAGGGGTGTAATCTGAAAATTAACTGACTGGATAGCAAACAGTGGCGATCTTAATCCGACTGTATTGATGTTCTGACCCATCATGATCTACACTTGTTGTAAAAACAGTATCAATTGATGACTTAGCAGGGTTCAGATTAGGGGGCAACAATACGGTCAAATCCGTATTGTTGATGTAACAGAAAAGCTAAGAAAATAGAATATACCAAATCACTACAGTAAATATAGTGCCAGAATTTGTCGTTAAATGATTCAAAAACTGCCTTTTAAAAGCTAACTCAGCTTATTGACAAGTTTTATTATATTTGTAATCAAGAGTAGCAAATATTGTCAAACATGATCTCCTTTTTCTGATTTATTTACATCCATAGCAGTTGTTCATTTAACTCAGAATATTGCAATACGGATATTTGTACCGTGGTAGGTATCAGCCCGACTCTGTAATCTGTATTGCATTACACCCGTATGTCGTGGTAGGTATCAGCCCGACCCTGTAATCTGTATTGCATTACACCCGTATGTCGTGGTAGGTATCAGCCCGACCCTGTAATCTGTATTGCATTACACCCGTATGTCGTGGTAGGTATCAGCCCGACCCTGTAATCTGTATTGCATTACACCCGTATGTCGTGGTAGGTATCAGCCCGACCCTGTAATCTGTATTGCATTACACCCGTATGTCGTGGTAGGTATCAGCCCGACTCTGTAATCTGTATTGCATTACACCCGTATGTCGTGGTAGGTATCAGACCCTAATCAGCATACACCGTATTCGTGTAGTATCAGCCCGACCCTGTAATCATGCATACACCCGTATCTCGTGGTAGGTTCAGCCCGACCCTGTAATCTATTGCATTACACCCGTATGTCGTGTGGTATCAGCCCGACCCTGTAATCTGTATTGCATTACACCCGTATGTCGTGGTAGGTATCAGCCCGACCCTGTAATCTGTATTGCATTACACCCGTATATCGTAGTAGGTATCAGCCCGACTCTGTAATCTGTATTGATTTACACCCGTATATCGTTGCACCACTGTTTGAGATGGTGAATTATATCTATAGTCAAATTTAAGACTTGATGATAACTGTGGTTAATATGTTTGGAAGTGCGGAGACCAAGACCGGACATTGACATCAGAATTTTTACGACACAATTTTTTTATTGTTGCAGGATGATAATGCATATTATGTATGACACACCTCATTATTGAATCAGTCTGCATACCTAGAAAATGCATACATCAATCTTAGTCCTTAATTGCCAAGTCATTATTCAATTATATGAATCAGTTACACAGAAAAATGGAAAGATTAAAATTTTTGACCTGCTTAGGAGGCTCTTTATTTCAAGAGAAAAAAAACAGCATAATTTCAAGAGCCAGGTTTTCAGTGTATATATTATGATGCTGGGATCGTAGCCAAAGAATACACAGCAAGCAACTACTGTGATATAAAAAAGGCAAAACAGAATTTTTCCCCCCAAAAAAGAAGAAGAAAAACAGGAAAAAAAAACATCTGCAACATAGCGCACTTGGGCAGAAATTTAAGAAGATAATTAAGTGTTACCCCACTAAATTTCTAAAATGGACTTGTTCAGTGTTCATTTTGGGCAATTCCATCAATAGTTCACAGGGGTGTTCAGTGGAGATTTACTGACTGAATAGGGAACAGTACAGATCATGATCAGATTGCACATACATTGTCTGCACTTGTCAAATGTCCACACTAATGTCAGAAAAGTAGGACCATTTGGTGTCAGCAAGATTAAAGGGATTTTAGTGTGTTAATCCACTTGATCTATTTGTAATGTATAGGTAAATTTCATAATGTCACAACCAGAAAACAAACAATTTCATATGGCATGCCCCTTAAGATTTAAGGGATGTTTTATCTTCTACTACTAGTACTATTCTTTATTGAAAGAAAGGAAAACCAAATATGCTATATAGTTACATAAAACAATTTAACAATCTTTTATGTGAAATAGAAATATTTCATTGTTCAAGCATGAGAGAAGAAAGAAGTAAAAAGGAAATGACATTTATGCTGCAAGTCTGGCAGGTGTTCTTAATTTTTCTGCAGGTTTTTTTTTTGTTTGGCTGCTGCATGACAATATTCACAATCTAACCAGCTTTTTAATGGCTTCAGTTCATATTGCCAACTGCAAAAAGCAGATTAATCTATTTTTATGCTAATACAAGAAAACTGCGTAATAACTGAACATGCTTTTAACACAATAAAATATTTCTTTTGAGGACCTTGATGTGTTTTTTTCCTTTTTATATGAAAACACATAAAAAAAACTGTTGTTATGACCTTCAGTTTCTTTTAAAAAGAAATTCAAGTTGCATTTAGTTGAGTTATTCTAGTATATTCTAAGGCCAGTATAAAATAAATATTCTACATTACCTGTAAAAAGGTCAAAAGTATTGAGACTGCACAATCAATAATTATGCTGTTTCTTACTACAGTCATCATGAACATCTTCATAATGTAGAAAGATGGTTAATTTTTGTTTGGTTTTAAAGTTACAAATTAGTACTCACCAATTAGCTAAGGCCAAAAAAAATCAATATTATGGTTTTTAAAACACTACATAATGTGACAGTTATGTAACAGAACAGTCGAATATTGTGGTGTAAATTCCTGGGATAATGTTTATATTAAAGTATTGAATCTTTTCTTGCTTGAATGATCTACCTTTTAATGCAATTGGTTGTACATATAATATTATCTATTATATCACTGTTACATTATCCTACATGAGCTGTACATTTATCATTACTGTGAAAAGTTATTTGTTGGTAAGTTCATTTCAAGCACATAAACGAAAGTTTCTGAGTTAAATAATTAGTATTTCTACTTCCTACCTGATTTTGTTCTCGGCTTCAGACCGGTACCCACTCAATTGTAACACTTCCTGTAACGCTTCCTGTAACTGATGTAATATCTTAGCCTGGAATATTTATGTATATGACTTCTAGTAATAAATGACATACTTGTCTGATGTATTAATTGACTTAATTTTGTTTTGTGAATGGCATATATAGGTAGGTTTAAAATAAATGACTTTGTGTTGTTTCAGTGGTGTTGTGGTTAAGGTGGGTGCTAGAGAACCAGGCTGGATGAGCCAAATCAGAACCAGTCATTTAGAAAATAACTTCTTACCATAGCCTGTGTTCTACTTGTAATAACTCTAAATAAATCTGCTTTTTTCAATTCAGATATACTAACTTTTAGTTATCCATAGTTGTTGCCTCAATGTACACGTGTAATCTTTGGAAATAGAAGCAGCTTGCGACATTGCAGATTAGACTATAACATGTTATTACAAACATGACTACATAATGTTAGTACAGACATGACTACATAATGTTAGTACAGACATGACTACATAATTTTAGTACAGACATGACTACATAATGTTATTACAGACATGACTACATAATGTTAGTACAGACAGGACAACATGATGTTATTACAGACATGACTAGATAATGTTATTACAGACAGGACAACAGGATGTGGGATGACATACTGGTATTACAGACAGGACAACAGGATGTGGGACGACATAATGGTATTACAGACAGGACAACAGGATGTGGGATGACATAATGTTATTACAGACAGGACAACATTCTATGGGATGGCATAATGTTATAACAGACAGGAAACAGGATGTGGAATGACATGATGTTATTACAGACAGGACGGCATAATGTTATTACAGACAGGACAACAGGATGTTATTGCAAACAGGACAATATGAGTATAATCAAATGGGTTAAACCTCATTTTAAGCTTATGTAAGAAAGTTTATTTCCTAAAATAACCTGCTTCAGGCTTGACTTGTTCAACAGGCATGACTTTAATCAAAGTAGTAAATTCTATCATGTACAGCATATATCTGCAGTAGACAGTTATTTGTTCTGTTAACCTTCAATGCCCCATATATTAATTGTGACATTCCCCCTATTGAATGAAGGTGAATGGTGAGTGTGTTGTGATTCAGCCCTAACATGTGACTATTCTACCTATTAACTATTGAGTTATATTTTTCTGTTTTTGTTAAAGCATAATTACTTCAGTGACATGAGTTAAAGTGATCTGCGGGTTGACTAAATCCCCAAGTATAACATGCATGCCCACATGCTCAGTGTTCTGTAGCAAAGTACAACTCTGAGAGACCCTTAAAGACATTACCGTAATTAATATATTTAGTATATTTTCTGAAAACTTAGTGATATTACCGGTACCATTCAAAGAGACTATCGAAACTTTAAATAAAACATTAATCAGTGATTTATTCTCCTAGAATAATAAATATTGCCATAGTTAAAACCCAAAAATAATGATTTGTTTAACAGTTTCATTCACATTAAATATAGAGGAAATCTGTAAAATGTCCTTACTCAAAAATAAAAAATCTGGTGATGTATATCTTAATTTGTATTTGTCAATAAAAGAAATAACTTGGTAAAACTTAGTTCCTGTATATTTTTAAAGCATCCACTGTGTTTTGAGCATCATTCTTAACTATAAACCAATGTGACCATTTTTAAGGGTAATGTTAAACATTAGCTGCAAATTAAAGTATTCTTATGTTTTGCATATTTTATGACACTCGTGATATAATAATATCCCTAACAAACAAGGTTTTTTGGTGCTGTAATAAGAATGGTCCCGCAGTATCGTGTCACATAATATACTTTAACTCTCCTCTGTAACTTAACTTAGTAGTTAACTATTGTAACTAAATCTAGTATATAAGGGAGCATATATAGAGAGGAAGGATATCTAGTATGCATCATGGGGTAAATGGGCCAAGGTGAGGGTCACACTAAGGGGATATTAGTGTTTTGTGACTGCTCTCCTTCAAAGATTCTCATGAAAATTGTGTCACATAATAATCTCATGAAGAGGACTTGTAGATAAACCATTTTCTAGCAGCTGACAAAAGCTAAAACTTCATTCTTTAAGGTAGCAGCTGACAAAAGCTAGAACTTCATTCTTTAAGGTAGCAGCTGACAAAAGCTAGAACTTCATTCTTTAAGGTAGCAGCTGACAAAAGCTAGAATTTCATTCTTTAAGGTAGCAGCTGACAAAAGCTAGAATTTCATTCTTTAAGGTAGCAGCTGACAAAACCTAGAACTTCATTGTTTAAGGTAGTGGTTGACAAAAGATAGAACATTATTTGCCAAAACCTTTAAACAACAATATCTCGTTTTATTGTAGTTAAAAAGTATAAAAACCTACACATTTTTGGAAAAATCTTTTAATCTGTACACAGAACCAAAGATCATATTTATGATTACAAAAAGAAATACTCAATGAATGTTACAAAATATCTTGTAGACAGTTGGTGCTCCATAACCTAAATCATCTGGTAAAATTTTGAACTGTATAAATATATTTGCTTGACTCCTTAAATGTGTTTGCCATTTGGTGCAATGTATAAGGTTATGCATTGAGCTGTGACTGCACTTACATATCTATATAATCTATAACAGGTCATAGCTCACAGGTCAAAATCCTACTATTAAACAACATGGGAATTAATTAATCCGTTAGGGGCATGGAGTTAGACTTATGCCTATTGTGTTTGTAAAACCTGTACTGAAAACTATGACCTATTCTTGATTCAAATGCAAAGGATAAATACTGGAGGCCCATCTTTTGATTGCAACTTGAAGATATATGAAAGAGGACCATAGAGTATATTTAAAACATATGGCTTCCTATTTCACAGTACACTTCCCATTTTGCTTAATTTTTGCTCATAATGATTAACAATACATTTTAATTTGTACAATCATGTAGGTCTATGTTGTACCTAATTGTCTATGACTTGAAGACTTACAGGCAACTTGTGACCACCTTAGATATATGCATGGTTTTATAACTCCCACACAGCATGAAACTGATATTTTACAAAGTCTCTGTGGTTCATAGAATTAGTTTAAGTCAAAATGATCAATGGTAAAAATCAAATGAGAACACACAAGTTGGCTACTTTAAAAAGCATCCAATTGGATACGGATCATCTGGGGTCAAAAACCAGTTCAAGGGGTCTGACCATACAAAAATCTTGTGTACACAATATAGGTTGCATCTTTATGAAACTTGGTCAGTATGATTGTCTTAATAACATTTAGGTTGAGTTTGAATACGGGTCATCTGAGGTCAAAAACTAGGTCACCTTGTGTATGCCATCAGGTTACATTTACAACCCAATCATGTAAATTGGTCAAAAGGTTTGTCTTGTCAAGGTCAAACTAGTTTAGGGTTGAAGTTTGGTCACATATTGTCAAAATAGGTCTCAGGTGAGCAATAAAGACCATCTTGGCCCTCTTGTTTTGTACTCCTTCAACAATGGACATTACCATAGTTAGGTGCTGTTAAGTGTATTTCCATTTATGCCTGTCAGTAAGAACATGC
Source organism: Saxidomus purpurata (assembly GCA_022818135.1). Classification (NCBI taxonomy): domain Eukaryota; kingdom Metazoa; phylum Mollusca; class Bivalvia; order Venerida; family Veneridae; genus Saxidomus; species Saxidomus purpurata. The sequence goes on from JAFMSR010000004.1 coordinate 56,370,235, forward strand.
TCTAAAGGGCATAGCCCAAAAAGGTAATATTTGAATTACATGCATAAGTAATATCAGTGTCTGGGCCTCATATCTAACTGAAAATGGGCAAATGTTCAGTGATACTGAACTAACCCATCATTCAAGACTTGAAATTTTGCATGAGATGTGTGTACAAAGTATACCTTTTATGAATGGAAATTCAGTTGTTTTTTCTGGGAGAGTTTGCAAGCCTGTACAATACTTTTATTAAATTAGTTAGCAAAGACTTCCAGGGGGTTCACAAGGACTTCAGACTGCATGTACTTGTCTTCAATATTTTAACAAGGCTTACACCAAGGAGTAACCCCCTTTGACCAAATCACTTTTAAAAATGTAGTTTACATACTTTCTATGCATACAATAAAAAAAATAAAAACAATAATTATTGAAGATTGTGGTTAATAAAAAACATAAGGTTTTCGTCAAGTGTTGCCTCAAGAGTTTCCAGAAGTGCCCTGAAAGAACAAAGAATTTCACCCTCCTCTCTAACCTGAACCCCTTTTCCCCACCCCTTACTTACATTATCTATATCTAACCCTGGATGTATGGTGAGTAAGCAATAACACCTTAAGAATGACTGGACAGTTCACAATTTTTAGGTTTTAAATTATTTTTTTATCTTCATTCACTTGAAATACCAATGTCACTGTCAACAAGTGATGTTAAAAATTGGTACATTATCATATTTACCCCTTAAAGCATGAAGAAAAATTGAGAGAAGGGGACTGCAGGCAAGTACACTGAATAATTGTATATTTCCAGTACTCTTTTTGTATGTGCATGATTCATAACTTTCTGGACTTTGATTGGTCTATCTCAACTTTTATCACCTTCTTAGCTCTCCTGAACACAAAAATGCTCAAAGGTGAGCTATTGTGATCACCTGATGTCGGTCCACTCTCTCCAGATTTACCTTGTGAATATTCTATGTCTCGACTGTTTTTGCCAAGTTCAAATGGGGTCAAAAGCTAGGTCACCTGGTCAAATAATGATGAAACACTGTAGAGGCCACATACAATACCCAATCATCATGAAATTTTGTCAGAATGTTTGTCTTGGTGAACTCTAGGTCAAATACATTATTAGATGAGGTGGAATCAAAAACTAGGTCATCAGGTCAAATAATAGAAAAATATGTATACACTCTAGATTCTGCATTTTGTACTCAATCAACTTGAACATTAATCAGAATGTTTGATTTTATAAACTCTAGGTTGAGTTCGAAATGGGGTCACAAGGGGTCAAGAACTAGCTACTTATTCCAATCATAGATACACCTTTAGAACATTCTAGAATCCAGTTTTTAACCTTGTTATGTTGAAAGTTAGAATGTTTCTTTTGATATGAACCTGAGATCAAGTTTGAAACTTTGTCTTGTGGGGTCAAAAAACTAGGACACAAGGTCATCTTGTAAAAGGACACATTTAACATCCAGTTATCCTTTAAAAAATATTTGTCAAAATGTTTGTCTTGATAAACTTGAGATCAGGATCTGCGTCGGGTAACCTGGGGTCAAAAATTCAGTCAGTAAGATTGATCTTGATCTTTTCACCTACTTTTTTTGTTTTAAAGCTACAGTAATGAAATTTTGACTGTGTGTACTATTTTGCAAGCAGATTTCAAAATTAGTTTCAGCTGACCTTGATCATGACCTTTTGACCTACTTCCTTGTCTTGGAGCAACTGTAAACAGGTAAGCCATATAAGGCCATCATGGCCCTCTTGTAGTTTAGTACAGTCGAACTTGCCCATACGACCATGTGTATTAAGCGACCTTTGTCTTAAGTGACCCTTTTGAATCCCCCTGAGCGTTTTTACAATGTTTTTCTATTGCATTAAACCTTTTGTCTATCGCGACCAGTAGTTAGTGACCAATAATCGGTCTTTTGTTCGTATTAGGCGACCATTTATGTCCAAACAGATCATTTTTATGGACTGCTTTAAAGTTGCATTTAATGTCCATATTAGGCATGGAGGTGTCAAATCTCGTAAGGATTATCGTCCATCCCTATATCCGCATGTGTTAATTGTTGGGTATTTAGTGACTTTCGGTACTTTCAAGTACAAACTAAATTGCTATTTTTGGAAAATAACCACGTGACATAAGTATGATTTTATGGGAAAAGGTTACCGTCTCCGGTGATGCTTTGTATTTAGAGACCATTTTATTAAGCGACCAGTTTTGGCCTTTCCCTTGGGCGGTCTCTTAATACAAGTTTGACTGTATGTGGTACTTTTATTTTTTTGTAACATGTGTACATGTTACCTTTGGGAAATGGCATTGAATAAGATCAACAAAAACTATGGCAAACTATGAACAAAGACCATGGCAAACTATGAACAAAGACCATGGCAAAGTAAGAATAATTCCTTCGTTGTCATCGCCATTTTTAACTCTTAACCTAATTTCAGCTCTGTAAAATACCTTGACTGCATAAATGAAATTGATCCAAGTAATTGTGTCTCCCAAGACATCATATATAAATAAGGTGACCATACAATTAACATATCCAGAATAAATTTGTGGTCTAGTGGTAACACGCTGGACTGGTAATCCAGGAGTGGTCGGTTGGACCCCCCACACCTCCACTAACATAATTAATGGTCTTTCAAATGAGGCCTTAAACTGGAGGTCCCAATCGTATTGGTGCCAGAAACTGAGCATGTAAAGGAACCAGATGATGTCTCTGGAACTCAAGTAAACGTGTATCTTTCTGTATCCCCTGAAACCTAAAATAACTAACCTCTTCCTGGAGTGTTGGTCATACGATTAATGAAGTACCAACCATAAAACATACATATAATTATGTAAACAAACCATTGACTTTGACCTTATCACAGTTAGATGTATAAGCCCCTCTACCACCTGTGTATACACTACATAACACTCCAGTCTTACAATACCACATGGAAGATATGTTTTCAATACCATTTATTTTAATAGTTAATATATATTACATAATGTACATCAAGATAAATTAAGTGTTGATTTTTAAATATTGCCATTTTGGATGTGAAAAGCTTCTCATGGTGCGTTAATTAGAGGTTAAGAGGTAAATAGAGGAAGTACGGTAATATGACTGGAAGTTATACTAGTCCGGTCCCATCTTCATTGTTACACTGTCTCTATTGTGATGAGATTGGTGAAATTAGGAATCACTGAGAAACTAATGATTCCTCTCTTGGCCCAGATTTTTATGTGCATTTTTTATTTTTGGTTTTGTTTGTTTAAAGATACACTTTATTATATAAAAGCTTTAACATAGCTTGAATGCTTTATATCTTATTATGCTTGCAGTTTCACATAAATAAATTGAACATTAAAAATTCAACACTTATGCTACAGTCTGGTGCATACAAGTATTTTTCAATGCATTATCGGTAGACACATAAAAAAATAAAAATAAATGGAGAAGTATACGATGCATGCAAGCTTTTAGTGTGGTATATACAACTCTGATCTGAATTTTTATTAGCTGCATTTGGTGCAGTGAAAATGGTTTTTTAAGTGTCACTTTTTATTGCAGCTACTGTACTATCATTTATCTTTGTCTGGGCTAAATTTGGCAACTGTATAGCAGATTAATTCCCTCTGTCTTTGTGTTATACCACACTACTTTCAGTTTCTTAATGAAGTTGAACATTTTTTCTGCATTGATCAAGATTTTATCTAATCCAATTAAAGAATTATTGTGAAAATTGTAACAGTTACAAAATCAAATGGTTTGTCAAATTAAAGACAAGATTGTCTGATCTCTACCTTTAATGATTTAAAAAAATACACTCACAGTTTGATTACATGGGGGAATATAAAACCAGTTATTGGAAAAAGCCCACATAGCTGCAGCGTGTTTTTTTATCTCATTGCAGACAGTACTGCAGTGCATTATGCAGAAAATGTATATTATAACATTACATATTTTTCCCTCAACTGTCTGGCTCAATGTTTTTTTTCATTGCAGTGAAGTAATATATCTATTTTTAGAAAGGAAATAATTTTCTCGGTCTTAAAACTAGAGGCGATGCAAAGATGCAGTATAGATGTGTCTAATGCATAGTGGAAATGCATATCGCATGCCGAACGCAGTCGGGTTTATCTGATAACCAACGCTGATAAAAATATACGAAAAAATTCGAAAATTCTTTTTATTTATTTATTATTTCAAACATTCCACGGATTTATACAATATACTGTGGGAAACTCACCCCAGTGATGTGACAAACAATTAAAACAAGGATTTATTTAAAACTGTAACCTCCTGGATAAGTCTTCTAGAATGTAGGTAAGGTCAACAATTTTGTCAGAAAAAAATGTTAAAAGAAATGTTATAACAATTAAAGTAAAGATTTAGAAGAGTTAATTTCTGTATAATTATTTTGAAAGAGTGAGGTGTGTGATACAGAGTCACTTTTTCGCTATAATAAAAGGCCAAGGAAATAAATTTTAGGTCATGTCCAACGTACTGCCCAAAATGGGGGCAGGGGCGGCGGGTAATTCTAGAAGAATTCTGTCATTATCAATTTCTGTAGTTTGTGTATTTTACCTGTGGTAGAACTATAAAAGTAGTTTATAATCTTGATGGGCGCCTTACTTTCAAGGCAAATACATGGGAGTGGTCATTAGTCATACACATACACATATATAACTTACTGAAATCATATGGTATATGTGTATATTTATATACATATTTCTCCTTGACAACCATCACAAGCTAGCTAGCTAAGGTTATTCTAACATGCTCATAACTATTCTACACTACAGTTAGGAGCACAGAATGTCATTGAAGCTAAGTTTGGTTTTATAGGAAAAAACACGGTTAAAATCCACTGAAATAAAATAGAACAGTTCGAGGGCTATATAAGAGGTCCTTAGAATGTATCTGGGTTTTTTTGGTGTGAGTGCGTGTGTGATTTTTTTCTTCAACAAAGCGTGAAACAGCACTGGGCATTTTAATAGTTAGGACTGCATCTACATGTATAGATACATGTATACAAATATTAGGACAAGGGTAATGAGGACCTTATTTGTACCGATATATTTTCCAGGTCAAATCTCACTCTGGTCAATAAGTCAGTTACACCGAGTTCATTATAAAGCTGAAATAAGGATGTTGTATTGTAGTACTGATGGTTTCCCTTATTTGACCAATCAATCGCTGCTAGGGAAGACTTTATTTACTGTGTGATGATGAGGAATCTCCTAGTCAGATTTAAGTTATGGAATTGACTTTGATGACACATAGACTATTCTCAATATAGTGTGACAATTAGTCCATGTTACCACCCACCACTTTATAAGATATACGAGCAATTTGTTTAGCAATTTTGAATTTTCATATTATATTGCCCGTCATAAAAGATGGATATCGTCTTGTCAAAAAATTAGATCCGGATTCAATTATAAAAGCCAATTTTTTGGACTAACGTCTACCCCTATATGCCACACCGCTGCCCCGACCCCAAAGACAGAATTCCACTTAAACAAAAATTTCACCCTACTGATTTTAATCTCTGAATTTTATATGATTACCTACTATGACCATATTTTTGGGAGAAATCTCATTGTTTCAAGTTTAATCATAATGTATTAAGGATCAGTCATATCAGGGAAGGCTATATGTTCAGTGTTGTATTTATATTATATCCAGGTTATATTCATATCTGGTTTCTTCTTCTGTTATTCAACAAATTAAGCCCCCAAAAAGGTAATTTACTAGAAATTGAAAGAAAGAAAGAAATGATATTAAATCACACTAAAGGGGTAAGGACTGAAGGGGCCAGGGAGGGGCAAATTAACAGACAGTTACCACCATCATGTATACATGTCATGTGATCCCAGAATGGGGTTTAAGACTGTCTGTGTATCTGTTACAGTTCACTTAAAGTTAAAACTGAAACATATTGATTGTCAAAGTGAAGTTCAATACACAAATGTTCAATAATTATTGTAAAAAAGTATAAACCTGTCTGCCTGGTAAACCTGTAGCAGATGTTACTGAATCTAAATCATCCATGTTTCAGTTTTATACTAATTTATTTTAGCTCGATTGTGAAGAAAGCTTGTAGCTTATCGAGTCTCTCTCGAGTTCGCTTCTGGGAAAAATCAGTACTGGTGTCATATGATGAGGTGCGGTTGTGATCCCAGCGGGGCTCGAACCCATTGCAACCTCTGGAATGAGCGTCAGTATTGTTGCTGTGTAATTTCTGCTTGCTAGTGATTTCTGCCTTTATAACCAATGCAGATCATGATCAGTGCGTTCCGCTATTCAGTCTGTAATTTTCAGTGAGTGCCCCTTTCAACAATAAAAAAGATGGACAAATCTGTTTTAGAAATAGCAGAGTAAGTGTTTATTTTAGAAATAGCAGAGTGAGAGTTTATTTTAGAAATAGCAGAGTGAGAGTGTATTTTAGAAATAGCAGAGTAAGTGTTTATTTTAGAAATAGCAGAGTGAGAGTGTATTTTAGAAATAGCAGTAAGAGTGTATTTTAGAAATAGCAGAGTGAGAGTGTATTTTAGAAATAGCAGAGTGAGAGTGTATTTTAGAAACAGCAGAGTGAGAGTGTATTTTAGAAATAGCAGAGTAAGAGTTTATTTTAGAAATAGCAGTAAGAGTGTATTTTAGAAATAGCTGAGTGGGAGTGTATTTTAGAAACAGCTGAGTGAGAGTGTATTTTAGAAATAGCAGAGTGAGAGTGTATTTTAGAAATAGCTGAGTAAGAGATTATTTTAGAAATAGCAGAGTGAGAGTTAGTTTATTTTAGAAATAGTGGTGTGAGAGTAAGAGTTTATTTTAGAAATAGCAGAGTGAGAGTTCACCTGATCATGATTATGATAATAAAGACTGCCTGTGTATGAGATAGGGAACAAGAGGAAAAGCCATTTAACTCTTGATACGGAACAATCCTTCCAATAAACGTGGACTTCCAAACAGTTGGACAAAAACCGATTAGGCCTTCCCAGACAACCTATTGTCTTGAGTCTCTCCAATTTCATTCATGTATTGAATTGTCTGAGACTGGACAGTTTTTTCCCCATTTTTTCATTTTCTCACAGTGAACACAGCCTGTTTCAATTAAAATTCTGAAATCTGCATGTGAAAAATTATCGCAATTATGTGTTTAGTTGAATTTCTTCTGTCAGATTTCACTTTTTTTGTTTGCAGAATCCTCTCTTTCAAATCTTCTTCCAACAAAACATGTCTAATATGGGAGTTGTCTGGGTAGTAGACTATAATTTGCTTATGTAGGTAATGTCTAATATTTCAAGATGTAAATTGTATAATTCTAACTGTTAACCTAATTGTAGGACAATTTCTAGGACTTTTGTACAACAGTTTTTTAGGGATATTGTCAACACTTTTTTTAAGAGCTTTAATTGTACAACAGTTTCTAGGGCTATTGTACAACAGTTTCTACGGCTATTGTACAACAGTTTCTAGATTTATTGTACAACAGATTATATGGCTATTGTACACCAGTTTCTACTGCTATTGTACAACACTTTCTAGGGCTATTGTACAACGTTTTCTAGAGCTATTGTGTAACAGTTTCTACTGCTATTGTACGACAGTTTCTAGAGCTATTGTACAACAGTTTCTACGGCTATTGTACAACAGTTTCTACGGCTATTGTACAACAGTTTCTAGAGCTTTTGTACAACAGTTTCTATGGCTATTGTATAACAGTTTCTACTGCCATTGTACAGCAGTTTCTACGGCTATTGTACAACAGTTTCTACGGCTATTGTACTACTGTTTCTACAGAGCTATTGTAGAACAGTTTCTACTGCTATTGTACAACAGTTTCTAGAGCTATTGTACAACAGTTTCTACGGCTATTGTACAACAGTTTCTACGGCTATTGTACAACAGTTTCTACGGCTATTGTACAACTGTTTCTAGAGCTTTTGTACAACAGTTTCTACGGCTATTGTATAACAGTTTCTACGGCTATTGTACAACAGTTTCTAGAGCTATTGTACAACAGTTTCTACGGCTATTGTATAACAGTTTCTACGGCTATTGTATAACAGTTTCTACGGCTATTGTACAACAGTTTCTAGAGCTATTGTACAACAGTTTCTACGGCTATTGTATAACAGTTTCTACTGCTATTGTACAACAGTTTCTACGGCTTTTGTACAACAGTTTCTAGAGCTATTGTACAACGGTTGCTTCAGCTATTGTATAACAGTTTCTACTGCTATTGTACAACAGTTTCTAGGGCTATTGTACAACAGTTTCTAAGGCTATTTTACAACAGTTTCTAGAGCTATTGTACAACAGTTTCTAGGGCTATTGTACAACAGTTTTTTTTAGCTCGACTTTTCTATGAAAAGGGGAGCCGGCGTCGGCATTGGTGTCACACCTTGGTTAAGTTTTTCGTACCACCCCACTTTATTTCAAAAGAATAAGAGGTATGGCTTTGAAACTTACCATACTAGTTTACCATCATAACCTCCATCTACAGACAAGAGTACACAACTCTGTCAAGGTTTTTGACAGAATTATGGCCCTTTTTTGACTTAGAAAGTGTATTGAGCTTGGTTAAGTTTTTCGTACCACCTCACTTTATTTCAAAACCATTGGAGGTATTGCTTTGAAACTAACCATACTTGTTTACCATCATGACCTACATCAACAGACAAGAGTACATAACTCTGTCAAGGTTTTTTGACAGAATTATGCCTCTTTTTTACTTTGAAAATACATTGAATATGGGTAAAATCCACTTATTGCCTTAACCCTTTGAAACTTTGAATGCTTGTTTACATCATTACCCCCATCTGTAGGCAAGAGAAGGTAACTCTGTGAGGGATTTGTTTTAAAGATTAAGGCTCTTTATCGACTTAGAATCTTGGTTAAGTTTTTCGTACTAGTCCACTTTTTGACTGTACTGTTTGAGATATTACTTTGAAAGTTGGAATACTTGTTTACCATCATGATCCCAAAACATGGGCAGGAGACGGTAATTCTGTCAAGGATTTTATATGAATTTTGGCCCTTTTTGATTTAGAAACTCAGTTAAAATTTTCATTCTTGTCCACTTGTTGTTTTAACCATTGGAGATATTACTTTGAAAATTGGAGTTTAATTAAGTTATGTACCATCATGAGACTTATCTGTAAGCAAGAGAAGATAACTCTGTGAAAATGTTTCTTGATTTGTACTTAGAAATTCCTAGTTAAAGTCTTGTGTGCCCTTAACTGTCAAAGTTTTGCTTTATTGGCAAGCACTAAAAAAGTCGAGCGCGCTGTCCTACTGACAGCTCTTGTTTAGGGCTATTGTTGTCAGCTAATGTCTACACAACAACACCCCACAGGAAACAGAAGAGTGAAAGTATAGTGTCTTCACTCCTCAATTGCCTGGTGGTCATGGAACCTGCCTTGCAGTCCAGTGGCCCAGTGTTCAGTCTTGGATCATCATTATTATTATCATTATTTATTTTTAGACACTGGAAGTACAAGGTGTAACTTGATTTAAGTCTGTCAAAATGAAATGAGACTGTCTGATATATTTGTGGTTTGGGATGTCAAAGTCTCATAGTACTTGAACCTGTTAATGTTTGCAAACAATCAATCATTCATTCTCTGTAACTATTGGAGAGTGAAAACCTGGTTAACCTGTCGATCAATCAGTAAGTCAGCTGATCAGTCAGACAGGGTTTTATACATTTATATTCCTTAAACAGAAACTTGGTACAAAATCAGTAGAAACTAACATTATATACCTGTCATTATAATTGTTAATTTTAAATCCAAACAATCTCCCCAATCCAGGTGATTTCATTAAAGTGACCCCTTTTTTGTGTGTTTTTTTTTAGAAATCTAGGGACTTTACCTAGCAGCTACATTGAAAGTTTTTCTCATGGTTAAATATGTGACAGTGTAGACACAATTAGGGTTGCTCATTGTCCGTTGCACGTTGTACGTCCGTTCACCATTTTCTTCAAACGACATTTCCTCTGATACCACTGAACTAAATGTTGATGAAACTTGGCAGGTATGTTCATTGCATGAAGCTCTATCAAAGTTGTTCAAAAATTCAATTCCATGCAGAACTCTGGTTACCTTGACAATGGAAAGGAAAAACTTTAAAAATCTGTGTCTCAAAAACTGCACAGCCTAGAACTGAGATTATTTGTATAGCGCATTGTTTAGTGGACCTCTACCAAGATTGTTCAAATCATGACCCCGGGTTCAAAGGGGACTCACTTGATTTTACATAGGCTTATAAATGTATAGGAAAAACTTCATAGTAATTAAGAAGTAATTAAAATGTAATTATAAAACATGATAAGTTGTGTGTAAAACTCCTTTGAAACCACTAGGCCTAGAGATATAGCATTGCCTGGTGGACCTCTACCAAGATTATTAAAATCAAGACCCACCCGGTGAAAATTTACCCAGCCCGGGAATAACTTGATTTTACTTAAGCTTATATAGGAAAAACTTTAATAATCTTCTTCTCTGAAACTCTCAAGGCCTACAGTTAAGATATTTAGCATGTAGCATTGCCTGGTGGACCTATACCATGGGGGTCAATTCATTTTACATAGATTTCTATAGAAAATCTTATTAGTTTCTTATATGAGCACGAGGTTCAGATCGAAATATCCGTCACTGTGGGTAACTGTTTTGTAATTGTTAACTGTTTTGTTAAGTAATCAAACTTTTTAGTTTTTAAGAATTGAAAATTTAGAAAATGAATTGTTTTAGAAATGAGGCCCTTAAGGGGGTGTCGCACTTATCTTAAATGTTCTTTATAGAAACTTAGGAATTTTTGTTTTCTGAAACAAATAGTGCTGATTTATTTTAACTTACAACAGCTGAGTTCTCTACGACTGTAACATGCAGAAAAAAAAATTATTACTCCTAGGAGATGAGGCCCTAATGGGATGGTGAAAATTTAAAAATACTTCTTTTTGTTTGAAAAAGCTTGTCAGAATTTGATTTTGTTTGGCACATATAATCAATTTTGTATTCTCTAACAATGGAAAATTTAGAAACTGGATTTTTATAGAAATGAGGCCTTTAAGGGGATGTAGTTTTTTTTTACATAACTATTCTATATAGAAACTTTAGAATTCTTGTTGTTTGAAACTAGTAGTACTGATTTAATTTAATGTCTTTATGACTACACTCAACAAAATTCCTAAACGGTCACTTCAATAATGTGCAAATAGGTGTTCGTGCCCCGCACATGCAAAATGTGCTATAATGGTCAACATGCCTATTTCAATTACTTTCATCGCGAGCGGGCTAAAAATATCAATAATTTGCTACATTTTCCATTCAAATATCGGTATGTGAAATTTTGTGTGAATGCATGCATTATTAGAAAAATTATAATACTATATAAACTGACCAATTAGGAATTTTGTTGAGTGTATAACTTGAAGAAAAAAATTATCCCCATAGAGATGAGGCCACAAGGGATTTGACTTACCTCTTTTAAAGGCACCCATCATCAGTGTCCTTGCCAAAGAGTGATGACAAAATAACACTCTGGCAAAAACAGTTTGTTAAACTTGTCCATAGTTAGAAAAGAAATTATTGTCTCAATGCTAGATTATGATCTTAGAAAATTATCTCCACAATTGTTCATTTTATATGGAGTTGATAATGATCTACATGAAAGAAAATCCTATAGCTAGCTGTAAATATGTTCAGTACTTTAATTTGTTAATGTGACATACATTATTCTCAGTGCTTTGATTTGTTGAAGTGACTCACAGTACTTTTGTTGAGATAATTTACAGTACTTCTATTGCTTTGATTTGTTGCGGTGCGGTGATTTGCTTTGATTGTTGAGGTGATTTGCTTTGATTTGTTGAGGTGACTTACAGTACTGCCAGTGCTTTACAGTACTTTCAGCGCTTTGTTTTGTTGAGGTGACTACCACTGTACTAACAGTACTTTGATATGGTTAAATTATCTAGTGCTTCCTAAATCTGTTTCTGGTAAGGGCTCATCAGAAATAAATGGTTGGGCCATACAAAAAAGGGGCTGTGACTTTGGTACTCATGTTGTACAAGAACATCTAATGATGAAGAAATGTTTTCTGTGTACTTGTTAACCTGGCGAAAAGATGATGGCTGTCAGGAAAGAAACTAATTTACTTGAACAGGTAAAATATAAGATTGTACTTGTCTGCTTTTCTCTGTGGAAATTTGGTTGTATAAATAAAGATAACCTGTAAGTCAATGAATATTTCCTTGTTGACTTTGTAATTCTGTCAAATACTTCTACAGTGCAAAAAAAGGCTTCTTATCTGAAATGCCTTTGTAAAAAGTTCAACTGTGTTGTCCCTTTACTCCTATTTTAACTAATGTTTTCACAGAAGCCGTGGCCTTAAATTTTAATGCCAAAAATCAGAAATAAATGTTGGTACTGCTTTTACTCAGTCACACAGTAAGTCATTTTTATCTGCCAAAATGTTTTTGCATACTTAAACAAAAAGTAATAAATATTGCTGTCTGTCTTGTTTAAGCTATTTGTTCCATAATGTGCATGTGCCCGGAGATCAATTAATGTTCAATATATTTGATTTGCAGTCAAGCTGAAACAAATCAGTATAAAATAAAAGATAGATTAAAAAAAATTGATATAAAAAATCTGGATAATTATTTTTCATACTCAATCTAGTCATAAGAATCTTTTTAGAGCTTTCATCTTAATACTGACAATCTGCAATAACTTGCTGAAAGAAATATTGCACACAATATTTACCGGAGGGCAATTTGTATTGCTTATGTTTCAGCTCACCTGAGCACACAATACTGCGATAATCTATCAAGATCATTGAAAATCTAATCTGTCATTCATTGTTTATAAGTATTTACATTTTAGTATTCACTTCACTATATCAATCTTATTTAAATTATACAAAATGTATTAATCTCGGTATTTTGTCTCATCGCATTATGTTCAGATTGACTGCTTTCTCATATATACAAAGGCCAAAATACCACGTTTGGATAATATGTAGCCATAAGATCTTGATCAGGCCCTGTGCTTATAAAGTTTTTTTAGCACAATCTCATGCTCAGCACGAAATCATGCACAAGTAATATGAAGCCAGTCCAAGTTATATTTATCTACAAAGTCGGGTTTGATATAAAGATATATAAGCTCAAGAAAACATTTTCTGATTATTGTTATGGGACCAGACTTTGTAAAACAATATCACTTGAGTTTACTTAACATTACTTGAGCATGGTTTCGTGCTGAGCATGAGATTGTGCTAAAAAAACTTTATAAGCACGGGGCCAGGACTGATTTGGGGCAAAACAGCAAGTGACCATTTAATTCAAGTGCAATATACTTTTTTGTTGACTACAGGTAATACTGAGTTAAAACTGAAAACCAAATTGTTCACATGTGACTGAGCAGATGTTGATTTATCAAAAAGCATTCTAAAATTTTCTCCTCAGTAACTAATGATGTGATTACCTTGAAATAGTCCTCAGACTGCAGTACAGATAGGGCAATCTAGGTCATTTTATTCACACTTTGTCACAGTCAAAAATAAGATGGCAAGGTAAGGTTTGGTATGAAGTAGAGTACATTTAGCCAATTTCCTGCACACTAACTTCCATTGTACCTAAAAAAATGAGTCTAGTAACTTATTCAGGTTAGCATATTACAGTGCTCTGTTCACCTCTTGTTTTCTGAGAAATATCAATCACCATTTTCTAACACAAATCACAAATAGATATAAGAGACAATTTTCTCAAAAATATTCTTGTGAAAAAAATGTACTTTAATGTCACAAAAATTGATTTTATTGCTTTTTCTTGTTTCCGCAGAGACCTGAAATCTTTTGATGGGGATCTGTCATAGTGTCCCATGGGAGATAACTATAATTATTTTCCTTTAATATCATACCCATGCAGCCTCTTGTATGCAAAAAGTACATCCATAATGCAGCTGCTGCTAAGATTGCAGTAAAGATATAGTTTAATAGTCTTGTAAGAGTCTTAAGGTACAATCTGACTGATATATACAGGCTATAACAGTGTAAGATACAGTCTGACTGATGTATACAGGCCATGAGGGTGTTAGATACAGTCTGACTGATGTATACAGGCCATGAGAGTGTTAGATACAGTATGACTGATGTATACAGGCCATGAGGGTGTTAGATACAGTCAGACTGATGTATACAGGCCATGAGAGTGTTAGATACAGTATGACTGATGTATACAGTCCATGAGGGTGTTGGATACAGTCTGACTGATGTATACAGGCCATGAGAGTGTTAGATACAGTATGACTGATGTATACAGGCCATGAGGGTGTTAGATACAGTCAGACTGATGTATACAGGCAATGAGGGTGTTAGATACAGTCTGACTGATGTATACAGGCCATGAGAGTGTTAGATACAGTCTGACTGATGTATACAGGCCATGAGAATGTTAGATACAGTCTGACTGATGCATACAGGCCATGAGAGTGTTAGATACAGTCTGACTGATGTATACAGGCCATGAGAGTGTTAGATACAGTCTGATTAAAGTATACAGGCCATGAGAGTGTTAGATACAGTCTGACTGATATATACAGGCCACGAGAGTGTTAGATACAGTCTGACTGATGAATACAGGCCATGAGAGTGTTAGATACAGTCGGACTGATGTATACAGGCCATGAGAGTGTTAGATACAGTCTGACTTTCGCTGGAGTGTTAAAAGCTGCTGATATACAGGCCATGAGAATGTTAGATACAGTCTGACATGGCATGAGGTGTTAGATACAGTCGGACGATTTCGGCCATGAGGGTGTTAGATACAGTCGGACTGATGTATACAGGCCATGAGAATGTTAGATACAGTCTGACCATGAGGGTGTTAGATACAGTCGCTGATGTTACAGAGTGTTAATGTTAGATACAGTCTGATGTATACAGGCCATGAAAGTGTTAGATACAGTCTGATGTATACAGACCATGAGAATGTTAGATACAGTCTGATGTATACAGGCATGCTTTTTGAGGAGGTTATTGTTATCCTACTGGTTGATATCTATTCTGTAGGGTCTGTTATATGATATTTGAGGATATGTTTCCTGAGATTGAGGATTTGCAAACTGAGATGGAGGTGTAAGAAGACTGATTGTTTTCTAACGGAGATTGAGGTTTTGTTCTTTGAGATTTGGGGGGTTTTGTTTGATATCTGAGATTAGAATTTTTTAATTTGACTTTAAGGGTTTTGTTATTTGAGATTGAAGGTTTTGTTTTCTGAGATTATAATTCTTTTATCTGAGTTCACAGGTTTTGTTATCTGAGACTGAGGTTTTGGTTTTGTTGTTTGAGATTGGGGGTTTGTTATCTAACACTTTCTTCACTCATAAGTAATTACACTTTCTTCACTCATTTGTAATTACACTTTCTTCACTCAGAAGTAATTACACTTTCTTCACTCATTAGTAATTACACTTCCTTCACTCATTTGTAATTACACTTTCTTCACTCAGAAGTAATTACACTTTCTTCACTCATTAGTAATTACACTTCCTTCACTCATTAGTAATTACACTTTCTTCACTCAGAAGTAATTACACTTTCTTCACTCATTAGTAATTACACTTTCTTCACTCATTTGTAATTACACTTTCTTCACTCAGAAGTAATTACACTTTCTTCACTCAGACAGCTAATTACACTTTTTTCACTCAGAAGTAATTACACATATGTCTTTACTCAGAAGTAATTACACTTTTTCACTCAGAAGTAATTACACTTTCTTCACTCAGAAGTAATTACACTTTCTTCACTCAGAAGTAATTACACTTCCTTCATTTACTTTTGATTGGTCAGACAACTAGGACTAAACTACTGTTAGACAGTTAGCACCAGAAAATTACACAAATAATGGTCTGTAGTGAAGTATGGCAGTGTTACTTAGGCTATAGACTTGCAAGTAAGTAATGTACTGACTGTTACTTAGGCTATAGACGTCTTGCAAGTAAGTAATGTACTGACTGTTACTTAGGCTATAGACGTCTTGCAAGTAAGTAATGTACTGACTGTTACTTAGGCTATAGACGTCTTGCAAGTAAGTAATGTACTGACTGTTACTTAGGCTATAGACGTCTTGCAAGTAAGTAATGTAGTGACTGTTACTTAGGCTATAGACTTGCAAGTAAGTAATGTACTGACTGTTAGGTTTAATAATTGAGGCGGTTTTGTCTCATAGGGAAGTTATTTCAGGATATCAACAGTAGTGCCATAATAGTTCCTAGTTTTTGTAACTGTCCGCCTTTTACTAACCAGACTGTAACCAATTAACCGTTGATCTTTTTTTAAAATGCAGGTTGTGGTATAGTAAGTTTTCCAATTACCAATATGTTTGCAAATTTACTGAGGGAGTATTCTGTAATTATTATTATTATACTTAATTTTTTTTTTTATTATTATTAATATTATTATTACATAACATGATTTCTTAGTATCACAGACATAAATGAAACATAACATTCATGTAGTTGAATAAATAAATAAATTGATTAATAAATAATGTTAAAACAATTATATTTAGTATAGGTTAGTGTTCATTCTGATGTATTTATGAAAATAAATTGCCAGATTAAACCATGTCAGGAACATCTGCTGAGTAGCAAAAAGCATCAGTATGTCTAATAGTGCATATTCTTCGCATGTTTTACATAGAGTTATTGCCCCTTGAAATTTTGCATATATAGTCCACGTAGAGCTTGTCTGGGCTTCACCTCCAAAATCTCTTGATGCATTTTAAAAGTGTGAAAAAATTTAACATTTGATCTCAGTAAAAACCTTTATCATTTAATCCCTGGTAATTTAGTATTAATTGATGAAAAACTGATTTTCTTTTCTATACACAAAAAATGCCCATATAAAGAGATAATAGCTAGGGTTTAAACAATCCACTTAAGTGATTGCAACGTGTCACAGAGTATGGAGAAAGGAAAGTTTTGTGTTAGGAATAAAAAAGAAACAAAGGTTTTTTCTTGGGCATTATTTCCGTCAGCTTCAATTCCCACATTACAAAACAGGATTTTTGTCTTTGCAAAATAAAACTGTTTTAAGGAAAGGACATTTTGTGTTTCAGATGAAGTCTGATGTTTTTTTTCATGGGAAAACTGTGAAGAAATTTATTATTTTTAATGAACATCAATTTTTATAAGTGCTACTTTATAATTGTGTACTTGTACCACCTTCTGGTTCCCGGGTCTCAGGGCGTGTATCCTTCTAAAGCAAGAATTGTTAAGGTACCAGGCCACTAAATGACAAGAAATATTCTTTAATCTTAACTACCCTCGATAACTCGAGGTCGCATGGGGACGAGTAAAATGCTCGAGTTATCCGGGTTCTCGTATCCGAACCATGGAAATTTTACAAGTTTTTCTGCATAGGCAAAAGATAGTTGAAACAGCTTTGAAACAAAGTAAAGGCACATTTCTTTCAGTCATGACCCGTGGCATTGTTCTAAACTCAAAGGTCTTCGCTCCAACTTGCATTTCGCCTGTTTTGGTTTTCTGCTGTCGATCTAGCTACTTATCCCCGAGATCGCTAGATGTTTATTTCTTTAATTTATTCATGATTATTTTTATAATTTAGAAAAAATAAGCAATTTAGGATTTTCTCTCAAGTTTTATCATCAAAAGTCTACTCAGACTCAACATTTTCATCTCATCATTAAGTTCTCGTAAATTACAATTAAAAACTCGCAAACATAATTTTCTTTATTTTGTTCTTATTCAATAAAAGTAACAAGGGCTATAATTACACATGATTTTGACGATTTAAATGTGCGAATAACATTTTAGCCCTTGAACGGCCGTTAATCGATAACTAACGGAAACAATCAATTAACAATCAAAGTTTTCCTATGGCGTGTCAAAATAATGTGCACCAACGGAGGTGGAAAAACTGATAATCAGTGACCTCTTGCGTTGCTGCAGGGTAATTTAGTGATATATCTTGCGGGACCCCAGGTGTTCCTCGAGTTATCCGGGGTTCTCGGTTTCGTGCTCGAGTTTCATAGTATTTTCTGGTTAAACATTAGGCAAATTGCTGGGGAGGGGGGTCCCGACCGGGGGGCCTCGAGTTTCCGGGGTTCTCGAGTTATCGATGCTCGAGTTAACGAAGTTTTACTGTAGATCTTGTTACAGAGACATAAAATTAAATTTTAATTGATTTATATTCCTTTAATAAACCTAGAAGATTAGTTGAACTGGGAAAATGGAACATTGTCAATAAATGATTAATTACCAGTTTTAAAAGGAAAGTCCTCAAAAAACTGTGCAGACAGTATGGTGGTTTAGTAATCTGTCTCAAGTTGTAAGAGACGCTTGATTTATCAAAAAACTGTAAGTCTTATGGATGGATCTGAAATGCTGCTATTTTATTTAAGGGTTTAAGTTCGGACCTCTCTTAAGGGTCAAAGTTTTGACCTCTCTGACTTATTGGAAAGTATAACTAGACTTTATAAAAATAAATAATAGTTTAAGACCCCCCCCCTTACCCTCATGACCCTAAAAAGAAGGTGTTTCTGGTCTTCCAGCTGACCTTTACTTGTAACTGCTAATTTCAAACTTATTTTTAAGAAAATGATTTTAAAAAATTACCAACTGACTTAAATTTTGAAGTGTTTTCAGAAAGAAAAAAAAGACAAAATAATAAAAAAAATTAAAATGTTGACAAACCAGCCTTATTTTTTTTGGAATGGAGAAAGGAAAACACTTCTTTTTGGTCTAGGTTTAGAAGTCTTAATTTTAGCTAAATATTACAGTTTGTCATGACAAAAAAAAACAAATAATTATTATTTTTGACCTGGCCTTAAAAAAGTTGTCATGGAAAACTATAAAATGGTGTAGTTGTATCTTTTTGTCAATGCCTTTAATAACAGTGGTGAAATTTATTTTCTTTATTTTGCAGGAGCAGTTTAATGCTGCAAGCAGATGCTACATGGATACACATTCACGAGCATCGTTAACCTTATAAGGAAAAGATACGTGCATTTTTTTTTTTAATAAATCATGTGCATTTTAATACCTGATGAGAAATGGGAAAAACTGCAGCAGGTAAAACTCTGTAACAAGAGCTATTAGCAAGAGAACTACAGTATCATGTTATAATGAAGGTGAAATTTTGTGACAATTGAAAGGAAAATATCGGATAAAAAAGTAATTAATTGCAAAGAGGCAAAATATCACAGCAGTAAACTTCAGGAGATGTGATGTAAAAAAAGATGCTGCATCATACATTCTGTTGCCATGGAAACAGCATGCAGCTTTTATAAAAAAAAAGTAAATAATTCTATAATTGTCAGTTTTGAAAAGGAAGAGGTACACAGAGATTGCCATTAAACTGTACAGGTTTTAGTGAAATATTGAAGCAAAAACTTTGGAGGATAGATTTAGTGGGATCAGATTCCACGCAGTACGGTGATAGTCCATGTTCAATTGCATGGAAAATGCATGCTGAAATCAGTGAAATTTACAATAATAACTGAAGTGTTAAAATTGACAAAAAAATATAGTTACATAATATACTGCTTGCAAAATCATGGGAGAGTGTGATATTGAGGGAGTGTTGTGCAAAAGTTACCTTATTTCTACATCAATATTTTACAGGAGAAATTATCACCTTGTTTTTGCTACAAAACAATTGACTTAAATTTTGAAGTTTAAACTCTCCGAATAATTAACGATGGAATAATGAAGAGAGAAAATGACTTTGAAAAGATTCACTTAAATTTTGCTGCAAAAATAATTATCTCACATGTTGTAAACAGTGAAAAAAGTAAATAAATTGTTTTAAAGTTGCCCAGTGACGAGCAGTAACGTGATTGTTGTGCATTATGTATCGTCCACCAGGTATGGGGGTGGATCCTTGGTACGAGAATTTTAAGTTTTTTCTCACATACTGGCTTCTCTCCTCCAACAACAGGGAACGGATGGGTGATGGTGAGCAGTTACCTCCCCTACCACCAAATGGACCACAGGGGCATCCATTCATGTCCCCGCCTCCACATCATAAAAATGGTCACGAAGGACAAGGCCATCAGAATCCAAACACAAAATCACCAAGTTCCGGACCAAGCTCTGCAGGTAACGCACAGCAAATTAACTGGGACTCCATTGAAAAGAGTCAGCCGGCCGGTAACTCTCCGAGACACGTCGGTCAAAATCTGTCTCTCTCAAACAGCTATAACTCTAGTCTCGAGTTAAAACAAACACTTCCACCACATAGTGGACCAAATTCCATGGGGGGACCAGGAGGCCATGGGGTCCATCCTATGAATGCTCCAGGAAACACGGTGATTCCGGAGCACTTGATCATGGACAAAGATAGGCGGCATGTTTGTCCACATTGCTACAAGGGTTTCCGAAGCCGTCAGCAGTTGAATCAGCACAACTTGGTACATTCTGGATTGAGGAAGTACCATTGTTTGTACTGTGAGAGGGCGTTCAAACAGCTCTCACACCTGCAACAGCATCACAGAATACATACAGGTAATAGTTTATATTTCTTTCTCCATAAAAGTATGATTGTGAGCTATTGCAAGACATAATGAATTGGACGAGAAGTATTGCTAAACACAATGAATTAGATATAAAGTATTGCTACATATGACATAACTAAACATGAAATATTGCTACACATTATGTTTAAGTTAGACATAAGGAATTGCTATACACGAAATATGAGTAGACATAAAGCATTGCTATACACGAAATATGGGTAGACATAAAGTAAAGTTGCTATATATGAAATATGGGTAGACATAAAGTAAAGTTGCTATATATGAAATATGGGTAGACATAAAGTAAAGTTGCTATATATGAAATATGGGTAGACATAAAGTAAAGTTGCTATATTTGAAATATGGGTAGACATAAAGTAAAGTTGCTATATATGAAATATGGGTAAACATAAAGTAAAGTTTCTATATTTGAAATATGGGTAGACATAAAGTAAAGTGCAATTTGAAATATGGGTAGACATAAAGATTGCTATATATGAAATATGGGTAGACATAAAGATTGCTATATATGAAATATGGATAGACATAAAGTATTGCTATAATGAAATATGGATAGACATAAAGCATTGCTATATATGAAATATGGGTAGACATAAAGCATTGCTATATATGAAATATGGGTAGACATAAAGCATTGCTATATATGAAATATGGATAGACATAAAGTATTGCTATATATGAAATATGGGTAGACATAAAGTATTGCTATATATGAAATATGGGTAGACATAAAGCATTGCTATATATGAAATATGGATAGACATAAAGCATTGCTATAATGAAATATGGGTAGACATAAAGTATTGCTATGATGAAATATGGGTAGACATAAAGCATTGCTATATATGAAATATGGATAGACATAAAGTAAAGTTGCTATATATGAAATATGGGTAAACATAAAGTAAAGTTGCTATATTTGAAATATGGGTAGACATAAAGTAAAGTTGCTATATTTGAAATATGGGTGGACATAAAGTATTGCTATATATGAAATATGGGTAGACATAAAGTATTGCTATATATGAAATATGGGTAGACATAAAGCATTGCTATATATGAAATATGGATAGACATAAAGCATTGCTATAATGAAATATGGGTAGACATAAAGTATTGCTATAATGAAATATGGGTAGACATAAAGCATTGCTATATATGAAATATGGATAGACATAAAGCATTGCTATAATGAAATATGGGTAGACATAAAGTATTGCTATATATGAAATATGGATAGACATAAAGTATTGCTATATATGAAATATGGGTAGACATAAAGTATTGCTATATATGAAATATGGATAGACATAAAGATTGATATATGAAATATGGTAGACATAAAGCATTGCTATAATGAAATATGGGTAGACATAAAGGATTGCTATAATGAAATATGGGTAGACATAAAGTATTGCTATATATGAAATATGGGTAGACATAAAGCATTGCTATAATGAAATATGGGTAGACATAAAGCATTGCTATATATGAAATATGGGTAGACATAAAGTATTGCTATATATGAATATATAACATAAAGCATTGATATATTAATGTTCTATATGATATTTATAAGTTTAGTCATTTGTAGACACATCATAATCTGGTAAATATGGTTAGTATAGTTTGTCATTCACATCATAATCTGGTAAATAGTAAGTTGCATGACTGAATATGGATAACCTAAAAAATCAACTTCTATAATGATAACCAAAAATCACTTCTATAATAACAAAAAATAACTTTTGGCAATTAGCAAGTGATCTGATGATGCTTCTACATTATGTCTGTCAACATCGTAGATTTCATGTGATAAAATAAGACCAGATAAAATAAGACAAGATGAGATAAGTTTTATTTCGAGTGGACAAGACAACACACATGCAGCCTCAGCCTCAAAGCTTTTGATGAGCTTTTAACTGACTATATAAGACAATTGTGTATAATGTAAACAAGTAAATAGAAGCTTCAGTTAAATCATAGAATAACGTATTCAATGTATACATTTTTACATTGATAATAATCATATACACTGACCATGAACAGTTTTGTAAAATTTTTGTGTTTGTATTTTATTCTACAGGAAATATCTACATTTATCTGTACAGAATACGAGATTATCAAGGGCCATATTCCAGTAGCGTCTTAAGTCAAATCTTAAGATTTTCCTGAAAATCAACAATCAAAATAATTTTTAAAAGGAGAGCAGGCATTGCAAAATGTTAAAATTTATTAAATCTTCAATACATAATATATATAATATAATAATGATGTTATTATACACAGTCAATGACCTTTGGTCTAATTAAGGATTCTACTGGTATATGACCAGAGGCCTTCAAGAGAGGGCAGGCTGGGGGTCATGAATTTCTAGATTTTAAAAAGTTTACCTTATCTCATTTCTGCTGTGGATATAAACTACTTATAATGTAAAAAGATCAGTAAATTGACATGATTTATAATCCTTAAGCATTGTTAACCTCCTTTAGCCATTGTTAAATCATATTTAGCCATTGTTAAATCATATTTAGCCATTGTTAAACCTCCTTTAGCCATTGTTAAATCACCTTTAACTGTTGTTAAACCTCCTTTGGCCATTGTTTAATCATATTAAGCCATTGTTAAACCTCCTTTAGCCATTGTTAAATCACCTTTAACCGTTGTTAAACCTCCTTTGGCCATTGTTTAATCATATTAAGCCATTGTTAAACCTCCTTTAGCCATTGTTTAATCATCTTTAGCCATTGTTAAACCTCATTTAGCCATTGTTAAACCGTTTAATGATTACATTTAATATGAAAATATTTTAATGATTCTCTTTTTGTTTCACCTTTACATTAATTACAGTACAAAATTGTATAACATTGATAATTAACCCAGTGCTTTGTAAGCCGGTGTTTTTAAAATGTTTTAGTTGATGTTTAACTGAGCTTGAAATTTTTACTGCATGAAGAGAGGGTGTGTCGTGGTCTTAAAGTTAGGTTGATTTGTATTGATTTTATCAAGATAATGAAATTTTCTATTTATGTATACATGTGCTAAATTTACTTGAGTTACATTCAGCTTAAAAACTACTCATATCAGAAACTGATGTTTATAATGCAAAACAAAACTTCTGCAATGGTAAACTCTGACTATAGTTTTAGTGGATTCACCAAAGTGTTTATATATTCTCTGTTCTGCTTCATGTAAGTCAATGGTTGCGCATGTATTTGCATTATTGTTAGATCTAATTGATTGGTATGTCACAGATATGGCTAAAAGTTCTTCTGAAATTCTATCTCTTTGATATTTCATCAAAGAGTTTATCAGATATTGCAAACAATAATTTATCAGATATGTTTTAGATACCGGTACTTCTAATGATAATCTTTAGGTTCAGTGATATTTTATGCTTAATGACAATCTTCAGGTTCAATGACAATTTTCAGGTTTAATGTCAATATTTAGGTTTATGACAATTTTTAGATTTGAAATGGCGATTGATAGGTTCAATGACAATCTTCAGGTTTTATGAGAATCTTCAGGTTCAATGACAATCTTCAGGTTCAATGACAACTTTTAGGTTCAATGACAATCTTCAGGTTTAATGACAATCTTCAGGTTCAATGACAATCTTCAGGTTTAATGGCAATATTAAGGTTTATGACAATTTTTAGATTTTGAATGGCAATTGATAGGTTCAATGACAATCTTCAGGTTTAATGGCAATCTTTAGGTTCAATGACAATCTTCAGGTTTAATGACAATCTTCAGGTTCAATGACAATCTTCAGGTTTAATGGCAATATTAAGGTTTATGACAATTTTTAGATTTTGAATGGCAATTGATAGGTTCAATGACAATCTTCAGGTTTAATGGCAATCTTTAGGTTCAATGACAATCTTCAGGTTATATGAGATTCTTCAGGTTCAATATCAATCTTCAAGTTCAATGACAATCTTCAGGTTTAATGACAATCTTCAGGTTCAATGACAATCTTCAGGTTTAATGGCAATATTTAGGTTTATGACAATTTTTAGATTTTGAATGGCAGTTGATAGGTTCAATGACAATCTTCAGGTTTAATGGCAATCTTTAGGTTCAATGACAGTCTTTAGGTTCAATGACAATCTTCAAGTTTAATGACAATCTTCGGGTTTAATGGCAATCTTAAGGTTCAATGATAATCCTCAGGTTCAATGACAATCTGTAGGTTCAACGACAATCTTCAGATTTAATGACAAGCTTCAGGTTTAATGACAATCTTCAGGTTTAATAGCAATCTTCAGGTTCAATGACAATCTTCAAGTTCAATGACAATCTTCAGGTTTAATAACAATCTTCATGTTTAATAACAATCTTCAGGTTCAATGACAATCTTCAGGTTTAATGGCAATCTTTAGGTTTAATGGCAATCTTCAGGTTTAAAGGTGGTCAATTACTTTTAAGCAACATTTTATGACAATTTATATATCGCTGGTGACCTGTTGTGGTACACTCAAATGTAGCCCCTATTAATATATTAAGCCATTTCCCCCTGTGTTTAAATGCCACTTTTATCCAAGGTTTTCTTTTGAATTACCTTCAGTTGTTAAAAGAATCCACTGCAGGTGATTTAAGTCCATATTACAGGTTTCTATGACTAAATATGAAGTGTTGGCTACGAGGAAAGTGAATGGGGGTATTCTTGAATGCTTACTCGCAGATGTATATTGGTCGACTTTCTTTCATCATGGCTACATTGTAACATCCTGTTTTTTTTGTCTATTTAATGTTTGTATATTGATAGATCTTTAAAATGAGAGCAGTGTTACAAGACATGAAAGAATGGAAATCATGATTAAGCGTAGCTGTACTTAAGCAAGTTTATAATTATAGAAAATAGTAGAAACTGCATTTATTGGATTCCAACCTTTATTTGCAACCTTTATGACAATGCAACCATCTATGCAGATAATATGAAGAAATTGTTCATTTGTGAACATTCACAGGGTGCTTTGCAGCTTTAAATAAACTTAACAAGCAGTTTAAGAAATTGTTCCATAAAAAAAGTCCTTTACATGACCCTCCACCAAGGCAGCTGAAGTCCTTTACATGTCCCTCCACTAAGACTGAAGTCCTTTACATGACCCTTCACAAAGGCTAAAGTACTTTACATGACCCTTCACCAAGGCTAAAGTCCTTTACATGACCCTTCACCAAGGCTAAAGTACTTTACATGACCCTTCACCAAGGCTAAAGTCCTTTACATGTCCCTCCACTAAGGCTTAAGTACTTTACATGACCCTTCACCAAGGCTAAAGTCCTTTACATGACCCTTCACCAAGGCTAAAGTACTTTACATGACCCTTCACCAAGGCAGCTGAAGTCCTTTACATGTCCCTCCACTAAGACTGAAGTCCTTTACATGACCCTTCACCAAGGCTAAAGTACTTTACATGACCCTTCACCAAGGCTAAAGTCCTTTACATGACCCTTCACCAAGGCAGCTAAAGTACTTTACATGACCCTCCACCAAGGCTAAAGTACTTTACATGACCCTTCACCAAGGCTAAAGTCCTTTACATGTCCCTTCACTAAGGCAAAGTCCTTTACATGTCCCTCCACTAAGGCATAAGTACTTTACATGACCCTTCACCAAGGCTAAAGTCCTTTACATGACCCTTCACCAAGGCTAAAGTCCTTTACATGACCCTTCACCAAGGCTAAAGTCCTTTACATGACCCTTCGCCAAGGCTAAAGTCCTTTACATGACCCTTCACCAAGGCTAAAGTACTTTACATGACCCTTCACCAAGACTAAAGTCCTTTACATGACCCTCCACCAAGGCTAAAGTCCTTTATAATGATCCTCCATCAAGAATGAAGTTGTTGAGCCTTCAAATAAATGTTTTATGATGTATATAAGTTGTCTAAATTTGTCAAAGATGACATTGCAGTGAAGTACAGTTGACTCTCGTTATCTCGAATTTCAAGGAACCAGACGTTTTACTTCGAGATAAACGAAGTTCGAGGTAAGAGGAGGGGCTTTTAGTTGTTTTTTTTTACGTATATTGACGAATAGTGCACAAAATTCCCTGTTTTCGAGACACAACTATTTGTATTCATTTTATTGATGTTAATTTTCCTTGAAACATTGGAACACAAATTCAATTTTAATTACATTTCATTTTTGCATATACCCAAACAGCCCTTAGTAATAAATATCAAGCACATCTACATACTTGTATCGGCCTGAGCGAAAACGAAAGTACGCGTCGGGCGAAAGTGAAAGTAGCGTTTCTTGAACCGGGAGTCAGAACATTCGTATATTCTAAACATAAGAACAGCATCTAACTACAAAACAAAATATTTACAGACTGATATATTCGTTCAGAAATCATCTTTTTTTATAAAACCCAATCACTATTATCATTTAACCTCTAGAATAAATTAAGTCTTTAAAGTAATTACCGCATTTTTAATCATTAATTAAACGTAGTCACCGGCAATTAAAGTAAATCTATGAAAAGCAAACAACAATCATTACGACACGTGTAATGGCCACCCTTGCTTTGACCCGTCGCGACTTTCGCCTTCGACTTAATGAGTTGACAATACACTGGAATTTGATTGACGGGACCAAAAAATCCCTTCGACACATCCGGAGTCTCGATAAGTCAAATTTTGTGTTAAAAGGAGTTAGAGTACATAGATAAAGAAGGAAATTTGACAGGACTTAAGAATTTCTTCGACTTAAACGGAAATTCGAGTTAAGCGAGTTTGAGATACTGAGAGTCAACTGTAGATGGCGTGAAGGAGTTGCAATGGAACTCTGGTGATTGATACAGGACCATCATGCTCCTCTTGTATTGAATTCTGTGTAAGCATCAGGAGAAACAAAATGGACTGAGTTCTGCAGTGCAAGTTTTTTTTCTTTCTGGTAACAGATGTTTCAACTCAAGGGGTAGGGGTGGGGAGTGTAATTAACAGAATTAACCAGAGTCCTCCGTTAAGCAGGCTTTACCGGAAGCCCAAAGCATCGTCAACAATTCTTACACAGAGAAGTA
The DNA here is from genome assembly GCA_022818135.1 of Saxidomus purpurata. Classification (NCBI taxonomy): domain Eukaryota; kingdom Metazoa; phylum Mollusca; class Bivalvia; order Venerida; family Veneridae; genus Saxidomus; species Saxidomus purpurata. Next base: position 56,397,820 of record JAFMSR010000004.1, read on the forward strand.
CACCTGATGAGAAATTACTCAACAACTATTGGTAAGATTTAATATGCGGTATTTATAAATAACTTAGATAAAAAAATGGTGTATCGTCTCAAAGTAGCGTTGCATATTAGAAGCAGGGTCTATTTAAGATGTATATAAAACTCAAAGACAACCATATCAATTCCTAGTATTAAAAAATTTATTAGCCACATAAATAATTGGTATTATATATAGTGGGAAAGCTGTCTGGTGGAGACTTCTTATTAATAGTGGAATCATTGTATAGAGTAAGTGTCTAGTCAGTGTATATATGTCAGTGACAGCTAGACAATTTGCAGACACAAACTCATGATGCAGTGACCTCTTTTTTTTATTTTAACATGTAATAGTGAAGGAGCAAGTCATAGGATTTCTTTGTGTTTCTGAAGGTTTGTTTTGTTAAATGTATGTTTTGTGTCTTGTAATGGTCAATGTGGTCTTTTTGGAAGCAGATAGGGCATGTCAACACCACCTCTGTGGCAGAGTGGTTAAGAGTCGCTGACTTGAAATCACTGTAGTCTCTCCCTGGTTTGAGAACTGCTACTAACACAATTGTCTCTTTATGTGAGAAATTGGCAGTATTTTATTAGGAGGATTCTAGCCATGATTCTTCCCAGAAATTATAGTAAGGTAAACTGCCCACCTTCAAAAGTAAATTCAGGCCTTAATTCATGCAACAAAAACAGTCCACACTAATGTTTGTATCCCACTGTTGATTCATACAACAACAAAAACCATCCACACTAATGTTTGTATCCCACTGTTGATTCATACAACAACAAAAACAGTCCACACTAATGTTTGTATCACACTGTTGATTCATACAACAACAAAAACAGTCAACACTAATGTTTGTATCCCACTGTTGATTCATACAACGACAACAGCTGTCCACACTGATGTTTGTATTCCAGTGTTGATTCATACAACAACAACAACCATCCACACTAATGTTTGTATCCCACTGTTGATTCATACAACAACAGCTGTCCACACTGATGTTAAAATGTATCCCACTGTTAATTCATACAACAACTGTCCACACTGATTCATACAACAACAACAGCTGTCCACACTTACGTTTGTATCCCACAACAGTCTACACTGATGTTTGTATCCCACTGTTGATTCACACAACAACAACTGTCCACACTGATGTTTGTATCCCACTGTTGATTCATACAACAACAACACGTCTACACTGATGTTTGTATCCCAGTGTTGATTCGTACAACAACAACAACCGCACAATACACTAAGTTTGTATTCCATGTGATTCATACAACAAAACAACCATCCACACTAATGTTTGTACCCATTGATCATACAACAACAACAACCATCCACACTAATGTTTGTATCCCAGTGTTGATTCGTACAACAACAACAACCGTCCACACTAATGTTTGTATTCCAGTGTTGATTCATGCAACAACAACAACCATCCACACTAATGTTTGTATCCCATGTTGATTCGTCACAACAACAACCGCCATCCACACTAATGTTTGTATTCCAGTGTTGATTCATGCAACAACAACAACCATCCACACTAATGTTTGTATCCCACTGTTGAATCATACAGCAACAACAACCATCCACACTAATGTTTGTATCCCAGTGTTGATTCGTACAACAACAACAACCATCCACACTAATGTTTGTATCCCACTGTTGAATCATACAACAACAACAACCATCCACACTAATGTTTGTATCCCAGTGTTGATTCATTATCCAATGGCAGATATGCCTAAGACTTTACACAAGTTTTCTTATAGAAAATACTGTAGACCCCATATTTTCGGGGTCAGTAGAAAAAGATAGGACCATCAGGAATCATCACTCTAACTACCATTGTCAGGAGACTTCAGCATCATTTGAAAAAAGTCGGTACGATGTACAGCACTGAGCTACATTGAAAGTTGTTTTCTGTTTGGGACTTTTTTTTGCTGCGCTAAATTTTCTTTACAATGCATGAGTTTGCATTTGAAATATGAGAGAGATCATGAGTCATTATAAATGATCATTGGCCTTTAAAAGTGATCATGAATCTTTAAAAGTGATAATGGGCCTTTAGAAGAGCATTTATGTTTGCTTTAAAAGTCACATATGCAAGGTGTAAGGTGAGCTTTATGCACCAGAATCTTTTTTTTTTGCATATAAATCTGTCTTTTTCTTTGTTCGTATTTCCTTTTCAAACGAAACATTTATGATTTTTTTATACTATCTTTATAAGCTCATTTCACTGTGTGTGAAAAGTTTGCATCAAGTATTAATCATGAAAAGAATGTACATTACCTACATTACCTACACCTTTTTGGATTTCATTTCTTATGAGTGAATGCACAATCTGTTTTTTGCACAGCGAAAAGGTAAAATGTAAATGCATGCATAAAATATGCATCTCAACTGTCTCGGCGAGATTTTATTGCATTATAAATGCATTTGATGCAGCTATGTATCCTATAGGCAAGTTTTTAAATTATGCATAAAATGTATTGTCTGATATTAAACTAAGATCATTACACATTGCATTGATGTTCAGACAGGAAGACATTGTCTCATAGATAGACAACAGAGCACCGCTCTGAGGAAACTTGTCACCTGTATCTGACTGGGAAGGGGCATTGAGACCAGTATAGATTAACTGATAGTTATCCTTACCTGTCCCCTTTTTAACTTGATTTTTCGAAGAAAAGGGGAGCTATCCTACTCGCCTCGGCGTCTTCATCCATGTCCGCTTTGGTGTTGCACCTTGGTTGAGTTTTTCATACCGCCCAACTTTATTTCAAAATGATTAGAGGTATTGCTTTGAAACTTACCATACTTGTTTACCATCATAACCTCCATCCACAGACAAGAGAACATAACTCTGTCAAGGTTTTTGTCAGAATTGTGGCCCTTTTCTTACTTAGAAAGTGCATTGAGCTTGGTTTAGTTTTTCGTATCACCCCATTTTATTTCAAAACCATTATAGATGTTGCTTTGATACTTACCATACTTATTTACCATCATTACTTCTATCCACAGACAAGAGTACATAACTCTGAAAATGTTTTTGTCAGAATTATGCCCCATTTTTTACTTAGGAAATACATTGAATAGCGGTAAAATCCACTATTCACTTAACGCTTTGAGATATTGCTTTGAAAATTGGAATACTGGTTTGCATCATTACCCCCATCTGTAGGCAAGAGAAGGTAGCTCTGTCGAGGATTTAAAGGCCCTTTATTGACTTAGAATCTCAGTTAAGTTTTTCGTACCAGTCCACTTTTTGACTGTAACTGTTTGAGATATTACTTTGAAAGCTGGAATACTTGTTTATCATCATGATCCCCAAACATAGGCAGGAGAAGGTAACTCTGTCAAGTATTTTATTTTAATTATGACCCTATTCGACTTAGAAACATAGTCAGAATTTTCATTCTTGTCCACTTGTTGTCTTAACCATTTGAGATATTACTTTGAAAGTTGGAGTACTTATGTACCATCATGACACCTATCTGTAAGCAAGAGAAAAATTAATGTTTCTTGATTTGTACTTAGAAATTCCTAGTTAAAGTTTTGTATGCAACTGGCACTGCCATGCACATAATTATATCATTAACCACTTGAAGTATTAATTTAAAACTTTGCTGTAGTATTTAAGGATATCAAACAATTAAGTTGCTGCTTGTGGCCCTTGTTTATAAACATTCTTGGTTTTTTTTACTAACAAAATTTTGTTTTATTGGCAAGCACTAAAACAGTTGAGCGTGCTGTCCTACTGACATTTCTTGTTTTTCTTATCCTACCTGTCCCCTTTTGTTGTTATCCCCACTTGTCCCCTTTTGTTGTTATCTCTACCTGTCCCCTTTTGTTGTTATCCCTACCTGTCCACTTTTGTTGTTATCCCTACCCATCCCCTTTTGTTGTTATCCCTACCTGTCCACTTTTTTTTGCTTTCAAAGTATCAATTTCAAAAATAAAAAGGTCATATAGGCCACTTCACGCATAGGACGGATCTATGAAAATTCATCTTTTTTATTTGTCGCGGCCGCGGCCTATTGTCAGGAAATTACAGCATCTCCTTAAACTCTTCAAGTTCAGTGAAAAATTTAAGATAAATGTACTAATCGAAATAAGGTACTGAAAACAATATTGAAGTTAAAATTGTTTTGTTTTTAAAAGATGCATCTAATTGCTGCTGAAACAGAGAAGTGAAATGTGAACTCTGCTTCAAGCATTGTGTCAGTTTATTCTTAATGAAAGAATTTTGTAGGGTTATACGGACCTTATGGGGGGAGGGGATCGTGTATAACGCGGTTGGGTTTGGCTCCCAAAAATTTCGGGATGGACCAAAATCATATCTCAAAAAAAGATGTCCTATACAAAACAAAGTTGGAAACGAAATAAAAACATGGCAGGAGTGACTTTGTCACTTGCGCGGTATCAAGCGCTATAAACAAAGAAGTGTAAAACAATTACGGCTTACTGGTATTTTTCACGGCCCGTTATTCACAACGACCCTTTGTTTGTTAAACAATAACTTTAAAGCGTGTGAATAAAATTTGTTTGCGATCTTTATTGCAGGCTTACCTGAACTAAATAAACAATACAAAACGTAGTTTGTTTTAACAAAAAAGACTTTCACTTTAGCCAGATTTTGGAAAAGGATGTACTTTCGTTTCAATAGCAAATATTTACGTAAAATTTCTCTTATACATTTAATTTGTGCTTAATTAACTAATTTATTTTACATAGAACATTATTTTCACAATTTAACCTCTCATTTCATAAAAACATGATGCGTGCTAAACATTGATACGCTTTAATATTTAGTTAGGTGGGTGGGGTATGTACGCGTTATGCAAGAAACCAGCGGCCGATGATCAGACCGCGTTATAAAAGAGTCCACTTATAACGCGGTCTGACCAGTTGGACCCCGACTACCGCGTTATAACGGGGTTGCAGTGTATATCACATTCATTTTTAACTTATTTTGTATGAGCTTACCATTATTGACTACTTTGGTCTCTCATTATTTTAGATTTATACTATTTCAGGCCTTTACTTTACAGAGTTACACTTTGAGTTAAAATTATTTCTTATAATTTTACTATTTGGATTACATGTGACTATTGAATATTAAACTGATGTATGTTATAAGCTCCCTTCAATAAAAGTAAATTGGTTATGAGTTCTCTGTAAAACTTGGCAGCACCTTATGATCACTTTACCACAGTCTGACAGCAGGGCAACACTCGGTGATCACTTTACCACAGTCTGACAGCAGGGCAACACTCAGTGACCACTTTACCACAGTCTGACAGCAGGGCAACACTCAGTGACCACTTTACCACAATCTGAGAGCAGGGAAACACTCAGTGACCACTTTACCACAGTCTATCAGCAGGGCAACACTCTGTGACCACTTTACCACAGTCTGACAGCAGGGCAACACTCGGTGATCACTTTACCACAGTCTGACAGCAGGGCAACACTCGGTGATCACTTTACCACAGTCTGACAGCAGGGCAACACTCGGTGATCACTTTACCACAGTCTGACAGCAGGGCAACACTCGGTGATCACTTTACCACAGTCTGACAGCAGGGCAACACTCAGTGACCACTTTACCACAGTCTGTCAATGGAAACCTTACCCGGCTGGTACCAAAATTATGTTTCAGCAACCAGTGCAGATCATGATCAGCCTGCACATCTCAACCATCTGACCATAATCTGACCACTGTTTGCTATTCAGTCATTAAATTTTCATTAAACACCCCTTTGAACAACTAATGGTATCATCTAATATGAAAGATGGACAAGTCCATTTAAGAAATCAGGGTAATTGTGATAGTTCTGTGGAGAGGATGTATGTCATGACAATTGTATTATTCCTCTGTACCCATAATGCCTTTGTAGTTTTGATGACAGTGTTAATATATACTAGAACCAGTGACAAAACGTGTGTCTGTCGCAAATTCTTGGAAAGGTCAAAGTGTTATCTTTCAACTTGTTAGCATTTGTTGTCTGCTAGAATTACAGTAAAAAGTCACCAAGCATCTTCAATAAAGTTGTAAGATCTTTAGTTTGCAGTAAAATAAAAAGAACTCTAATACCAAGTATTTTGTAAAAATGTTCTGTATTCATTAGAAGTCACAAACTGCTGTTGTCATGAAAACAGAATTGCTTTACAATGGAGATAATAAGTATTGCAGAAAAAAAATTCTTTGTTATTTAAAACAGCCTGCCAGATGCACCTTGTTAGAATTATATGTGAAACTGCAATAGTTTGTGTATATATATTGAATGTAATACACACGCAAAAGTCTTGTTTAAATGATGCTCAAAAACACCTGTTATACCTATCATATGTGCTATAAACATATTGCAGATAGTTCATGAGCTTTGTTTAAGATATACCAATTTTAATGAGACTTCCTTAACATTTTGTTTGGTTCATGAACTGTTTAGGAACGTACAGAATCTTTAACATGTCTTTATATTGGGCAAGGACCATAATTCTGTCTAAAGTAATTTTAGGAATTATCTGCCTTTGTGAGCTACATTTTCACTTAAAAAGAAGACAGTGTGCAAAAAGCTGTAATTTTGTCTTCAGTGATACACTCCCTATTAATAGCATCTTATTGGTTTACCTCCCTTTGCAAACACTATCATATTGTATTATTGGTTTACCTCCCTTGGCAAACACTGTCGTATTGTCTTATTGGTTTACCTCCCTTGGCAAACACTGTCATATTGTCTTATTGGTTAACCTCCCTTGACAAACTTGATCGAATTGTCTTATTGGTTTACCTCCCTTGGCAAACACTATCATATTGTCTTATTGGATTACCTCCCTTGGCAAACACTGTTGAATTGTCTCATTGGTTTACCTCCCTTGGCAAACACTGTCGTATTGTCTCATTGGTTTACCTCCCTTGACAAACACTATCATATTGTCTTATTGGATTACCTCCCTTGGGAAACACTGTTGAATTGTCTCATTGGTTTACCTCCCTTGGCAAACACTGTCGTATTGTCTCATTGGTTTACCTCCCTTGGCAAACACTATCATATTGTCTTATTGGTTTACCTCCCTTGGCAAACACTATTGAATTGTCTGATTGTTTACCTCCCTTGGCAAACACTCGAATTGTCTTATTGGTTTACCTCCCTTGGCAAACACTATTGAATTGTCTTATTGGTTTACCTCCCTTGGCAAAAGCTATCGAATTGTCTTCCACTTGCATGCTACTATATTTTTTTTCCCTTTCCTGTTCTAACAAGTGTTGTGTCCCATTGATCTATTGTAGTGTAATCTCTCTGTGTTTTTGGTCATCAGCAATTGCCTCAAACAACATCTCCTCCTTAACCACTGGGCCAATTTCAACCAAACTTTGCACAACCATTTGTTAGATGGTTCTCTACCAAACTTGCTCAAATGGTTCCATTCCACTGCATATAATGGCCACCAGAGCTAGAATAGAAAAACCTTTAAATTACATCTTTTGCTTAACCACTAGGCCAGCATCAACAAAACTTCACAGGATTGTTCCTGGGATGGTCCTCTACCAAAACTTCTCAAACCATTCTTCTCCGTTGCATGTAATGGCTGCTAGAGCTAAAATAGAAAAATCTTGACATTTTCTCGACTAAATGAGCAACTTGTCCAATTTTGAAATAATTTCACAGAATGTTCCTTTAACAAAATTTCTCAAACCATTTCACTCTACCACACAACATAGCTGCCAGGGCTAACAAATCTTTAAACAGCATTTCCTCCTAAATAGATGGTATGATTTTAAAATATGATTTCTCACCAAAGTTCCTTGGATGACTCTTCATTTTAATTGCTTAAACCGTCCCTCTGCACAAGATGGGCGCCATGGCTAAAAATATAAAACTCCTTAAGCGACATCTCCCAACTGCTGATCGGATTTGGAAATTATTACGTTGGATTTTCATGTATCTTTGTTAGAATGAGTGTCTTGATTAATTCTAGGTTGAATTCGAGTATTGGTCATCTTGGGTCAAAAACTAGGTCACCAGGTCAAACTATAGAGAAAATGTGTATGCAACAGATGCTGCATTTTTCTTTGGATCTTTGTGAAACTTTGTTGGAATGAGTGTCTTTATGAATTCTAAAATGAATATGAATACGGGTCATCTTGGGTCAAAAACTAGGTCACCAGGTCAAATCATAGAGTAACCTAGGGCATGCAATAGATGCTGCATTTTTCATTGGATCTTCTTGAAACTTTGTCAAAATGAGTTTCTTAATGAATTCTAAGATGAGTTCGATTTTATAGGTCATCTTGGGTCAGAAACTAGGTCACCAGGCAAATCATAGAAAATCATAGAGTATGCAGAGGGGCAATCATTCATCATATCCTGTATTGAACTTCATCTACATGTTAAAATTTATTCAAGTTAATATCTGATGTCAGTTATTTGTTTTTAGTAAAGTTTAGAACAATCCAGGAACAATTTGTGAGACAAGTTTTATGCTTGGTGTTCCTTGGAAACCTGTCATAATGTTTGCATTTAAAGAAAATTTGCTTGAGGGCACACTCTGCATTTCATGTTATACAAGTAATGAGCATTAGTCGTGCTAAAAGTTCTCTTGTCACAGGATTTCAATTTGACTTCTTTATTTCAGAATGATCTGCAATTTATTTTCTTTTTTTTCACTTCAGAATATTAAAACTAAGGGTTTCTGTGGCACATAATGTGAATCAAGGTTGTTCAAAGCTGTTGGCAGACTGAAACATGCTTTTAAGCTCACTTGAGCAATATGATCAAGGGGAGTTATGGTGATCACCTGATTTCTGTTGTCTGTAGTCTATTGTCTGGCTGTCATCTTGCAACAATATGATAATCTCAAATAAAAAAGATAGAAGTTAACTTTAGCAAACAACAAAAGCAATATGATAAAAAATTATAACAAAAAGGACATACATGTAATTATTTACACTTTCAAGGGGAAAAGCATTTGCCGCAGCAATACCCTTCACTTTGCACACAAAATTTAAATCCTTTGGCAATTAGGAGGGTGGCACATCCTACCAAATATCTTGCATTAGACAATTAATTCAAGTTTAACAGTATAATTGGAGAAATGCAGGGGTCAGACCTGATAAACCCAGTGGAATAAAGTCTCTCTGTATGTCATCTATCCATACTTAACCTTATGAACAGACTAGAGGCCACAACTGACCCACAGTCATCATGGAAATTGGTCAGAATGTTTGTCTCAATGTTTGTAACTGGGTCACATGGGGTCAAAAACTGGGTCACATGGGGTCAAAAACTGGGTCACATGGTCAAATCTAAGGGAAAACCTTGTTAATACTCTAAAAGCCACATTTGATACCCAAATGATATCTTCTCTGAAACCACTGGACCAAAGTTGATGCAACTCGGCAGGAATGGACCATGCTTAAAGTTCTATCAGAGTTATTCAAATTATTCCATTCCATGTAGAACTCTGGTTGCCATGACAATGGAAGGGAAAAACTTTTTTTAAAAACTGGAAGGTCGACAGCTTTAAGATATTTGGCATGGAGCATTGTCGAGTGGTCCTCTACAAAATTGTTCAAATCATGACCCAATGGTCAAATTGACCCCGCCCAGGGGGTTTACTGATTTTACATAGGCTGATATAGGGAAAGCTAAAATTTTCCTCTCTGAAACCAATTATTTTAGAAATTCTTTCCACAATGTGTTCCTTCAAATTAAAGTCAAATTATTTTCTGATTTGCCTTAAAAGTATCCAATAAATTTGCTAAATTATAGTGGATTCTTCTACTGTATCAAAGTAAAATTACCCTTTACTTGCTGTGCTCAATCATTTACCTGTCAGTTAATGGTATAGCTAGAATTTTACCTTTAATTTCTTTCTGTGAAATGCAATAAGAATTGCTATGGTATTCTAACGCAGTACTGATGTAACGTCATTTCTGATTGGTAACGTCGTTTAAATTTGCAACTATTAAATAACGTATATATAGTTGCAAAAAACAAACAGCGTTGTAATTATTGCATTTAAACACATTGTGCGTTAGAAAAGGGTGAATTATTTAGTGATTTTTACATTTGCTACTGTATATACAGTTTTAATGGTAGCATATAGTTTTTATAGCTCCAGCTAAAGCCGTCACCGTTAAATACATTTGCAACCATTAAAAACTGTATATACAGTCACAAATATCAAAATTAGCAAAACAGTTTTTCCTATATTATAAGATCTGTATACCAATTTTCATTTTATTAGTAGAACAGCCTTTAATTCGTAATACAAGGCATACATGTTGACGATGTTTTTTCAAACACACACTTTGTTGCAATTTATTGAATTTAGAAAAAATAGCAAACACTTATATAATACAGTGTTTAGCCTGCAGGAACTTACATGGTGCAATCAGACAGCAGATGGCGCTTTGATCACTAAACAGTACTGTTGGTGAGATCATGCAATCGTTTAACAAATGTCTTTTTTCACTCAGCAGATCATTTTGTTTCGATATATGATTGAATCTAGTTATTTGTAAGGCAAGTTCACAGTTTTGAACGTCACAAGCCACTGTGCTGAGATTTTTTGTGAAGGTCAGTTTGGACTGAGGGTTTTTGCTCCCTTTAGTGACAGTTTGTTTTGTCCATCAAGCAAAGTGGCATCTTTTTGTGATTGTGCACTTAAATTTTATAGCAAAATACTTTTGTATAATATAATTGTAGCATTCCCTTTGCCCTCTTAGCCCTGAAAAAAAAAACAATATTGTAAGACAGTCACACTGTAAAAATAAAACATGCTAAACTGTAGTTGTCACCCTTCTCACTCCCTTCAAAATCAACATGTTAAACTTGTCACCTTACTCACTCCCCTCAAAATTACAATGCTAAACTTGTCACTCTTCTCACTCCCCTCAAAATTGACATGCTAAACTTGTCACCCTGCTCACTCCCCTCAAAATTAACATGCTAAACTTGTCACCTTACTCACTCCCCTCAAAATTAACATGCTAAACTTGTCACCTTACTCACTCCCCTCAAAATTAACATGCTAAACTTGTCACCCTTCTCACTCTCCTCAAAATTAACATGCTAAACTTGTCACCCTGCTCACTCCCCTCAAAATTAACATGCTAAACTTGTCACCTAACTCACTCCCCTCAAAATTAATATGCTAAACTTGTCACCTTACTCACTCCCCTCAAAATTACAATGCTAAACTTGTCACCCTTCTCACTCTCCTCAAAATTAACATGCTAAACTTGTCACCCTGCTCACTCCCCTCAAAATTAACATGCTAAACTTGTCACCTAACTCACTCCCCTCAAAATTAACATGCTAAACTTGTCACCTTACTCACTCCCCTCAAAATTACAATGCTAAACTTGTCACTCTTCTCACTCTCCTCAAACATGCTAAACTTGTCACCTTACTCACCCCCCTCAAAATTACAATGCTAAACTTGTCACCCTTCTCACTCTTCTCAAAATTAACATGCTAAACTTGTCACCCTGCTCACTCCCCTCAAAATTAACATGCTAAACTTGTCACCTTACTCACTCCCCTTAAAATTAACATGCTTAACTGTAGTTGTCACCCTTCTCACTCCCCTAAAAATCAACATGCTAAACTTGTCACCCTACTCACTACCCTCACTCCCCTCAAAATTACAATGCTAAACTTGTCACCTTACTCACTCCCCTCAAAATTACAATGCTAAACTGTAGTTGTATCCCTTCTCACTCTCCTCAAAATTAATATGATAAACTTGTCACTCTTCTCACTCCTCTCAAAATTAACATGCTTAACTTGTCACCCTTCTCACTCCCCTCAAAATTAACATGCTAAACTTGTCACCCTGCTCACTTCTCTCAAATTAGCATGCTAAACTGTAGTTTTTTTCCTGCTCACTCCACTTAAAATTAACATGCTTAACTGTAGTTGTCACCCTTCTCACTCCCCTAAAAATCAACATGCTAAACTTGTCACCCTACTCACTACCCTCAAAATTAACATGCTAAACTTGTCACCCTGCTCACTCCCCTCAAAATCAACATGCTAAACTTGTCACCCTACTCACTACCCTCAAAATTAACATGCTAAACTTGTCACCCTTCTCACTCCCCTCAAAATTAACATGCTAAACTTGTCACCCTGCTCACTCCCCTCAAAATTAACATGCTAAACGTGTCCCTTCTCACTCCCCTCAAAATTAATATGATAAACTTGTCACTCTTCTCCCTCTCCTCAAAATTACAATGCTAAACTTGTCACTCTTCTCCCTCTCCTCAAAATTAACATGCTAAACTTGGCACCTTACTCACTCCCCTCAAAATTAACATGCTAAACTTGTCACCTTACTCACTCCCCTCAAAATTAACATGCTAAACTTGTCACCTTACTCACTCCCCTCAAAATTAACATGCTAAACTGTAGTTGTCACCCTTCTCACTCCCCTCAAAATTAACATGCTAAACTTGTCACCTTACTCACTCCCCTCAAAATTACAATGCTAAACTGTAGTTGTATCCCTTCTCACTCCCCTCAAAATTAACATGCTAAACTTGTCACTCTTCTCACTCCTCTCAAAATTAACATACTAAACTTGTCACCCTTCTCACTCCCCTCAAAATTAACATGCTAAACTTGTCACCTTGCTCACTTCTCTCAAAATTAGCATGCTAAACTGTAGATGTCACACTGCTCACTCCCCTCAAAATAAACATGCTAAACTGTAGTTTTCACCCTTCTCACTCCCCTCAAAATTTTCATGCTAAAATTATCACCCTGCTGACTCCCCTCAAAATTAACATGCTGAACTGTATATGTCACCCTGCTCACTCCCCTCAAAATCATCATGCTAAACTTGTCACCCTCCTCACTCCCCTCCAAATTCACATGCTAAACTGTAGTTGTATCCCTTCTCACTCCCTTCAAAATTAACATGCTAAACTTTTCACCCTTCTTACTCCCCTCAAAATAAACATGCTAAACTGTAGTTATATCCCTTCTCACTCCCCTCAAAATTCACATGCTAAACTGTAGATGTCACCCTGCTCACTCCTCTCAAAATTAATAAGCTAAACTGTAGTTTTTTTCCCTGCTCACTCCCCTTAAAATTAACATGCTTAACTGTAATTGTCACCCTTCTCACTCTCCTCCAAATTCACATGCTAACTGAAGTTGTATCCCTTCTCACTCCTCTCAAAATTAACATGCTAAACTGTATTGTTCCTTTCTCATTCCACTCAATATTAACATGCGAAGCTGTATTTTTCTCTTTTCTCATTCCACTAAAATTTAACATACTAAAACGTAATTGTCTCCCATCCCATGCCACTCAAAATTGATATGGTAAACTGTGGTTATCTCCACTCTCATTCCACTAAAAACAGCTTGAACCTGTCCACTTTCTAAATAAAACAATGAAATATAACAGTCCCTCATTTCTCACACCCCTCAAGATTATACGAATTAACTTATAATAGTCCCTCATTTTTCACACCCCTCAAGATAAAACGTATTAACTTGAAACAGTCCCTCATTTCTCATACCCCTCCAAATAAACATAATTATTGTGTTGTAAACTGGTTCCTCATTTCTGACACCCTCCAAATAAACATAATTATTGTCTTGTAAACTGGTCCTTCATTTCTGACACCCTCCAAAAAAAACATAATTATTGTCTTGTAAACTGGTCCCTCATTTCTGACACCCTCCAAATAAATATAATTATGGTATTGTAAACTGGTCCCTCATTTCTGACGCCCTCCAAATAAACAAATTGACTTGTGACAATCCCTCATTTCTCACACCCTCCAAATAAACATAATTATGGTCTTGTAAAGGTCCCTCATTTCCCACACCCTCCAAATAAACATACTGACTTGTAACAGTTTGTCATTTCTCACACCCCACAAATAACACATATAGACTTGTAACATTCCCTCATTTCTCACAACCTTCAAAATAGAACATATTGACTTGTATTAGTCCCTCATTTCTTGCACCCCTCAAAATAAAACTTATTGACTTTTAAGTGTTACTCTTTTTTCACATCATGCTGAACTGTAGCTGCCCCTCACAAACCTACATTTTTATAAACTAGGTTTTAAAATTGGTCGACTGTCTTGTGGACAGGACAGAAACATTCACCAAGGAAAGATTGGGAAACTGGGAAAAACATAAACCCTGATATGGCAGGGAAAAAAACTATTTCTTAGCTGATTTTTTTTCTATCGGCTGATGCAAATTCCTGCACATAAACTCTCGTCTGCTGCATACAACAAACATCTATTTTTATCATTGCGTTGACTTACATCTTGCAGCGCAAGGTTTTATTGATTGGGTTTAAAAAAAAAACTTGCAGTTTTTATGTTAGCAAAGCAGACGAACTTATATTTGCATTTTGTGCCAGCACTTATAATATATTAATGGGTTGAACACTGCTAAAAAGTATTGATTTAAAAAAAAAGAGAGGAATTGGTGACAGATTACGGGCATGTTATGTAATAAACAAGAGAGTAGAATCAGATTTACTTTTAGAATTTGTATTGATGTATTAATGTGTGAAGTTGCACATGTATAATTATATTGATGTATATCCAATTTTTTCATGTTTTACAGCAGGGGTGTAGCAGGTATTATTGGTTTTTAAGAAAAAAGATCTTATTACGCAAGCAACCCAGTGTTTTTAGAAAATGAAGCTGTAAATGAGGGAGGGTTGGGGCACTATAGTAAGATTTTAACCCGTGAGCTATGACCTGGTAAACAATATCATAAATATCAAAGTGCAGTCAGGGCTCTCTTCTTAAAATCGAACTATACTGTGAATGTTCTTTTGTCTAATTGTTCAGCAGCTGACTGTATTGTCTTGAAAAACATGAAATATGAATACATCAAACTGATCAATATGAAAATGATACACATGTACATTATGTTATAACGTATTGGCAAAGTAATTCAAATATAAATATATATTTTCTAATATGTAAGCTCATGATAATGTGTCAAACTCTCAATATAAACAATTGGATAATTTGTGTACAAATGATGATTTTTACTTAAAAAATATGTTAAAATGCACAGTGCTTTCAAAATTAATCAGGAATGGTTGTATATACCATGTTGGATTAGGGGAGATAGGTTATTTGCTTCATGTCTGCTGATTTTCACTGTTACTCATTGAAAACTTTATAAAAAGAGTTCAACTAACAATTAAAACCCTATATATCCCCCTGTCTTAAGATAGTGACTCAGTTCACTTGTTAATAAAAGTTTTTAAATCAAGGTATTGGCATTTATTCTACTACAAATGTATACATTGTAATTATGTTGACATGCAAGTTCATCTAATGTGTCAAACTCATGATTTAATTTTTTTATATAAGAATATTATCCTGAGAATGATGTGTTTTACTTGTGTTTTAAGCTCACCTGGCACAAAGTGCCTTGGTGGGTCATTGTGACTAATTGATATCAGTAGTCCCTTGTCGTTCGTCTTCAACAGTTGCTTCGAACGACATCTTCCCTGAAAACTCTTGGCCAGTGTCGCTGTTTCTGATAATAGAATGTGTTCATGGTAAGAAGTTAACAGTTTTTAATGACATAATTACAAAGGGACGTATAATAGTTTTGCCAAGCGGCCTCCACATTTTGTCCACTCTCTAAGTCAAACAGTTTTTATCTGATCTTCACAAAACTTGCTGAACATGTTTGTAGGCATAATGTCTCGACCAAGTTTGATAACCAGTCAAATCGACGAAGGCACTTTCGGATTATGGCCCTTGAATTATGCAAAATTGGCTAAATTAGCCTTGTCTGCTAAGTCAAACAGTTTTCATCCAATCTTCACCAAACGTGGTGAATATATTTATGAGCATGATATCTAGGCCAAGTTATATAACAAGCCAAATTGCCTGAGGCACTTTTGGATTATTGCCCTTTGGATGATGTAAAATTGGCAAATTAGCCTTGTCCGCTCCCTAAGTCAAAAAGTTCTTAAGCAATCTTCACAAAACTTGGTGAAAATATTTGTGGGCATAATGTCTAGGCCATGTTTGATAACCAGCAAATTCACCCAAAACAGTTTTGGATTATGGCCCTTGAATTATCGAAAAATGATGAAAATAGCCTTTTCAGCTCTATATTAAAGATGCTCAAACAGGTGAATTAGCCTTGCCTGCTTATAGTCATAACAGGTTTTACAAAACCTATGAGCTGCCAGATACTGAGTTACGCCTCCTTGACAGGCGTATTTTGTGACAGTTTGACACTCTTGTTTATGAATGTGATGATAGTAACCTAAATTTTGAATGTTAATTTAAGCTGCTATGGTCAAGGACACTGTTACTATATATATAGAAAAATAACTTAAGTAAAGGTTCAGACATAACATTGTATACATGTATATATATAACTATAATCACTGTATCATACTATATCATGAAAGTGCCTTAACTCAGCTGAATTTTAGAACTACTTATGTCCCCTTGTACACTAAAATGCATAGATGGGGGTGTGAACAAACCTTCTGTGATAGACGTAGTTTAATGTTTTGATACAGGTTCTTGTATTTTTAATCTATTAACTGCTCATTGTTTCTTTTCCCTGTATTTACATGTTTGCTAATTAAATGTAAATTAACAGTGGACTTTTCAGCCCAAAATTTTGTGCCATAGACTTTATTTCTTCCTCAACAGTATTAAGACCCAATCCTATATCTCGTAATTTCGTGCACCCAGTTTCCTTAAGTGTTTTTATATGTGATATTAATGCACAGTCTAGGTTCTCCAGACTGGAATAATTAAATAAAAAATTAATGGAACCAGTCTTAAGATAAAAAAAAACGTTAGGAAACCATTCTAGAGTTTGAGACAGTGGAATTATTTAAAATCAATATGTGCAGAAAGATGCAGGATTTGGCACATCCGTAAATTCCTCTGCGTCTGATTCCAACATCGGAGAATTTTTTTGTTATCTCAGACATTGAGAATATTGTCTGGAAGTTTTTCCATTTCTTGAATATTTTATCATGAATCTAGGTCAAAAAAAAGAACAATGTTTTCTGACTTTTTTTATAAAACAGTACCTTGTGGATGGTCCCGTGCTAGTGGATAGTAGATAAACACAAACCGTAAGAGATATATATTAAAGCATGTGATTGTCTGCAGTGAGTCTGCGTCTACTGTGAGTCTGATGTCTGTTGAGGTGACGTGCAGAGACGTCTGCTCTATATAAGGGGAAAAATTCACTAAATTATAATACTGTCTTGGTTGAAGACTTGGGGATTACGTACATTTAACATAAATTTATTGACGGTAATAAGATGTCCTGTTTAATGAAAACTGTCCACTAATAACTCTAGAGTAAGTTTCAGCCACATCAAGAATTATTAAGTGTTGACATGTCACTCATCCCTCTCTGTAAATATTTTCAGAGCTCTTTGTATGTCTGGCGAACATGCTCTATTGTGTTGGTTTAGTATTCATGTAAGAAAACAGAAAATTAATGTATGATTTTATGTGGAATGTTTATCACTGCCAAATAAACATTAATGCCCCAAATAGTTTATGTAAATACCCATTATACATGTATATAGAATAATGAATTTATAGATAGAACAATGACAGAACTGTGTTCTATTTAATCTAGAAAACTGTAAACTTAAATTATACCAGATTTTTCATACTTTTTGTAACTTCAACATACAATACCCTGCTGGTACCCTACAATATGCTGCTGGTACTCTGCAATACTCTACTGGTACCCTACAATACCCTACTGGTACTATACAATACCCTGCTGGTACCCTGTAATACCCTATTGGTACCCTACAATACCATACTGGTAGAATACAATACTCTACTGGTACCCTGTAATACCCTATTGGTACCTGACAATACCCTGCTGGTACCATACAGTACTCTACTGGTACCATACAATACCCTGTTGGTACCATACAATACTCTACTGGTACCCTGCAATACCCTATAGGTACCCCACAATACCCTGCTGGTACTCTACAATACTCTACTGGTACCCTGCAATACTCTATTGGTATCATACAATACTCTACTGGTACCATACAATACTCTACTGGTACCCTATCATACCCTGCTGGTACCATACAATACTCTACTGGTACCATACAATACCCTATTGGTACCCCACAATAGCCTGCTGGTACTCTACAATACTCTACTGGTACCCTACAATACCCTACTGGTACCATACAATACTCTACTGGTACCCCACAATACCCTGCTGGTACCATACAATACTCTACTGGTACCATACAATACCTTACAGGTACCATACAATACTCTACTGGTACCCTATCATACCCTGCTGGTACCATACAGTACCCTGCTGGTACCATACAGTACCCTACTGGTATGCTACAATGCCCTGTTGGTACCATGTAATGTGTCTACAAACTTTTTGTACAGATTTATATTTAGCCATATTACCAAATATACAACCAGACCAACAGAGTTCTGGGTCTGACAAGAATTTAAATTATTTATGCTATAATGTAGTTGTTTAACTGGTTATCAATGTTGCCTTTATTCCTGCCTATTTTATAAAATCAACAAACTATCATACTAATGAATTTAATAATGTACTGGCCTCTTGTTTTGATGGTTCAAGGGACAAAACTCTAGTGATACTCTGGCTATCTCAAATTAAGTAGAGTTGTTCTCTCTTTATCAACTTTTACCTAGATGGTTCAAATTGATTGAGCATTTATGACCAGTACAGTTCATGATTTACCTGCACATCCATGCTGTCTGACCATATTTTGAACTATTGACTCAGATCCAGTAAGTGAATTACTATTTATCATCACCTGGAACAGATTCTAGTACCATAAAATAGATCATTTGTTAGGTTAATGTCCATAAGTTTCTGTGGAAACATATTATATCAGTGGTGTTATAACTTTGTCAAGAAATAATTGTTAATAGTCCCGGCCAACCATGGGACTTCTGCCCTGGTGAACTTGCCAAGACCCCAAGTATGACTCCCATGCATTCTGGTACCCTAACCTTTCTTTTCCCACATTAACATAACAAATTAGATAGATTTTCAGGGTGAAGATTTTCAGGGTGTAGATATTCAGGATGTAGATTTTCAGGGTGTAGATTTTCAGGATGTAGATTTTCAGGGTGTTTTTTACTCACAACAGTCAAACCATTACATTATAGTTATAAAAAACAAAATAACCTTTCCTGGACAGCATTGTAAGAAATGATGCACCATTGCGATCTAAATGATCTAAGATTGTAATTTCTACCTAGGAAACCTTTATAGTGTTCAAGACTACAGTCTGTTTCCAGAAGATGACATACTGCATTTGGAGACCTTCCCTAAGAAGTGGACTATTAATAAAACTATGGAAAGCCACAGTTGCCAAATATTACATTGAAATCCTACTCATTTTGTAACTATTTTCTTAATAGAACACCACCAGTTTATGTAAAAAAGTCCACTTTCTTTCTTGACTAGTTTCAGAGATTTTTATTACTTGTTATCACCGGGCATCTTTTGGCATTGTACGTCTGTCCGTCCGTCCTTCCTTCCATCCATAGCCATAACTAAGGAACCAATGGACAAAATTTCATGAAACTTAAGCTGTATATACCACAGCATATTGCCATGGGGTACACATAACCTGCATCAGGATTGTCAAAGCTTTAGAGTTATTGCCCATTAATTATTTTTTCTTGTATATTTAATATAAAAACTTTCAAAGTCTGTTTCTGTGAAACCGGTTATCCTAATTGAATTGTAATTGACTTAAATAATGTAATGATTAAACTTTATACTCTGAGGTAGTGATGTATCAACACTAATAACAGAAACAGTACAGTATTCCTTCAGTACAGTATTCCTTCAGTACAGTATTCCTTCAAAAGTTGATTTTTTAAAAAGAAGAAAATTCTACTTTACTATTTTAGAAAGTTTTATAGTTTTTTAGCTCGACTATTCGAAGAATAAGCAGGCTATTGCACTCGCCCCGGCGTCGGCGTTGGTTAAAGTTTTTCATAAAGTCAAATATCTTGAATACTATTAAAGGTATTGACTTGAAACTCAAACTATATGTTTACCATCAACATCTACACATGAGGAAACAATCCCCATAACTCTGTTTTGATTTTTGACAGATTTATGCCCCTTTTTAACTTAGAATTTTTGGTTAAAGTTTTTTATAAATTCAAATATCTTGAATACTATCAAAGGTATTGATTTGAAACTCAAATTATGTGTCCACCATCAGCATCTTCACCTGAAGAAACAATCCCCATAACTCTGTTTTGATTTTTGACAGATTTATGCCCCTTTTTAACTTAGAATTTTAGTTAAAGATTTTTATGAAGTCAAATATCTTGAATACTATCAAACGTATTGACTTGAAACTTAAAATGAATGTTTACTATCAACATCTTCACCAATGTTTTTGATTTTTGACATATTTATGCCCCTTTTTAACTTAGAATTTTGTCACAGTTTTTACCAGACTATTATTAGAAATACTCGAAATGGCTTACTTTTGAAATGTCATAGAATAATTATGCAGCATGCAGCGGTCATGCTTTTTTAATTTTAAACATATCAATTTTAAAACGTTACAAAGTTATTCCCCCCCCCCTTTTCCCCCCAGTTGGCTTAGGAAACAGAGTGAGGCTTTGCATGTAATGTACATTTACATAGGTCTTTGAACAAGTTTCATATCTTTGACCTTAATTCTTATAGACAATTACACAATACACCTGTTCTTAGACAAAAAAAACATTTTACCGACAAGCTTTCGAATAGTCGAGCGTGCTGTCATGAGACAGCTCTTGTTATAATATGCTATTACTGTTATACTGATGTCATTGTTATACTGATGTTATTGTTATTCTGATGTCATTGTTATACTGATGCTATTGTTATACTGATGTCATTGTTATACTGATGGCATTGTTATACTGATGGCATTGTTATACTGATGTCACTGTTATACTGATGTCATTGTTATACTGATGTTATTGTTATTCTGATGCTATTGTTATACTGATGTCATTGTTATACTGATGTCATTGTTATACTGATGTCATTGTTATACTGATGTTATTGTTATACTGATGACATTGTTATACTGATGTTATTGTTATACTGATGTTATTGTTATTCTGATGCTATTGTTATACTGATGTTATTGTTATTCTGATGCTATTGTTATACTGATGCTATTGTTATACTGATGTCATTGTTATACTGATGTCATTGTTATACTGATGTCCTTGTTATACTGATGTTATTGTTATACTGATGACATTGTTATACTGATGTTATTGTTATTCTGATGTCATTGTTATTCTGATGCTATTGTTATACTGATGTCATTGTTATACTGATGTCATTGTTATACTGATGTTATTGTTATTCTGATGGAGTTATACTGATTGTTATACTGATGTCATATGATTATACGACTGTTATACGATCATTGTTATACTGATGTCATTGTTATACTGAGTCATTGTTATACTGATGTCATTGTTATACTGATGTAATTGTTATACTGATGTTATTGTTATACTGATGGCATTGTTATACTGATGGCATTGTTATACTGATGGCATTGTTATACTGATGTCATTGTTATACTGATGGCATTGTTATACTGATGGCATTGTTATACTGATGGCATTGTTATACTGATGGCATTGTTATACTGATGGCATTGTTATACTGATGTCATTGTTATACTGATGTCATTGTTATACTGATGGCATTGTTATATTGATGGCATTGTTATACTGATGTCATTGTTATACTGATGTTATTGTTATACTGATGTCATTGTTATACTGATGGCATTGTTATATTGATGGCATTGTTATACTGATGTTATTAAGTGTTTACTATAGTATCATAATCATTTTCTGCAGTTTGATGTGATTATGCTCTTACTTGAATTATATGTCTCACATTCTGAAGAACTTTTTGACATAAAAAGTAATTTTATTATACCCATTAAACTTCATAAAAAAAACTACACATTTTGAAAAAATGTTGTTTTCATGTAATGTGGCTCAATCAGTATAGAAAACAGAAGTAGTGTTGGCAGTGATTTTAAATCTAAGGTGGACCAGAGGCTTTTAAAGCCGTACTTTTTAGTTACAATATGAGCGTTCCTAATACACCCAAGGGTGCAGTATGCAAGAATTAATATAAGAGCTTACTTTGACTGCGAGGTTATTTTTCTATTACTTAATGCTGAATGTAATAATGCCGTGTCAGCAATGAGTGAAGTGCAGTTTTACATTGACATGGCAGAAGACTGTGCTGTTATTATCTAAATGCATCGGATAAAAGTAGTAAAATCATTTCTTGTACGCATGTTCTATCTTTCTATGCAAAGGTTGTTTACATGAATTATATGTCATGTCACATTCACATTAGCCTAAAGATACTGTATATTGTCAAAGTTTTATGTACATGCATATACAAAATCAAAGAAAGAATAGTGCTTGCATTTCTTATAGTTTTGTTTCTCTATCAGATTGAAGCCTCAGGTTTCTGCCTACTTTATGAGAGAAGCCATGAAGATGTTGTGAAGATAGTTGTAGGATGTATGTGTTTTGTTTACTGTTGTTTGAGAACAAAATGCTTACAGTCAACAATAATTATGATTCCCTAATGTTGGTTGTTTGTCCTGTCACTGTTTACCTTGCTAACACTTACTGCCAGTTTGTACTTGATTTCTATTTTTGTTTGTTTGCCCAATAGATGTCCTCTAGACCTTTGCCTTAATTTCTATTTGTGTCATTTTCCAGGTTAGAAACGCTATAGATGTCCTCTATACCTTTGCCTAAATTTCTATTTTTGTTTTTTTTTCCAGGTTAGAAACCCTATAGATGTCCTCTATACCTTTTCCTAAATTTCTATTTGTGTCTTTTTCCAGGTGAGAAGCCCTATAGATGTCCTCTAGATGGTTGTGATAAAGCCTTTGCTCAAATGTCAAACCTGCAGCACCACATGCGTCAACATGATAAAAGTACATTCGGACAGAAACAGTGCATGTGCCCTTTCTGTGACCGTGGTTACGCAAGTGAAAAAAGTCTCAAATCTCATCTCAGTAAGGTAAGGAAAATATTTATATTCAGGAACCATAACAACTACTTTTTATTACAATAGAAAATTATATTCTTGTACAAAACATCATTTGAATTTCACACCTTGTTGATTCCTATCACAATAAAAAACTTGACTACCTTGGTGAGTTTGTGATGGCACACAACTTCTGAGTGAACATGTAATGTATTTTTGGTAAACACTTCTGTTACATGTCATGTCTATCTCTTAGATGCACATGTCTGGTGAATACATTTGTTACATGAACATCTCTGGTGAATGCATTTGTAAGATGAACATGTCTGGTGAATACATTTATTAGATGCATATTTCTGGTGAGTACATCTGTTAGATGCATATTTCTGGTGAATACATTTGTTACATGCATAATTCTCTGTTAGATGAACATGTTTGGTGAATACATTTGTTAGATGAGCATGTTTGGTGAATACATTGGTTGGTGAATCCATTTGTTAGATGAACATGTCCTGTGAATACATTTGTTAGTGACATCCTCTTTCATTTAGTAATGTCATTTAGCGATGTCCTCTTTCATTTAGTGACTTCCTCTTTCATTTAGTGGCATATAAAGTTTACCCAAAATAATCCAGGTGAGATGAAAATATTTCATTTACATTTAAGGGTAAAAATTATTTATACCCTCACAAAGTTTTAACCTTGATCAGATAATTCTAGCTACATTTTTGAACATTTGTACACAATTCTGTAAATAGAACAGTTTTACTGGGGGATTTATATAATATCAAAAAAGCTTGCAATGGTGCATTAAATATTATGGGCATGATAATGTATGTGTATTTGATTGTGTCCAGTGATGCATTTTATAATGTGCACCAACTTTCCACAGCAGTTTTTTTAGTCGGCCCAGATAGCTCAATCGGTAAAGCGCGAGACTTGTAATCTCAGTAGCGGGTTCGATTCCCGGGGCTGACCAACTAAAATTACTAACAGTCTTTCGGATGAGACTAAAACCGAGGTCCCATGTATGGGTGCTATACACCTGCCATGTATAAGAACCAGGGGTGTCTCTGGAATCGGGACGTTTTCTGACTATCTTTCACTATCCTCCGAAACCTAAAATAACTAACCTCTTCTGGGGGCGTTGGTCATATGGGAAACTGGTACCAACGATAAAGCCCTAATATACGATACACAGCATTTAGTCAATATATAAACAATGTGCAGTCTGATTATGAACTCCCCAGTTTGTTGGTAAGCACCCCTTTTAATAATGAATGGTTCTGTCCACATTTTAAATGGTCAAGTCCATTGTAGAAAATTAGAAAAATTAGGGATTAATGTTATAGTATGGAATGGTTTTCAAACTGTCACATGTATCGAGCAGTTTACACTACGATATGGCTGGTCTACGATATTCTGAAGTGTTTAAAGGAAAATGAAAGTAAAAAAAATCATTCCCAGGTTGCAGTCCAAGCAATTTTATATAGAATCGCTTAATTACAATCAAAATTAATGCAATATACATTTGTTATACTTAATTTAAACTTCGATTTTTAGCCTGTCGCCCATTCAGAGTAAGTCGCCATATTTGCTTAAGTGAGTCATTAACATATATATGATTGCTTTTGATTAGTCTACAAAATATAGTAACTTTAAATTTCCTCAAGCTCCTTAGCTTATGATTCGTTTAACCAATGATTGTTAAATAATTGTTTGAAATAGTAATCATCTTTAATCAGAGCATTTGCATAAACATTGTATTAAACTTTTTATATATGGGATCTGATACCTCTGCAAGTATGAGCCAGAGCTGCAAGTATGAGCGTGTATCCTTTCCCAAATAAAGTTATAATGTCATACTGTTTCAACCCAATTACGTAAGTCCCTACTATGTCTCAAACCTATACCCTAGAACCATTATCTCAACCTGGTCACAAACCAATATTTGAAACTATACTCTAAACCATCAGTTTACACCACGACCCAAACTTATAGTTTAATACAGATATCAGGAAGACCCTGCAAGTATGAGCCAAAGCTGAAATATGAGGGAACTTATTTCATATTTAATAAGCGTCTGTCAACTGTATCTTTGGATACGATTTTACTTGCGATTAGGCTCCACCTGCACCTTGTAATGTACAGCATAGGAAGATTATCATTTTCTGGTAATATTTAAATATAAATGACTTACATTTTTAACGTTTTTGGGACTTTTACTGGCCATCGGAAATTTGATCAGCTGTTGTATCAATCGGACAATTTTTTACTTTTAATCAACCCAAAGATATGCTTTTAACAGTAAGGATTAATTTCAAGACAAAACAAATAGCAGTCAATTTTGCTGGTAAGATATTTTTCATGGTAATATAACCAATAGCTACCAGTAATTCTACATACAAATTGCTAATGGAACTTTTAAAATCAGTGTTACAATTAAAATGCTGTATGTTTTCTTAGGAAATGATAAAAATGGGCAACGATGCAATCAAGTCTTTCAGCCTCTTCATTTCCTGTGGCTTACTCAAGAGAAATTATTTTCAACATTCCGATAAAATCCTCATTAAATCATGTGTTTTTTATTTAGATTGAATTGTGCATTTTGCATGTATTTATTAAACTTCTGCCTTCCAGGTATATATTAAAATCAATGCAAAATTCAAACGACTCTGATTGGACAAAAATTTAGTCTCTTTGAAACCTTAGTTCAAAGTGATGGCAGCAGAATCTCATATCTTTGTTGAAATTTTATTTTACCTTGGGGATTTGAAACAATCCACATCATGTGATCTTGCAAAATACATATATAGTGAAAATCATGAAAGTTCAGTTTTCTTGGAAGGTGATATTTCCAGGCAGAAGACAAAAAGTTCTAAATTTCATCTGCGAGAATGCAAGTATTGTGTGACAGACATCAATACAGTCATAATAAGACGCTGATCACATTTTTCATTTCAGCTGCAAAAATAAGTAAACAGAAATACCAGTCATATTGTTTTCTATACATTTCTTTTTTTTCTCTGTCACATGTTTTTGTTAGTTTCCTTTAATATGTTGGATTCTTTGAAGTCAAGTGATTGTACAAAATGTTCCAGCCTTGTGTTTACTGTAAACTCTGTATATATCAACTACAGATATAAAATGTAACTCGTGTAACTCTGGATATAACAAACCCTTTTTTTGGCCCGATTTCTTTCCTTTTTTTGTAAATGTAAAAATATACAGTTATAACATACACCAGTTATAACGAATCTTTGGATAAAAGGCACAATATTTTCTGATAAACAAATGAAAAATGTACAGTAAAGTAATCAAATATAAGGAACTACAAAGTTTGATGTTCCTATGAGTTGAATACATTGATTTTGCATTTTTGTTTGCCTTTCCTATCACCTACCTAAATGAAAACATTATACATGTATAACTTTCCGAGTAAGACATCTCTCTCGGTGACCTCATGTGTGCCAACTGGGATTTGCGAGTCACTGAAGAACAAAGACATTTTTGCATCAATGTCTGGGATTGAATCAAGAGAAGATGAAGATGACGATGTTATCACTGAACCTTCGCATCTTGTGCAAAAATCACAGTCCTTAGAATGCATTTTGACCCCTGAGAGCATACTTTAAGTCGGCAACGGATATTGATGAGCCTACTAGACTAAGACTTAGTGTATGCTGTTCCATATTGTCAATTTAAATATGAACCGTTCTTTGTAGTTTTTCTGAATCCTTGTAATTCTACGGATATATATATACTTTTTTATGAACGTTTTAAAACAGAAATGAAGAATAACAGTTGAAGATCTTTTTAGCTCTTCAATATGAGGTTACGAAGAAAAGTAAAAAACAACATACTTGATTGTAGTACATCTGACTGTTTGTTATGTATTTTATTTTAATATATAAACATCGTTTAAAAGGAATTTGTTTGGTATATGGATATAAAGAACTTCAGATATAAAGAACAAATTTGAGAGGTCCCGAGGAGTTCTTTATAAGCAGAGTTTATTGTATTATTAATGTGAGAATATTTTGAATTCTATTTTATGTTTTTATGTAAATAAGTGTGTCTATATTTTCTATCCATATGTTCTTGTCTAAGCTATAGCTCGGTGTGAAGATTGTGTAAAAGATGGCAAGATTGTGTGTTGTTTTCAATTCGCAATTGACATCAAGTTTTGTCTATATTCATTCAATTTCTAAAAATAAAGTTCAGTAAATTCTGTATTATAACAACTCCTCATGTAATAACATTCTAGATGTAAGGACCAAAATTTTCCTTCTTTATGTGATCAATACAGATCATGAATGGCCTGTGATCAATGCAGATCATGAATGGCCTGTGATCAGAGTAGATCATGAATGGCCTGTGATCAGAGTAGATCATGAATGGCCTGTGATCAATGCAGATCATGAATGGCCTGTGATCAATGCAGATCATGAATGGCCTGTGATCAATGAAGATCATGAATGGCCTGTGATCAATGCAGATCATGAATGGCCTGTGATCAATGCAGATCATGAATGGCCTGTAATCAATGCAGATCATGAATGGCCTGTGATCAATGCAGATCAACAATGGCCTGTGATCAATGCAGATCATGAATGGCCTGTGATCAGTGCAGATCATGAACAGCCTGTGATCAGAGTAGATCATGAACAGCCTGTGATCAATGCAGATCAACAATGGCCTGTGATCTGTGCGAATTATGTTTGTCAAGTGATCAGTGCGGTCATGTGAACAGCCTATTTTCCGTGCTAATCATAGATATAATGTGATCAGTGCAGTTCATGAATAGCCTATGATCTATGTGGATCATGAACACTTGTGCTTTGTGACTGGATCATGAACAGTCTGTGATCAGTGTGGATTGTGAACAGCCTGTGATCAGTGCAAATCTTGAATGACATGTGATCAGTGATGATCATGAATTGAAATTAAGGAAATAAGGGATAATTAATTGATGGCTCACGAACAAACCATTTTGGTATTAGAGCCTGTAGTCTCCTGTTGCCAAGTCAGATGGTTACTATGATAATTGATAGGTAAAAAAAAAGAGGGCATGCAGAGATGACCTTGGGTCAGATGCAAAGTTATGTTACCCGAGATGCTTTGTTTTCCTTATCGTGCATAGAGAGCTAGTACATATAAGAATTTTCACTGAGACTTTAAAAAGGAAAACTCTGAGCTGTATCTCTGCCTACCATCCTTACCACTGGCATTTAAAAGTATCAGGATTTTCTGTTTTAATACTTGTAAATAAGAAAGATACAAGTTTTTTTATGTAACCAGAATACTGGAAATTTAATTACAGATATGTATGACGCGCCTGCATGCAGTGTGCACACAAAAAATGCATTTCTCTGCAGCTGTTTCCAGTATTGAAAATATGTAAGGTCTTTAAAGCAACTTTGCCATATAAAAGTAGAATATGACTGTACGGTCTCTAAAGTACGGTCTCTAAAGTAAAATATGTAAGGTCTCTAATGTAAAATATGTACGGTCTCTAAAGCAACTTTGCCATGTAAAAGTAGAATATGTACGGTCTCTAAAGCAACTTTACCATATAAAAGTAAACTATGTAAGGTCTCTAAAGCAACTTCGCCATATAAAAGTAAAATATGTAAGGTCTCTAAAGCAACTTTGCCATATAAAAGTAAAATTTTACACTCAGGGAAAAAAAGAACCCCTCGTGGCCAACGTTAACTGATCTGGAATGGCACTGAACTCTTAATTGTGCTTTCTTAATTATCTCCCTTGCAAAAAATGTAAAACTATTGTACAGGTTCAGTAATAAAATTTCCATTATAGAGATTTTACAGTTAAGAAATAATATCCTTTTTAGGGGTGTTCATTGTCTAATAAATAAACTATGATTTGGAGGTCTGATGCGCAGCTGCCACAGGCTTGAGTGGCTTATAAGTACACATCCTGAACAACAAAGAGTTGTTTATTAGACAACGAACACCACTAAAAAGGATATTATCAAAGAAATCACCATCCTTTGCAGACGAAATAAGATAAACACACCAGATGCCCATGGAAAAAGTGACTCTATTTGATCATATATTAATGTATAGATTCTTTTCCTCTATATTATGTAGGAAAAGTTGCAAATATTTTTAGAATGAAGTATACACAATAAATATTGCTTTCTTCAGCTGTGTCACTGTCTAATTGTCCTTAATGTCACTGTCTAATTGTCCTCAGTGACCTGCTGTGTCGCTGTCTAATTGTCCTCAATTACCTGTATTTTATGTGTTTTCTATATTTTGATCATTCTTGCCTGCTTTAGCAATACTGTCTGTTGTGTTGAATTCTAGTAAACTTTTTGCACGCATAAGAACCTTTTTACTTTAAGGAAGTTCATTTTTAGAATGTTTGTATGTAAAAGAAGTTTGTATATTAATGTGTGATCCATTTACACAGAGTTCATTTTGTATAAGTTTTGGACAGTTTACCTCACCATGGTTCTACTATGGGAATAACTTCCCTCTCCTCCATTAGAAAATGCCAACTTTCTCACAAAAAGAAACATGGTCGGTAGCAGGGCTCAAGCGCAATAATTGACCTTCAATCTGTTAGAGTTTACAGTGTTTTTAAGTCGGCGGCTCCAACCGCTCAATGATGAATGCAAACTGTCATGGCCAGTGAGAATATATTCTTGGACCGGAGTGTTTCAGCAATGATATAGGGTTCACATTGTTGTCCGTATAGACCAGAACAATACTTTAGTAATACTTTTTTGAATATCACTTCACAGATTGTTTGCTATGTGGGAAACATGTTGCATACAAACCTAGGAAGTATGTAGGACCAACTCAAAGCTCTGCTGCATACCGTAATTTGTAAACAAATATACAAAATGTATTTCTTTACTTAACATCAAAGAAAGAGAAGAATCAAAGAAAAGTTTGGAATATTATGTTTCCATTATGTCCTAAAACAAGACGGGAAATGGGAGTCAAACACAAACGTTGTTATCATTCCACTCTAGAGGATGTAGACCTACGCGCCTGAATATTGAAAAAAGATGGCAGCATATTGTATCACATAGATTTTAACGCCTGTCTACAGTGTTTACTTTTTCACGCACATATTTCTTTATTTTGAATACTGGGGAATAGACAGGTAACAGTTGTTTTAAAAAAGAGAACTGCATATGCGGAAAAGTAATTCTAGGCACGACTGCCTACCTGCAGATATGAACATTTTTGTATCGTACTAGGTTAGTTCAAGGTTGCTGCATTCATTATGCATGCATACGTATTCACCAGACGGTAAAAATACTGCGAAGAAAAAAGACGCAGAATGCACTATCGATTCGCTACATCATACATAAAGCATACTATATGTAACTGCTCTATTATAAAAAACACTTTCTTTCCTTGCTATAAAGGCTGTAATGCAAATTACACCTGACTGCACATGAGCGGGCTTTTTTTCCACTTCATTTTATATTTTGTTTCATGTATTAAATATCATTTGCAAGCTGTGGTATGAGTTTTAACTATTAAAACATACATTAAAAGACTACATTCTGAGTATTTTATAGAATTGTACGTAATGCCCATTAAACATAAGCAGTCACTTAAAGCCTTGATATTAACTTTAATTGAAAAAAGTTTTTTGTTGGGACATTTGCATAATGGAATGTTTAAGAATAGTTTTACCATATTTGCATAATGGATACGTATCCTATCGTGAGATATTTTTCTCCCATTGCTTACAAATTGTAATTCGAGGTAAAATATTAGAACATTGTCTTCGAAAATTCAAGTAGAAACATGCTTCTGTGTCCAGAATAAAGTGTGTAAAGGTTGGGTCAGGATTTGGAGAGTCTGAATGTTGGTGTCCATGACAACTGAAAGGAAACAGTATTCTACCTGGCCGACTGGTTAGCTTCTCAGTATAGCATCTCAAAACATGGTATTTGTTTTCTTTGGGTTTAACACAGAGACATTCTTAAAATGAGGTATTGTGTGACTAATTTCTTTTGATTAAAATTGCAGTACATTAGACACAGAAATAGTCACACAAAATTTAACAGATAAATAGAAGATGATTGTTCTCTATCCCAAACATACTACGCAAGTTACTGAGATCATTTTCTGTACATTTCAGTGGTATTTCAGTTATTTACAGGTCGGTAGTTTACCTATAACATTCATTCTGGGAATGGACATAATCTTTTTTTCCTTGGTACAATATCACCATGGTGACACACCTCAAACCAATGACCCTCAAATCAGTGAGAGGTTTTGAGTTTGGAACTTGGTGACCTTGACCTCTGAACGACACGACCGTTCACTGCAAGTTGCCCTAGTTTGTAATTTCTTCTACATGATTTCTAATCCTGATACTTTTGCAGTTAATTTGAAGTTATTATGTAATCTTGTCGTATATCTACCTTTTGCATCATGTTACAGTATTGTATGTCACTATAATTCATTCATATTCTTTTAATATCATGTGTTTATGTCACATTATTGCTCTTGTCATTTTACATCATGTGGTTTCAATTGCATCATGTTAGCATGTCACATTTGCTGAATTCAGTTTAATATATTGTGTCACATTTTGCAGTTGATGCCAAGTTTCACTGTGTCACATTGCCAGTGATTACTATCTGACTGCATAATTGTTGGTACCATCGGTAACATTTATAATCAAAGCACTGAGAGGGTAGACAACCGTATATAAGGATGTAATAATAGATTTGGTCATGTAACTTGTCAGGGAAAATTAAAAAGGTATGAACAGTTGTGTGTCCCTTTGTCCACTTTACCTTGTCCGCTCTTCATAAATTTTGATCAAACTTAGTGGGAAGTATTAATATGAAGTTTAGATTTACATATTGTAATTTAGGGTTACATGTATATGGTTAAAGGTCAAGATGACACGGGCCTGAAACTTGAAAATAGTTAAAGGGTTAAAGCGACTGCACTCCAGATGGACAAGTTACGATAAAAAAAAGAAAATTTTCAATTTCAAGAAAACAATTGTCATTACTGTATCAGGGGCATTGTATTATGATAAGTGACAAGTTTTCTAACAAAAGAAACAATTAAAATGTGTTGTTTTGCTTATTTTTATTGTAGAAAATATCACCCCGTGACTAACGGGGTGGGCTCTTTGGTATATCAATATTTTTAACTCACATCAAATCAGCTGACTCTGTAGTGTAGTAGGTTAAGCCCCTGTAAATATTTTGTAAGCGCAAAGATCCGAGTTCAAAACCTGACTCAGGTAAATATTTTTTTTTCTACCTTTATTTTTAGCTCTTACACAAAGAAAATAATCTTGATGCTGACAAATTGAATATATATTGATTTTACCAAAAAATTAAAATTTACTAAGAATTTGGAGTGCAGTCGCTTTAAGGCCACAGGGGTCTGTATTGTGAAAAAAATCTTGTTTGCTTTTCATCACCAAAACCGGCTATTTGATTTTCATCAAACTTGATGGGAAGCATCAGTATGAAGTAAAGGTGTGCATATTGTAATTTGGGGTCATATATGATTGAAATTCAATGTCACATAGGCCTGAAATATGAAAAATGCCTTGTCTGCTCTTCATCTTCAAAATTCTTTGTTGGATTTTCATCAGACTTGGTAGGGAGCATCAGTATGAAGTGTATTTGTGCATATTATATTTATGGGTCAAATAGGGGTTTCTTCCGAGTTTAGTATTTGGGAGAAATGATCCACGTTAGTGTGTTTTTCCTTTCAAATGGATAGGGTAGGGTGTTTTTGTTTTGTTTCATTTTATTTAAAAAAACAATTCTACTTATTTTTCAATGTGACCTGCTCTTTGCAACTGTAACTCTTGACAAATTCCTGTCTTCCATCAAGTGGAATAACTCTTTATATGTCTTACATCAAGTGGAATAACTCTTTCTTTGATTGTCTTCCATCAAGTAAAATAACTCTTTATATGTCTTACATACTCATTTTTGCATATATTTTGTCAAATTCTCTTGCAGGTACAATTTCAAAACATTGGTGAGGTGGTTCAATTATTTGTGATGCAATGAAGATATTTCACAGGGTTGAACTTTTAATGTAAAATGAATCATGTCACATAATAGGGTAGACAACAACGAGTTTTTTTATCAGTTAAGTAAGCATCAGACAACTTGCCTCATGAAAGCAACAAGCATGTCATTTTAAAATAGATTATCTCACTTTTATTATCAGTAAATCTTGTTCATTTATTATTATACAAAACGAAGTTTAGGGGGGTATATAGGAGTCACCCGGGGGTCGGTGGTGTCGGTCGGTCGTCGGTCTGTTGCATTTTCCTTGTCCGAGCATAACTTGAAAACTACTTGTTGGAATCAATACAACGCCATACAATGATCAAGCACATTGAGAGGAAGTGCAGGCACAAGAACATAACTCCATCTTGACAATTACAGAGATTGCCCTTTGTTAGTTTTCTCTTGTCCGGAGCATAACTTGAAAACTACTGGTTGGATTCAATACAACTTCATACAATGGTCAAGCACATTGAGAGGAAGGCAGTGCACAAGAACTATAACTCCACTTGACTAATTACAGAGTATTGCCCTTTGTTAGTTTTCCTTGTCCGAGCATAACTTGAAAACTAGTTGGAATTCAATACAACTTCATACAAGGTCAAGCACATTTGAGAGGAAGTGCAGTGCAGAAGAACCATAACCCATCTTGACTAATTACAGAGATTGCCCTTTGTTGCTTTTCCTTGTCCGGAGCATAACTTGAAAACTACTGGTTGGAATTCAATACAACTTCATACAAGATCAAGCACATTGAGAGGAAGGCAGTGCACAAGAACTAAACCCATCTTGACTAATTACAGAGTATTGCCCTTTGTTAGTTTTCCTTGTCTGGAGCATTACTTGAAAACTACTTGTTGGAATTCAATACAACTTCATATAAGATCAAGCACATTGAGAGGAAGTGCAGGCACAAGAACTATAACCCATCTTGACTAATTACAGAGATTGCCCTTTGTTAGTTTTCCTTGTCCGGAGCATAACTTGAAAACTACTGGTTGGAATTCAATACAATCATACAAGATGAAGCACAATGAGAGGAAGTGCAGTGTACAAGAACCATAACTCTATCTTGACTCATTTCAGAGTATTGCCCTTTGTTACTTTTACTTGTCCGGAGCATTATTCGAAAACTATTGGTTGGAATTTAGTACAACTTCATACAATGGTCAAGCACAATGAGAGTAAGTGCAGGTACAAGAACCATAACCTATCTTGACAAATTACAGAGAGCCAAAAACAAATCTCTTTTAGTTTGTTTGCAAGGTATTCTGTTACTACGAACTTTCTCAGTTTATAAAGCAGTCTTTTGGGGGTATTAATCACATTTAGTGATAGCTCTAGTTTATATAAAAGTCTACCTAACTTGTAAGAAATGCCAATGTCTGATATTTCTAAGAAAGAATAGCAAATGAGGTGACTTGGTTTGGGTTTAGATGACCAGGGTAAGGTTGAGATGACCGCAGGGTAGGGTTGAAATGACCAGGGTAAGGTTGAGATGACCAGGGTAGGGTTGAGATGACCAGGGTAGGGTTGAGATGACCAGGGTAGGGTTGAAGTGACCAGGGTTGGGATGAGATGACCAGGTTTTGGTTGAGGCAACCAGGGTAAGGTTGAAGTGAAAATTTATGAAAATATATTTTTCTTACAACCTAGTCATATTTTCAGAAAGTTTGTATGTATTTGGCAGCTGCTTCTCAGAGTACCCTGGTGATGGTCAATGATTCTGCCTTTTGACTTGTGTAGATGATGATTCTGCCTTTTGACTTGTGGAGATGATGATTCTGCCTTTTGACTTTTGTAGATGATGATTTGCATGTATAGTGAAAGTGCTGCTAATACTGTTTTGTGATCAGACAAAAAATAATTTCAAACACTAATTAATATTCAGTCTGAAAACGTTAAAATCTAAAATATTAATTACTACAGAAATGTTGTCTCTCTTCTATTAAAATTTATAAAAGTTGATCAAGCAGTTATTAGAACTTTATAAACTTGTAAAATTCCAAGTCTGTTTGAGAAAATAATGAATGGAGCCAAACAGCATGAAATGTAACCATGGATTTTAAGTGTGGATCCAAGCTTACATGGTCAATTCTATAAGCCTAATATATGTCTGAAGAAACCAGGCATAACCATAGAAACTATAAAGACAGAGTTTGCACATGTCTGGAAAGTCAGGGAAAAAGATTTTTTCCTCAAAAACAAAAGTCACTAATTTTATCATGGTAAAATCATGGAATTTCTGAAAATGCTATGGAATGTTTAAAAAACTTCTGGAAAATTACACTAGATTGTCTTTTGAATTATAAAAAGGCATATTTTCTTGTTTTAAAGCTGATATTTCAAGTAAAAATTAATGATAATCTGTTTTAAAATATGTTACATAAATAACTACAAATGGGACTGGGTACGAATAGACCAATAATTTTCATGGCACAAATTTGATGACGATGCAGAATTGTTCAGTGTTTGTTTCATTGACCCTGAAGTCCTGGAGTTTGGCTGGCAGGCTTGTTACCATAAAGTCCTGAGTGACCATAGAAGCCATAAAGTTTTGAGTGACCTTAAGCCATATAGACATGGGTGACATAAAGCCATAACACATGAGTGACATAAAGCAATAAAGAAATGAGTGACCTAAAGCCATAAAAACATGAGTGACATAAAACCATAAAAACATAAGTGACATAAAGCCGTAAAGAAATGAGTGACTTAAAGCCATAAGTGACATAAAGCCAAAATAACATGAGTGACATAAAGCCATAAAGATATGAGTGACTTAAAGCCATAAAAACATGAGTGACATTAAGCCATAAAGACATGAGTGACATAAAACGATAAAGAAATGAGTGACATAAAGCCATAAAGACATGAGGGACATAAAGCCATAAAATCACGAGTGACATAAAGCCATAAAGAAATGAATGACTTAAAGCCATAAAATCACGAGTGACATAAAGCCATAAAGAAATGAATGACTTAAAGCCATAAAGAAATGAGTGACATAAAGCCATGTAGACATGAGTGACATAAAGCCATAAAGAAAGGAGTGAAATAAAGTCATAAAGAAATGAGTGACATAAAGCCATAAAGACATGAGTGACATAAAGCCATAAAGAAATGAGTGATATAAAGACATGAGTGACATAAAGCCGTAAAGGAATGAGTGACATAAAGACATGAGTGACATAAAGCCATAAAGACATAAAACCATAAAGGAATGAGTGACATAAAACCATAAAAACATGAGTGACCTTAAGCCACAAAGACATGAGTGACATAAAGCCTTAAAACATGAGTGACATAAAGCCATAAAGAAATGAGTGACTTAAAGATATAAAGAAATGAGTTACATAAAGCTATAAAGAAATAAGTGACCTTAAGCCACAAAGACATGAGTGACATAAAGCCATAAAGATATGAGTGACATAAAGCCATCAAAATATGAGTGACATAAAGCCATAAAGAAATGAGTGACTTAAAGCCATAAAGAAATGAGTGACATAAAGCCATAAAAACACGAGTGACATAAAGCCATAAAGATATGAGTGACATCTGGGGCCATGAAGACCTACAAGACCTTAGAAACCTTAAAGACCTGAGTGACCTTTTGGTGCTTGTTACAGTAAGACATTGGGATACTCTTTTAACAAGACTCAAATTCATACACAAAAAAAACAACAGGGTAAAAAAGGGAAAAAGGTACATTAAGGTCACCATTCTAGCACTTGCCTGTTTGATCCTTTCAAAAAAAATCATTCTGTGTTCTGACATGGTTTGAAAATAAATTACAATATTTTATGATTGCGCGTCCGCACTTAAGTTGAGAATGATTATTGTGTATTTATGTCCAATCATGACACCTTTTTCCTTAATAAAACAGCAAAAAAAGTATTTTATGCAGTTTTCATTTGTTTTCCTTAGATTACTGTCTCTGCTTGAACAAACGTTTGTATTTTTTGTAGATTAAATATGACAGATGCCTCTTCATTTTGTAATATTGCTTGAAATTGTTTTATACAATTGTTTAGAGATTGGACAAAAAGGTGTGCAAATAGCAAAGAATTTATTTCACTGCTTGGGAAATGACAGAATACCTAGTGTTTTACAAATTTGAATGTAGTATCTGTTTCAGACATTGAATCAAAGACCAAAATTTATTGAAGTACATGTAATGGTATATACAGTTTGTTGTGGAGAATATGACAGTGACTAAATACACTTGGAGCCACTTCTAACCCAACACTTTTCAAATTCGATTTTCTCGAATACGGTTCAAGATATTTATTTCAAATTAAATATTATGATGTTTTGCAACATAAGCTGTATAGAAATGATAAAATCATTCAACTGTGACGATTGATTACTTTTGCACGTGTGACAGGTACGATTTCACTATTTTGCACGAGAAAATGTAGGTGAGCGAAAAATATCAATTTTCATTTTCATTTAATTCTTCTATAACACAATTCAAACCGTAAAAACAGAATTTTGATTTTAAAAATACGTCACTTCGAATGAATAACCAAGAGCGTGGTCGCACAATTGACATCAGTGTTGCTTTCCGGCCAATCACTCAGACACGTATATAAATGTTTCATATTTATTTAGCAATGATTTTGTTTGCAAACATATGCAATATCAACCTATTCACTATAAATCATAACAAAGGTGTAGATGTATCTGTAAAATACAATTAACCTTGTATTTTGTTCACTGCAACAATGAATGCACATAAACCTGTTATATCAATGCAACAATGAATGCACATAAACCTGTTATATCACTGCAACAATGAATGCACATAAACCTGTTATATCACTGCAACAGTGAATGCACATAAACCTGTTATATCACTGCAACAATGAATGCACATAAACCTGTTATATCACTGCAACAATGAATGCACATAAACCTGTTATATCACTGCAACAATGAATGCACATAAACCTGTTATATCACTGCAACAATGAATGCACATAAACCTGTTACATTATCCTTAATGAACTATATTTGAAACATTAAATTATAAGTTTGCTTGGAAGGAAATTTAATGTGGACATAAAGTTTAACAAAATATTTAGTGCAGGTGTCAAAGGTAGATGTACAGTATATTTAGGTTAATGTGATAGTGACATAGCAGAAGAATCCACTATTATTGTTGGATTATGTATGGATTATGCTTTTTTCTTTCCTGCCTGAGCTACCCTTTTTATACAATGGTTGTTAAGTTTTGTATACACATGTGTATCTGTTACGTCACTGCCATATGTGTTTGTTACGTCACTGCCACATGTGTATCTGTTACCTCACTGCCACATGTATCTGTTACCTCACTGCCATGTGTATCTGTTACCTCACTGCCATGTGTATCTGTTACCTAACTGCCACGTGTATCTGTTTTGTCACTGCCACATGTGTATCTGTTACCTCACTGCCACATATACATGTGTATCTCTTACCTCACTGCCATGTGTATCTGTTAACTCACTGTCACATGTGTATCTGTTTCCTCACTGCCACATGTGTATCTGTTACCTCACTGCCACATGTATCTGTTACCTCATTGCCTCATGTGTATCTGTTACCTCACCGCCACCTGTGTATCTGTTACCTCACTGCCATGTGTATCTGTTACTTCACTGTCACATGTTTCTGGTACCTCACTGCTACATGTCTCTTTTACCTCATTGCCACATGTATCTGTTATCTCATTGCCACATGTGTATCTGTTACCTCATTGCCACATGTATATGTTGCCTCATTGCCTCATGTATCTGTTACCTCACTGCCACATGTATATGTTACCTCACTGCCACATGTGTATCTGTTACCTCACTGCCACATGTATATGTTACCTCACATGTAACCTCACTGCCACATTATCCTGAAGGAACTTTATATTCTAAAGATATCAGTTATTCTGTAAACATCTTGTTGAATAGATTATTTCAGCCTGATCCATCTAAAATCACTTCTATCCTACTCTTTGAACCAATCAGAAGTTTTCATTATATCAAAGTCTTTTTAATTTTACTGCGGCTAAATCGAACTGTTTATTTCCATTGGTGTTTACTTTTTTGCAAGAGAGGCATCAGGTGGGATTTGTTTCAGAATGTTAAGAGACGATTCGATCAAACTTCTGTAGAATTAAATGATACTTCACAAAAGTAATAAGTACCATGCCGAGTTGTGCATGGTCCATGTTTATGATATTTTACATAAGTGATTGGAACTATGCATGGTTGTGCATTGTCTGTGTTTCGGGTCACTAGGTCAAAGGTCAAGGTCACAGGAGCTCGAGATAGTAAATTCTTGTGTTCTCTTTATCTCCAAAAACCCTTGTCAGAATTTAATCATACTTCACAAAAGTGATAAGTACCATGCTAAGTTGTACATGGTCCATGTTTCCAGCTACTAGGTCAAGGTCATAGGGGCTCTACATAGTAGAATCTTGTGTGCTCTTAATCTCCAAAATCCCTGGTCAGAATTTAATCATACTTCACAGAAGTGATAAGTACCATGCCTAGTTGTGCATAGTCCAATAATTAAAGCATCAAATGTTACATTAACTTTTTAAACTGCGTCAGTGCTGTGTTCAGGGGGGGGGTATTCATCACCTTCAGTGATAGTTCTAATTTATTGAGACAATGCTTTAAAGTTAAGTGGACCATACGTATATTTAGGGTTAGGGTCAGCATATTTTTAAGGAAGGGCTGTTCACTCTCTGAGTGTACAGTAAACTCGGTTTATAACAAACTCATTTGGACCCCATTTAAATATGTTTGTTATATCCGGAGTTTGTTATATCCATGTAACATTTTCATATAAAATAACCAGAAACAAAATCGGGAAGAGATAATGTGTTCCTTATATCTTGAATTTTGTTATATCTGGAGTTGTTATATAGGGAGTTCACTATTCTTCTTTCAACATTTTTTCAACATAAAGTATTAGAATGAAAATAGATTTTACTATTGAGTGATATACTAGTAGAAAATCATCTTTTGTTGTGAAGTCATTCAGGGTTCAGGCCTTCTTCTTTAAGTAGTACTAACCATCTAAACTCTCAACACTTGATGTAATCAGATGTTAACAAATGCAAAACAAGTCACATCAGGTATAATCATTATTTCCTTATTAGCTACCCACAC
The DNA here is from genome assembly GCA_022818135.1 of Saxidomus purpurata. Taxonomy (NCBI): domain Eukaryota; kingdom Metazoa; phylum Mollusca; class Bivalvia; order Venerida; family Veneridae; genus Saxidomus; species Saxidomus purpurata. The sequence goes on from JAFMSR010000004.1 coordinate 56,438,148, forward strand.
GTAACATCTTAGATTTTGTGTAAATTGTGCAAGCTGCAAAATTTTAGTGACATTTCCAGTTTTTGTGATTTCCTAAAAAAATCTGCCGACATCAGTCTGGTGTATACCATCCTGGGAATTACTTAAGTGCTCCGAATTATTTTAGTGCTTGAAATGTCTGAATCGGAGAAGTATTCGTACATATTAATATCAGACGGATCATATAATCATATCAGGCCGTGAAGTTTTAATGACATTAAAAACATTTTTTCCCTCTAAATAGATATGTTTATGAATGTCGACTAATTTTATTTCACACATTGTCTCCCCGCTTTCACGATTTCACAGGTTGTCTACGATTTACATAGTTTAAATTCTTCTTAAGGTCTTAATAAAAAATTGTTGTGACATTTGAAATTATTTTTTGTCCAATCACAGGGCAGTATTCGTTCAACTTCAGCTTGGGTAAATCAACAATTATAATCTCAGTCAGTAAATAGGGGAACAATGCTGATTTACAAAAAATAATTATCTTGAGAAAGAAGCACAGAGTTAATTCTAAAATTTGGCTAATGTGTCAATTAATGCATTGTTAAACATCTTTTTATTTGTACCCCTCCCCTCAAATGGGGTCCAAAATCAGGACACCAGAGCAAAAAAGTTAAGTTGGTTAAGATCTTACTCTTGCTTGGGAATAACATTTGCTTATCATGTTTTAATATAGGGGCTGAGGATGAAAGGACAGGGGCCAGGGTTTATGTTACTGACGATGAAAGGACAGGGGCCAGGGTTTATGTCAGCAACATAGGACTGTTTTAACCATGTCATATAAATATGGAATTGTTTTTGTATTTAAAGGAGAAAACCTTCTATTATCTTGTATATCTGTCTGTGTAATTGAGATAAGAAACGCAATACAAGAAGCAGTTATACATGGTCTCACTTAGATCAAAGGGTACAGTGATGTATGAAATAACAAAATAATTGCAGGAACATGTTAAGTATGGCACATATCTCAATAAAAGTCTACAATTACCTAGAAAATATACAAATGATTTGAAGCAAGCTCTGGTTCCTCCTGACTATTTTGGTATATTAATTGCTTTGTATTCTACTGTTTTTGTAATACATTCTGAAAAAATAACATTTTAATAGACTGGTGTAAATTCAGCAAGTTCTCAACAAAACACCAGTCAGAAATTTTACTTGAGAAAACAAATCAAATTTATGGATGTCATTGTTCAGTTTATACCAATTTATTTTGGTTTGATTACTAGGAAAGGTCCATGGCTTATAGAAACACCGTCAAGCTGGCTGGAAATAAGCAGCAAGTTTTCAATGCTGCTACCCATTTACGTCTTGGCACGTGTGGCATCAGTGTTGTTGCCCAACGACACACCTCATGCTCGGGCTGGGATTCAAACCCAGTATTGTTATTTAATGTTGTCAACGTTATATGTCATTCATCAACACTTCTATAATACTACATCAGTTAGAAGAATCTTTCAGAATATTACTTGAGAAATTTTTAGTTAATCCATGTGTCATAGAAAAAAGGATGTAACTTGTAAAAGGTGGGAAACCATGGTTGGCCGGGATTATAAACAATCAAAGCAAAAAATATTAAAATTAAACATCTACATGCATTCAAATGCTGTCAATGTTACACATGTATGAGAATGCTGAATTTATGGGTATGAGAATACTAATATGGGTATGATATATACTAAATGCTATGGGTATGAGGTACTAAATGATACGGGTATGAGAATGATAAATGCTATGGGTATGAGGATACTAAATGCTTTGGGTATTAGATATACTAAATGTTATGGGTATGAGATACTAAATGCTATGAATATCAGAATAGTAAATGCTATGGGTGTGAGAATATTGAGTGTTATGGGTATTAGAACACTAGATGCTATGGGTATGAGAATACTTAATGTTATTGGTATGAGAATACTAAATGCTATGGGTGTGAGAATATTGAATGTTATTGGTATGAGAATACTAAATGCTATGGGTGTGAGAATATTGAATGTTATTGGTATGAGAATACTAAATGCTATGGGTATGAGAATACCAAATGCTATGGGTATGAGAATACCAAAATGCTATGAGTATGAGGATACTAAATGCTATGGGTTTGAGATATACTAATTGTTATGGGTATTAGATACTAAATGCTATGTGTTTGAGATATACTAAATGTTATGGGTAAAAGATACTAAATGCTATTGGTATGAGAATACTAAATGCTATGGGTATGATGATACTAAATGCTATGGGTATGAGAATACCAAAATGCTATGGGTATGAGGATACTAAATGCTATGGGTTTGAGATATACTAATTGTTATGGGTATGAGATACTAAATGCTATGGGTATGAGAATACTAAATGCTATGGGTATGATAATACTAAATGTTATGTGCTGCTAAGGATCTGTTATTTTGGAAACTTTGCTTCCTAGAATTTGAAATGAAATGGTGCAAGATGCACTCATCTGATGTGTAAAAATGTCTGTCAATCTCAGCACTGTAAACCTGAATGTCTGACAGTAGAATGGGTTCATTTGTAAGATAATCATTTGATTGGAGACCAAGTTAATTTGTTCATAATAAGATCAAGAAAATTGAAAGCACAGACATCGGAAAATAACAACACTTTTTGTGTAAATCATCATGATCATGAAACAGTTGAAAGCAGTACTAGTCATGTGATAGATGTGTTATAGTTCATTCAGGATAATGTGACAGCCAGTCATTTGATAGATAATGTGACAGCTAGTCATGTGATAGATAATGTGACAGCCAGTCATGTGATAGCCAGTCATGTGATAGATAATGTGACAGCCAGTCATGTGATAGATAATGTGACAGCCAGTCATGTGATAGCCAGTCATGTGATAGATAATGTGACAGCTAGTCATGTGATAGATAATGTGACAGCCGTCATGTGATAGATAATGTGACAGCCAGTCATGTGATAGATAATGTGACAGCCAGTCATGTGATAGATAATGTGACAGCCAGTCATGTGATAGATAATGTGACAGCCAGTCATGTGATAGATAATGTGACAGCTAGTCATGTGATAGATAATGTGAAAGCCAGTCATGTGATAGATAATGTGACAGCCAGTCATGTGATAGGTAATGTGACAGCCAGTCATTTGATAGGTAATGTGACAGCCAGTCATATTAAAGCCAGTCATGTGATAGATAATGTGACAGCCAGTCATGTGATAGATAATGTGACAGCCAGTCATGTGATCGGTAGTGTGATAGCCAGTCATGTGATAGCCAGTCATGTGTTATAGTTCATTTAGAATAATGTGACAGCCAGTCATGTGTTAGAAGTCTTAACAGTTCATTTAGAATAAAGTAGATATTTTGGATGTAGCATTGTGGAATAGTTTTAAATCATGTCCCCTAGGTCAAAATTGACATTTCCTTTGATGCCATGTTAACCTTTTATTATAGCCAATGGTAGCCAGCTGAGTGTTATATGGCTATCATGACCCTCATGTTACAATATGTTATGGACTCGTAATCCAGTGATCGCAGGTTCAATAACATAACTCATGGTCTTTTGGATTAGACCTAAAAAACTACGGTCCCATGTATCGGTGCTGTACACCGGGCATGTTAAAGAACCAGATGGTGTGTCTGGAACAGGATGGTTCTGTATCTTGCACTAACCCCGAAACCTAAAATAACTATATTCTTCAAGGGGCGTTGATCATATGGATTATCCGATACCAACTAATACAAAATACACACATCATATGGGTAAGTTGTGGAATGGTTCTTGATTTGTACTAAGTATAATTTCAAGTACAGGTGAACAGTTTCAGAACTTTTAAGTTCTAAAACTGTTCTTAAATTTTTCTGACCTAAAGCATTCTGACATTATTCTTGGTGACTTGGTTCTTGTATGGTTCTTGATTAAGAAGAGTTTGAGAACATAAGAATTCTATAAGAATTTAAATTATTCTTGAAATAGTGAAGAACACTATTGGAACACTTTAAGAACATGAAATATTATGTTCTGGAAATGTTCTTAAATTGTTCAAGAATGCTTTCTACAAGAACTCTATCATTTCTTGAAAAATGCAAGAACTGATCTTTAATGATGTTATTTAACAGCCATTTGGAACAGTTGTAGTGAATTCATTGCCCTAGAACAATTCCAGATTGTTCCTAAATCACTTCCTCAAGAGACCTTGTCTGGACTGTAACTTCCTCATGAGACTATGTCTGGGCTGTAACTTCCTCATGAGACTATGTCTGGGCTGTAACTTCCTCATGAGACTATGTCTGGGCTGTAACTTCCTCATGAGACTATGTCTGGGCTGTAACTTCCTCATGAGACTATGTCTGGGCTGTAACTTCCTCATGAGACTATGTCTGGGCTGTAACTTCCTCATGAGACTATGTCTGGGCTTAACTTCCTCATGAGACTATGTCTGGGCTGTAACTTCCTCATGAGACTATGTCTGGGCTGTAACTTCCTCATGAGACTATGTCTGGGCTGTAACTTCCTCATGAGACTATGTCTGGGCTGTAACTTCCTCATGAGACTATGCCTTGGCTGTAACTTCCTCACGAGACTATGCCTTGGCTGTAACTTCCTCATAAGACTTTGTCTGGGCTGTAACTTCCTCATGAGACTATGCCTTGGCTGTAACTTCCTCATGAGACTATGCCTTGGCTGTAACTTCCTCATGAGACTTTGTCTGGGCTGTAACTTCCTCATGAGACTATGCCTTGGCTGTAACTTCCTCATGAGACATAGCCTTGGCTGTATCTTCCTCATGAGACTTTGTCTGAGCTGTAACTTCCTGATGAGACTTTGTCTGGGCTGTAACTTCCTCATGAGACTATGCCTTGACTGTAACTTCCTCATGAGACTATGCCTTGGCTGTAACTTCCTCATGAGACATAGTCTTGGCTGTAACTTCCTCATGAGACTATGCATAGGCTGTAACTTCTTAATGAGACTATGTTTAGGCTGTAACTTCCTCATGAGACTATGTTTATGCTGTAACTTCCATGTTTAGGCAGTAACTTCCTCATGAGACTATGCCTAGGCTGTAACTTCTTTATGAGACTATGTTAACTTCATTATGAGACTTTGTCTGGGCTGTAACTTCCTCATGCACTGAAAGATTCTGAAAGGACTTCGGACAATGGTTCACAACAATGAGACAGGGTGTCACCTGCTAGATTCTATTTTCTTCAATCAATAGCAGTTGGAGGGTGCAACATATTGCCTGTTGGCATCTTATTTGTTTTGCCAGTATATACATGTGAAGCTAAATGCACAGTTTTGTTTGCCTGCTTCTGTTTCTCATATCAAAGATCTACTGAATTATCATTTTTTGTATTTTATTTGAAATATGTATGTTAATCATAAATGAGTGATAGTAATTAGATACTATATCATAGTACAGATAATTACATCTTACATACAACATTCTCATCTTCTAAATTAAGGTATTCTGCTTCTCTAAGGTAATGATTCTAAGACATGAAGTCACATTTCTGTTGCTGAAATTGTATAGCAGAAAAACTATACAAGGCAAATCATGCATATATATGAGGCACTGTCATGTTTCCATTGTATTTTTAGTTTAGGTTGTTAAGAGAGTAAGCTCCCTTAGATGGATAGTCTTGAATAATCTCCCCTTTCCACAGAACATGTAATCAATGCATAAACTATTTTTACATTTCAGATGCATCCTGACTCAAAACTTCTTGGTCTTGGTGGTCAGCGGAGTAATCTCCCCTTGATGGACGGTCAGAGTCACCCGATGTTGGGCAGCCCTCAGCCAGGTGTTACGATCTCGCATCACAACTCCCTACCCATGATGCATCACTCAATGAAGTCACCATTGACCCCACCAGGCGGTCCTCTAGAACTTACTGTTAATTCTCATCAACGAAATGCTATGGGAGGTGATGGAAGAAAATATAGTCTTGGTAAGTGATCAATGATTTTCCAATGAGAATAAAGCAAAATAAATAACAACCAAAAAACATTGTAAATTTATAAAAAAAAAACACTATGATTATTTTTATCAGTTAAACTGTGCACAGATTTTTTTTAAAATCAGTACGAAAAATAACCTAACCTTTGTGTCTGAAAAAACATTTGTGAGGGAAAGAATAGTCAAAGCAAAGAATTTAAAGTTGGGTGCACAAAGTTACTCAGACTTGTAAAGCATCGGGAAACACTTCTACAGGCCCAAACTTTTAGTTTACTGTTCATTTTTATTATATCAATGTTTGTCATTTTCACATTACAGTTTTATAAATTGATCTAGCAACAGCTGCTTTTGTTCACCTGAGCACCATGTTGGCGACAATAAAAAAAGAGACTATTTTGATCAACATTTCATATCATCAACTTTTGTCTGCCATCTTTCCTTAGCTATTGTCTGTCTATCTAATCTATGTCTGTGTAACTCTCATCAATGTATGTGCTACTGTCTGTTCATCTCTCATCAATGTCTGTGTTACTGTCTGTTCATATCTCATCAATGTCTGTGTTACTGTCTGTTCATCTCTCATCAATGTCTGTGTTACTGTCTGTTCATCTCTCATCTATGTCTGTGTTACTGTCTGTTCATCTCTCATCAATGTCTGTGTTACTGTCTGTTCATATCTCATCAATGTCTGTGTTACTGTCTGTTCATATCTCATCAATGTCTGTGCTACTGTCTGTTCATCTCTCATCAATGTCTGTGTTACTGTCTGTTCATATCTCATCAATGTCTGTGTTACTGTCTGTTCATCTCTCATCTATGTCTGTGTTACTGTCTGTTCATCTCTCATCTATGTCTGTGTTACTGTCTGTTCATATCTCATCAATGTATGTGTTACTGTCTGTTCATATCTCATCAATGTCTGTGTTACTGTCTGTTCATCTCTAATCAATGTCTGTGTTACTGTCTGTTCATCTCTCATCAATGTCTGTGTTACTGTCTGTTCATCTCTCATCTATGTCTGTGTTACTGTCTGTCCATATATCATCAATGTCTGTGTTACTGTGTGTTCATCTCTCATCTCTGTCTATGTTACTGTCTGTTCATCTCTCATCTATGTCTGTGTTACTGTCTGTTCATCTCTCATCTATGTCTGTGTTACTGTCTGTTCATCTCTCATCAATGTCTGTGTTACTGTCTGTTCATCTCTCATCTATGTCTGTGTTACTGTCTGTCCATATATCATCAATGTCTGTGTTACTGTGTGTTCATCTCTCATCTCTGTCTGTGTTACTGTCTGTTCATCTCTCATCTATGTCTGTGTTACTGTCTGTTCATCTCTCATCTATGTCTGTGTTACTGTCTGTTCATCTCTCATCAATGTCTATGTTACTGTCTGTTCATCTCTCATCAATGTCTATGTTACTGTCTGTCCATATCTTAACTATGTCTGTGTTACTGTCTGTCCATCTCTTATCTATGTCTGTGTTACTGTCTGTCCATATCTTATCTATGTCTATGTTACTGTCTGTCCATATCTTATCTATGTCTATGTTACTGTCTGTCCATATCTTATCTATGTCTATGTTACTGTCTGTCCATATCTTATCTATGTCTGTGTTACTGTCTGTCCATCTCTTATCTATGTCTGTGTTACTGTCTGTTCATCTCTCATCAATGTCTATGTTACTGTCTGTTCATCTCTCATCAATGTCTATGCTACTGTCTGTCCATATCTTATCTATGTCTATGTTACTGTCTGTCCATATCTTATCTATGTCTATGTTACTGTCTGTCCATATCTTATCTATGTCTATGTTACTGTCTGTCCATATCTTATCTATGTCTATGTTACTGTCTGTCCATATCTTATCTATGCCTGTGTTACTGTCTGTCCATATCTTATCTATGTCTATGTTACTGTCTGTCCATATCTTATCTATGTCTATGTTACTGTCTGTCCATATCTTATCTATGTCTATGTTACTGTCTGTCCATATCTTATCTATGTCTATGTTACTGTCTGTCCATATCTTATCTATGTCTGTGTTACTGTCTGTCCATCTCTTATCAATGTCTGTTTTACTGTCTGTTCATCTCTGATCTATGTCTGTGTTACTGTCTGTTCATCTTTGATCTATGTCTGTTTTATTGTCTCTTCATCTCTCATCTATGTCTGTGTTACTGTCTGTTCATTTCTGATCTATGTCTGTGTTACTGTCTGTTCATTTCTGATCTTTGTCTGTGTTACTGTCTGTTCATCTCTCATCAATGTCTGTGTTACTGTCTGTCCATCTCTCATCAATGTATGTTTTACTGTCTGCCCATCTCTCATCTATGTCTGTGTTACTGTCTGTCCATATATCATCTATGTCTGTGTTACTGTCTGTCCATCTCTCATCAATGTATGTGTTATTGTCTGTCCATCTCTCATCAATGTATGTTTTACTGTCTGTTCATCTCTCATCTATGTCTGTGTTACTGTCTGTCCATCTCTCATCTCTGTCTGTGTTACTGTCTGTCCATATATCATCAATGTCTGTGTTACTGTCTGTCCATATATCATCAATGTCTTTGTTACTGTCTGTCCATCTCTCATCTATGTCTGTCCATCTCTCATCTATGTCTGTCCATCTATCATCAACTATGGACTTCATAGTCCTTAAGTGGTAACTGTAGAATGTTATTATTTAAATTTGGTCAGAAATCTTGCCTCCATGAAGACATTTATACCAGATTGCAGGGAAAATAGAATTTAGAAAAAAAATGTTTCTGTATCATGTTAAACAAGCAGTTAATTTCTTGTGACTTTATAATCCTTTTCCTGTTGCTCTTCAAGAGTTTGATCTTTAATAGAACAAAAACATTTTCTGGAAAATGAGATGTCATAAATTCATCTTGAACATGATTTAAATGCTTGAAGTTAATATCAATTTATATGTTGGCTCTTATACCCATGATGCATCACATTCATTTTTCTGTATCCCTTTCTGATCATATTTTAATCTTACAAACATAAGTGATAATGTATTAAGTCTCCAAAGTCTAAAAGCTGGTAATAAGTCAACTTAGCATTGCAAAACAGGTAAATAATAGAAAAAGTTGTTCATTAATGTGTTTATATTATATAATGCATAGGCCAAAATAATTAACTAAGCACCTCTGAGTATGTTCCCATTTAGTAAAGTATAACTAGCAGGATTTAAAGACACACACATTCTTTAAGACACTTACTTGAGAGTTTTGTGCAGTGCCTTAAAAACTGATTATAAGACATTGATGCCTGGGTTAACATGATACATGGGTTATAGTGATGAATCAATGATGTCTGGGTTAACATGATGAAACAATGATGAATGGGTTAACACAATGCAACTGTACCTGGGTGAACATAATGAAAAATGTTACATGGGTTAACATGATGAAACAATGATACTTGGAAAAAAGATAATGAAACTGATATCTGGGTTAACATGATGAAATAATGATGCCTGGGTTAACATGATGCAATAATGATGCCTGGGTTAACATGATGAAATAATGATGACTGGGTTAACATGATGAAATAATGATGCCTGGGTGAACATGATGAAATAATGATGCCTGGGTTAACATGATGAAATAATGATACCTGGGTGAACATGATGAAATAATGATATCTTGGTGAACATGATGAAATAATGATGCCAGGTCATGGGTTAACATGATTGTACAATAATGCCTGGTGTATCATGATGAAACAATGATTCATGGGTTATTGTGACGAAACAGTGATGTCTTGGTTAACATGATGAAATAATGATACCTGGGTTAAAATTTGATAAAACAATGTTACCTGGGTTAACACGATGAAAAATGTTACATGGGTTAAAAATGATAGAAAAATTCTGCTTGAAGTAACATGATGAAACAATGATTCATGGGTTATTGTGATGAAACAGTGATATCTTGATTAACTTGATGAAATAATGATACCTGGGTTAACATGATGAAAAATGTTACATGGGTTAACATGATTGAACAATAATGCCTGAAGTATCATGATGAAACAATGATTCATGGGTTATTGTGATGAAATAATGATTCATGGGTTATCGTGATGAAATAATGATTCATGGGTTATTGTGATGAAATAATGATTCATGGGTTATGTGATGAAATAATGATTCATGGGTTATTGTGATGAAACAATGATACTAGGTTAAACATTATTAAACTGATACGCTGGACGTGTAAAGGTACTAGGGGGTATCTCTGGAACTGCGACATGTTCTGTATCATACACTTTTTCCCGAAATGCAACATAAGAAATCTTTTCTAGAGACATTGGTTATGTGGTATTTTACATGCAAATTACAACAATATGCAATCGTGTCACCCTTCATGAGCTGTCAGGTGTGTGTATATTCCGATTTCAAGCACTGAGCCGTGAATGTTCTTTTAGCTTATTGTAAAACAATGGTAAAAACTGAGGAAAACATTTAAAGGGGCAACAGGACTATATAAACCACTAGATGGCGCTGGGGCAGGTTTTTCAATATTTTCAAACATGTTTCAGATCAGAGACCCTTTTTCTTAAATTTTGACAAAGTTACAGAACTGTTTCCTTTGAAATTTGTTACAAAGGTAAGCTGTGCCATTTCAAAACAGTTAATCCAAAAATCTTAATTTCATATCACTTCTAAAAGTGACTTTGAGAAAAAAAATCAAACTGTCAAGCAGACGATCTCAGATTTGAATTTCCCGGGAGGTGTGGCTAATTGCTGATAAAGTCTGTGTTTATAAACAAAGCCACGTGGTGATGTTTATACACTTGAGAGCAGTGGCATGCATGCATTACAGAACAAAAACAGTTTACTAACCTTGATGAAAGTTTATTTCCATAAAATGAGAATATCCTTCATTAAAATGAATCATTAAGTTATTCAAAACCTATATAAGTAAAGGTCACTAGATAAAAATCATAAATATATGTTTATGTGCTGAAATCTATTCAAGTTGCCAATTGTTTTTCGAGTATTAAGTATTGAACTTTCTAATTTTGGTGTAAATGTCTAACTTGCAAAAGTACACAGCAGGACATAACTTCCCTTGCAGTTCAAATGTTTTGTTCTTCCCCCATTCGTCCGTACTTTACTTCAAAAAACCCTTCTGTCTATAGTACAGTTCAGTATTTTCTATAATAATTTTTTGTTGTATGATACTATTTCCAGGTTCAGGTAGTCTATTTCTTAGTCACTGAGCCCATGAATATGTACATTGTAGATACAATAAGGCAAACAATAAACAGTGTTGGTATAAAAAAATTAAAATGTTTATGTGACTTAGACGAAGAATCCTTACTAAACCACTGCAAGGATCGCACCTGCAGGGTCAGTTAGTATTATCCTAGCTCATTATATATTATGATCCATTATTATCCAAGAATGAGCCTTTTAGATTGATTTTACTTTTGATTTTAGTAATTTCTCCAATTTATTTTTTCTTGATTCATCCTGGGTTATCATCGCTATGAATTTTCAAATCCGTGTCAAGAACATTAAAACTAACACAAATAGCTCCTTTTATTCTCTTTTGATATAAACAATACATGTCTGTTTCTGCAATGCTTTAAATATAAACTTTATTCTTCATCAACTACATGCATATACATTGTATTGTGTTTTGAACTGCTGTGATAATTTCCCTCCTTTTTCTGACACATGTATCAGTTTCATGTCTGGAATTTGGGTCCCTCAAAAATACACAAACCAGACCTGCATGCCGATGGCATTTAATTACCAATTAATTTTGTGACTCTATCTTAATTGGGTGCTGACATATTCATTTTACCACAATGTATTTATATTGTAGAAAATTACACAAAATCAGGCCTTGTTCTGTGAGTTAGGTGTGAAATGTAGTATTTATCTTTAAATTTTCTAAAAAGGGAGAATATAATGAAAGTCATGGGATAAAAAGAAAGTGAGAAGAAATGATTCAAGAGGTGGATAAATTTTCATCTGATTCCAAAGTGCTATAAAAAAAACGTAAAGAAGCCCCAGGTCAGCTCAAGAGCTAAAATCATCTGCTTGCTGTGATCAGCTGTTTGTTTACATTTTCTCCATTGCATGTTAATGTAGAACACTGAGTTTAACTGACAGGTACATAGTTGAGAGAGTTTAACAATAGCCACTCCCCAAATACTCGCTGCCGTGGCAGCAATTGTTGCCAGTTTAAGGTCGTAGCTCAAAGTTTAAATTCAGACTGTAGCAGTCAGTCAACATTGACTTGCACTTTTATTTTTGTTTCAATTGAATACAGTAGGATCAGTTGTCAGGACACAGTGATACTGAAATTGATTTTTAAATACTGAATAAACAACAACTGCCTTTTACTGCAATTTTATGTTTGCATATTTAACTCACTTAAATAATGCAATACAAAATCTTTGCTTGTTTAAATATAGAGTCAGAATATAACAAAAAGTTTTTATGTATAAAATCAAATACATTTACAGCAAGCTTATGAATTGGTACACAGTGTGTCAGCATAATTGACAGATTGAATTCCCCTTTTTGTCTCAGCATTTTCTATGAAAATTTCCTAGTTTCAGCATCTGAACTCGCATTTCCTTAATTAATCTGGCCCAGATAAAGTTTCTGTTTTCCTACCAACATCAGATCTGAGTAAATAACTGTCTTAGTCTGAGTAAACAACTGTCTTAGTCTGAGTAAATAACTGTCTTAGTCTAAGTAAACAACTGTCTTAGTCTGAGTAAACAGCTGTCTTAGTCTAAGTAAATAACTGTTTTAGTCTAAGTAAATAACTGTCTTAGTCTGAGTAAACAACTGTCTTGGTCTGAGTAAACAACTGTCTTAGTCTGAGTAAACAGCTGTCTTGGTCTGAGTAAACAAGTGTCTTAGTCTGAGTTAACAACTGTCTTGGTCTGAGTAAACAACTGTCTTGGTCTGAGTTAACAACTGTCTTAGTCTGAGTAAACAACTGTCTTGGTCTGAGTAAACAACTGTCTTGGTCTGAGTAAACAACTGTCTTGGTCTGAGTTAACAACTGTCTTGGTCTGAGTAAACAACTGTCTTAGTCTGAGTAAACAAGTGTCTTAGCCTGAGTAAACAACTGTCTTAGTCTGAGTAAACAACTGTCTTAGTCTGAGTAAATAACTGTCTTAGTCTGAGTAAATAACTGTCTTAGTCTGAGTAAACAAGTGTCTTAGTCTAAGTAAATAACTGTCTTAGTCTGAGTAAATAACTGTCTTAGTCTGAGTAAATAACTGTCTTAGTCTGAGTAAATAACTGTCTTAGTCTGAGTAAATAACTGTTTTAGTCTGAGTAAATAACTGTCTTAGTCTGAGTAAATAACAGGTCTGAGTAAGGCAATGTGACATCAGGTCTGAGTAAGGAAATGTGACATCAGGTGAGAGTATTACACTGTGTTAGGACATAACATATACGGGTATGGACATCACGCCTTAATTTAAGGTATGCAATATAGCACAGAGTCAGAATATTCAAGTATGAAATATGGCATTGTATCAGAACGTGTAACCTAAAATTTGGCATTGTTTGAAAACATCTGACCTAAAATATGGCATTGTGTTAGAACATCTGACTTGAAATATGGGATTGTGTCAGAACATTTGACCAAATTATGGCATTGTATCAGAATATCTGACCTTAAATATGGCATTGTGTCAGAACATTCAACCAAATTATGGCATTGTATCAGAATATCTGACCCTAAACATGGCATTGTGTCAGAACATTCAACCAAAATATGGCATTGTACCAGAATATCTGACCCTAAATATGGCATTGTGTCAGAACATTCAACCAAAATATGGCATTGTATCAGAATATCTGACCTTAAATATGGCATTGTGTCAGAACATTCAACCAAAATATGGCATTGTATCAGAATATCTGACCTTAAATATGGCATTGTGAATTAATATTCCTTCTGAAATGTTGCTGAGACTGCCAAGATGGCATTTTGAAATAAGCAAAATAATTTTGTTAGCAACTTTGCATTTAAAAAACGTCTTTAGTACGTAATTCAAAGAAACCAAAAGCATGTTCTATAGAAAGCAGTATAAATGAAGCTGTTACAAATACAGGAAAATCCCTGAAATACAATGCAGTGTCATTTTGACCAAATATGGATGTTGTAATGCACAGTTTGACATGCTTAAATGGAAGTAGAACATGCACAAGAAATTTCCGGTATTTGATTGATGTAGCTAGGTTTCACCTGCAATACCTGGTAAAAATAAGCATAAAAACATTCAAGAAAGTTTACTGATCAATAAAACCTCAGCAACAGCTACATGAAAAAAACATTTAAAAGTGTTAAAGGCCAATTGTCAATGTATACAATTATACAAAAAAATGAAGAGGTGTTTCGGATCCCCTGACCATCCTACTTACTGCAGACTTAGCCAACCAACTGACCAACCATAACTTCTTACTGCAGACTTAGCCAACCAACTGACCAACCATAACTTCTTACTGCAGACTTAGCCAACCAACTGACGTAAATTTTATTTACAAGGAGACCTGAAACACACAGTTATTTTGTTTGACCTTATGAGTAGCACTTACACAATAATACAAATAAAGAGGTCACATTGTTAAGAGGTCGCATCATAAAGCTATGTTTTAGGTTGCATCATAAAGCTATGTTTGAGATCGCATCATAAAGATATGTTTGAGGTCTCATCATAAAGCTATGTTTGAGGTCGCATCATAAAACTATGAGGACGCATCATAAAGCTATGTTTGAGGACACATCATAAAGCTATGTTTGAGGTCGCATCATAATGATATGTTTGAGGTCTCTTCATAAAGATATGTTTGAGGACTCATCATAAAGATATGTTTGAGGTCTCATCATAAAGATATGTTTGAGGTCGCATCATAAAACTATGTTTGAGGACGCGTCATAAAGCTATGTTTGAGGACACATCATAAAGCTATGTTTGAGGTTGCATCATAATGATATGTTTGAGGTCTCTTCATAAAGATATGTTTGAGGACCCATCATAAAGCTATGTTTGAGGACACATCATAAAGATATGTTTGAGGTCGCATCATAAAACTATGAGGACACATCATAAAGCTATGTTTGAGGACACATCATATAGCTATGTTTGAGGTCGCATCATAATGATATGTTTGAGGTCTCTTCATAAAGATATGTTTGAGGATGCATCATAAAGATATGTTTGAGGTCTCATCATAAAGATATGTTTGAGGTCGCATCTTAAAAATATGTTTGAGGTTGCATCATAAAGATATGTTTCGCGCATTAAAGAGGTTGCATCATAAAGATATGTTTCAGGTCGCATCGTAAAGATATGTTTGAGGTCACATTGTAGAGATGTGTTTAGTTTAAACATATTTATTTATCATAAAACATGTACATCACAAAGAATTATCATACACTTATCATGATATGTTTTGGCAGTAGGTTCCAAAATATGGAAGCAGTTTTCTGAGAAGATGACTGCAATAGTAGTTCATTGCCTCTATTAAACAGGAAATTTAATACAACACCGTATAAGTGTATTATTTTCAGTCCACAGGTCTTTGATTACTGTATACATCTATTATTTTTAGCCCACAGGTCTTGGAAAACTATTGTTTTTAGCCCACAGGTCTTTGATTACTGTATACATCTATTGTTTTTAGCCCACAGGTCTTTGATTACTTATACATCTTGTTTTAGCCCACATCTTATTCTGTTACATCTATGTTTAGCCCACAGGTCTGAATATTGTTTCAGTCCTCAGATCTTGAATATTATATCGGACTCACAAAATTATTAGGCAGAGAAAACAACAGCGGAAAAAACCCCCCCACACAAAAATGGCCGCCAAGGATCTATATTTCTTATATAAAGGCTTTTCATAGAAACTCAGACAAGGCTGCCGAGGGTGGCCTTCTCCATATATATAGCTTTTAAAGTAAAATTTAAAAATGACCCTCTTGTTTTATCATGTACAGATTTTCACAATCATTTTCATGAAATGTATCAATATGAAAAAAAATTTTATTCAAATTTGAAACAGCTAGTTTTGATTGTCCAGTCCAGTCAGTCATTTAACACATGATTTAGTTGTTTTTATATTTCATTTCTCCAAAATCACTTATGTGTACTTTCTCTAAATTATCTAAATAAACATAATTAGTTTTACAAATATATCATATTTTCATTTCCATGTTATTTTTCTGTCTAACACATAGACATGAAACCTTGTAAATAACATTTTTCTTTTATTTCATTTCTCAGAAATAATGTAACTATATACATTTATAGAAATAATATAAATGTATACATATTTATAATGCAGATCAGTAACTGACATGTATTCATGTATATTTTATATATGTGTGTTTCATTAATCTGAAGTATCTGGAACGTTAAACACTTTAAAAAGTATAACCTGCAAATCTCCTATTGTGCTATCATTTATTAAAGATAAACTGAATATGAAGAGCTAGGGTCTGGTACCCAGATTCCTTTGTATCTGCATTCTGTTTCTTTCAACATGCGTCTGTCAGGAGTCTTAGCAAGTTCACCAAGGGAGATATATGAGGGTCGGCTGGGACTATAAACAATCAAAGGGTAACAAAACAAAAAACTAAATATGTTTTATTGTCATAATGAGCAAACAAGTTCCTTTTGGTCATTACTATGGTAAAGACACAAACACAAATAATACTGAAACACATTCCATTAAGAAACAATTAATCATTTGAGGGAATTTTTATTTGTTTTGGTCACAACACGTCACAACCCAAACAATTCAGAGGTTTTTCCATTAGTACCAAAGTTGCAAATAGTTCCAGCAGTACAAAATGCACACCGATCACAAAATAGTTCCGACTACATGATCCCATTCTGCAAAAATGTGATGATCATAGGAGTAAAACATGTAACATCAAACAAATCTTACAAATAGTTGATATCTATATGCAAAACAAACAAAGTTTTAATTTCTCATTAACATACATTCTTTGATATACGGTATCTAGATACTTTCCCTTGCAAATGTTTACTTTAGTTGACATAACCCTAATATAATACTCAAAATTAGACTCCTAGTTATTCCCTGAACTAACAACTTGAAGAAAACAAAGAAGAGATAAAGGGTCAAGTTGTAAAACCAAATTTTTGGTTCAACATGTTAATAGGAACTTTGAACATTGACTTGGACATTGACTTTGGACATAGATTTTTGACATTGACTTTGGACAATGACTTTGGACATTGACTTTGGACATTGACTTTGGACATAGATTTTGGACATTGACTTTGGACATAGATTTTAGATATTGACTTTGGACAATGACTTCGGACATTGACTCCCTTAGAGGAACTGAAGACATTTTTACATGACATTAAAACATTCTGGTTTGACTCAACCTCAAGATGGCATGATATTCATTACATGTTTTAGTCCCAGAAATGATTAAGATTTAATGTGGCTTTATTACATGGATAAAAATGCTTATTCATGTATCCATGGCAACATGTATAATAAGGAACATGATTATCTCATGGAAATTTGAAGTTTAAGCATGTAGTATGACAAATAATAATTTGTTAATGGAAAAAATAACTTCATATCATTCAGTCACAATAAACTAATAGCTAGATTTCATTTAATTTGATTTGTTTTTAATGTCAGAAATTGAACTTATGTGTTGGAACTGACAAAGAATTCCTATGAAAAAAAGGTTTGAATAGTTAGTTACATGTTTTTGTTTACACATTTTACATTTTACTCTTTCACGTAACCATCCATAATTAAAACTACATTCATTAATATCTTAAATTTCTTAGCTCTCATGGCAGTAAGTGCCAAAGTAATCAAATGTGACCACTTGTTGTCCCTGTTACATCCACCATTTTCTTCAAATGACATCTACTCTGAAACCATTTGACCAATGAAAGTTGGCAGGGATACAGAAGGGTTGTTCAGAAAAATTCCTTTCTTTGCAGAACACTGGTTATTATGACAACAAATAAGAAAATCTTTTAAAATCTCCATCTCCTAAATGGAAAGAACCAGTGAGCATAGATATCTGGCATGTTGCGGTGTCTACTGGTCCTCCAGTGAGCATAGATATCTGGCATGTTGCGGTGTCTAGTGGTCCTCCAGTGAGCATAGATATTTGGCATGTTGCGGTGTCTACTGGTCCTCCAGTGAGCATAGATATCTGGCATGTTGCAGTGTCTAGTGGTCCTCCAGTGAGCATAGATATCTGGCATGTTGCGGTGTCTAGTGGTCCTCCAGTGAGCATAGATATCTGGCATGTTGCGGTGTCTACTGGTCCTCCAGTGAGCATAGATATCTGGCATGTTGCGGTGTCTAGTGGTCCTCCAGTGAGCATAGATATCTGGCATGTTGCGGTGTCTAGTGGTCCTCCAGTGAGCATAGATATCTGGCATGTTGCGGTGTCTACTGGTCCTCCAGTGAGCATAGATATCTGGCATGTTGCGGTGTCTAGTGGTCCTCCAGTGAGCATAGATATTTGGCATGTTGCGGTGTCTAGTGGTCCTCCAGTGAGCATAGATATCTGGCATGTTGCGGTGTCTAGTGGTCCTCCAGTGAGCATAGATATCTGGCATGTTGCGGTGTCTACTGGTCCTCCAGTGAGCATAGATATCTGCCATGTTGCGGTGTCTACTGGTCCTCCAGTGAGCATAGATATCTGCCATGTTGCGGTGTCTACTGGTCCTCTAACAGATTTGTTCAGATCATGTTCCTGGGTTCAAAGTTGGTCCCACTTGGGGGATCACTTGTTCCCCCTCACCAGGGGAATATGGTAATGATCTCCGTCCATGCATCCATCACACATTCTTGCCATGCTGTTGCTAAGCAACAACTGACATATCTCATTAACCAGTCCAATAATTGGATTGATTTGAAACTTCATAAAACTTTACAGAGGTATCAGACAGTCAAGTTAAATAACTCTTGATTAAATTTGATTCAAACTTTGGCCCTTGCTCAACTTAGAAATTTTGGTTAAAAATTTTGCATGCAAGTTATTATCAGCCTCATTGCGGGCCGCAGCAGCGGTCCGCTATATTTAATACGTGGTGAGTAAAAGATGCATGGAGACTTAAGCACTAGATCGAACATACGCGTCTCTCTTCATTATAAAATTGAGGTACTTCTGACATGAAAACTGTAGACACAGTCAATTTTTTTGGAAAAGCAAGATTTGTCGCTTGTAATTGAGTTGTCGTTCGTTTCATAGAGGGCACAATCTAGCTACGCTGATAAAAATAGAAAAAAGCGCTTTTCACGTTTCAGACGCAATATACGCTGAGAAAAATGGATATATGATTGCTTTTTCCACTTACACAGCCTTTGACATTATAGAAATGAAGTGCAGTCGACTGATTATTTTTTCCCTTTCCTTGTACGTCTGTCTCCGTGGTGTAATGGATAAAGCCGATAGCTCATACACTTTTGTGTTAGTGTACTTATACGAATCCACGAGTTTGAATCCCATCAACACCCATTTTTTGTTTTTTACTTTTTTTCTGCTGTTTTAATGATCATTTTAGAATATTTTACAGCAAATAATCATAAAAATTTTCATTAATGTCAAATTAATAAGGATAATGGTAATGAAAAAATTGAGACATACCAGGAACGGTCTATAGAGCATTCCTGGGTAGACATACTGTATAAATATTATTTGATAACAGTAAAGTTTTGATACTACAGGTCAGTCAGTAGATGTGGTGTCATGTCAGGTTTTGCTTGTTCAACCAGAATTGGTTTCCTTGAGTTCTTTTAGGGCCATGCCTCAATATCAACCATCACCAATTTCCAAAATATTTACATGGGATTATTGTTTGTTGGCCCGCTGTGATACTTTGTATCACAGTTTTTCTTGTATCTTAGTAATGTATGATTGGATTGATGTGAAACTTCAGTGAAGCTTTATGGCTTTCAAACATTCAAGTTACATAACTCTTGATTGAATTAAAGCAAAGTTTGAATTTTTTAACTTAGAACATTTTGTTTAAGTTTTCCATATATTGCATGCTTTTGTTATGCTCAGATCTCAGTAATTTTTTTGTAAATTTCAGATGCTGGAAAATTCACCATGAACAACAACATGCCACATGATAGCAAAATATTTCAGCGGAGCTTGTCGGAACGACTTCCAGACAGAGGTCATGATAAAATAGATAGTATGTTTGAACAAAGATTTGGTCTTCAAAACCATTTACGGGACATGAACCGCTTTAATGATAGATCTTTTGAACCATTTTCACCAAGTAGATTCCATGATGCCGTCAGGTCTTTCGACATCAAAGACCTTGAAGCAAAGTTTTTAGACCCAAGCGGTGAAACATTTCAAAGAATGGCAGAAAATTTCCAAGAGTTTAGATCTCGATTCCAAGATCAGATGCTACAAATGAATCGCCGAGATGGAAGTCGTCAGGGCCAAATGCCATTCGACAGTAGAAATATGATACCCGATATGAATGATCGTAGCATGTTCTTTAATTCAAGAAATGAAATGGTAGATTTTGGTCCTAGAGATAGGTACGATAACAGTCGTAACTACAATGGTATGAATATCAACGCAATGGACAGTTACACGCCCAATCGCCATGACGATTTACGACTCAGGAGTCGTAACGATATGGGAAGTAGAAATAACCTTAGCAGTCCTAATTACAACAGATCCGATCGCGTCAACGAAAACATGGGGATGAGTATGAACAGCCAGATGTCGCTAGAAATGCGTCGAAGCAGTCTCAGTATGGATCAGAATATTAACGTTAGAAATAGTTCCGCAAATTCTGATATTATTATGAATAGAGGAAATGATTTGAACCATAACCAAGACAATGATTTGCGTTCAAACCAAAGAAATGGCATGCTTGGTTCACAAGAGAATGAAATGATTGGAATGCCGGGGAGAAATAGTATGGACATGAATTTAAATAGCGCCAGGATGATGCCGGGACAGATTCCAAGGACTGATTCCAGGAACAACTGTAGCGGAATAATGAGTCAGGAAAATAAAATGATGCTTGGAAGCGGCAGTAGCAGTGACGGGAGTCAGAAAGTGGGAATGGATATGGTTGACCGCACTGGTGAAAGGGTGGACAGTGACTATAGCGGCCGAATGCATAAATCTGATGTAAGTAAACCTAGCCGAAACGATTATGAAATGATGGACAGAGGTAATGTAAGAATGAATACAGATAGAGGAATGCAAGAAGAGAAATTGCCGCAGAGTGAGGACATGGTTATTGATGATAATATGAATATCGGAACTGTGCATCGTGAAAGTGAAGATATTAGAATGCAGAGTAGGAATGGGAATATACCAATGGGAATGTGCAATGACATTGAGCTGAGCAGTCCGAGTAACGGCTACCCGGAAAAAAATGACATTCATCAACAAAATATGATGATGAGTGATGGAAATATGAACACTAATTTACAGGACGATCTGGCGTACAGTCGGAGAAACAGTTTACCACAACTGAGCAGTCAACATTCAACTCCAAAACAAAATGGACATGGTAATGTTATACAGAGCGTACAGGACTCTGATATGGAATTTGTAAACAGAAGTGATGATAAAAACTCACCAACTTCAAATCATATATCGGACCCGAATATTATTAGGCAGAGAAAACAGCGAAAACCAACCAATCCGCAGCATGTCTTCATGCCATCTATCGATCACTACACAAGCTTTGCTGCTGATGAGGTAGAAGAATGTGGTGGGCTGATGTAGATTAACCAATCAATTAACTTGCTTTATGCCAGTCATCCAATCAGATTGGATTTTACAAATGAGTAGGAAATTGTCCTATTTGAATTGCAGTCTTCAGCTTACTGTGCTTGTATTTTTTAACGTAACTTGTTACTGACTTTAATCCCTAGGATATATTGTTGTTATGAGAAAAAATCTTATTTCATTTTAATATATGATGTATAATTACCAATGTAATTGGTTTATTACATGATTTTGAAATTTGTGTACTCGCTGTGTTCATCATCAAATCATAAAACAGTTTATATTTACATCATCCAGTTAAAATCAGTTTACATTTAAATCATCCAATGTTAACATTTTAAGGCCCATATGGTAGATTGCGTTGGCAAATATGCAGCCTCGTTAAATAAAGACTTTATTATTATCATAATTCTTAAACGGTTTGCATTTGAAAATGATCAGTTTCATCTAAAAATCTCCTTATTCTTCTATAGATAAGTGAATATAATTGTTTTTGTTAGATACGGAACTTCTGTTTAAAACATGAAGGCATCTTCACAAACATTTATTAGAAAAATGAGCATACTAGATAAACTTTGCAACAAATTTTACAATTTAGACTGTCCGAAAGACTCTCACAAGCTTGTGTGTTTGAAAACAGAAAATTTGAAAAAAATGTGAACTTGATCATTTAGATCTGGCAAAATATATTGCCAACTCAAGCAAAATTAATTTTATCCATTGAGTATTATCTCTGTGAGCAGTTAGACAAATGTATCCCCCCCTCCCCATCCGGGCAGGCGGTGAACAGTATATGATAAATGTATTTTCCCCAGTGAACAGTAAAACAAATATATTTATCCCGGTGAGCAGTATCAGTATATTTTCAAACTGAACTGTATGAGAAATGTATTTTTTCTGATGAAAAGTATGATAAAATGTATTTTTCCTTTTTTTACCAGATTTTTTACAGTCAGGCAAATTCATTTTGCTTGGTGAAAAGTATGATAAAAATGAATTCTTCCCAGTGAGTAGAAAACAAATTTAATTTTCTTACTGTACAGTATGATAGAAGTATTTTCCCAGTGAACAGTTAGGCAAATGTATTTTTCCCAGTGAACAGTGAAGCAAATGTATTTTTCCTAGTGAACAGGCAAATGTATTTTTCCCAGTGAACAGTTAAGCAAATGTATTTTTCCCAGTGAACAGTTAAGCAAATGTATTTTTCCTAGTGAACAGTTAGGCATATGTATTTTTCCCAGTGAATAGTGCCAGGCAAATGTATTTTTCCCAGTGAACAGTTAGGCAAATGTATTTTTCCCAGTGAACAGTTAAGCAAATGTATTTTTCCTAGTGAACAGTTAGGCATATGTATTTTTCCCAGTGAACAGTGCCAGGCAAATGTATTTTTCCCAGTGAACAGTTAGGCAAATGTATTTTTCCCAGTGAACAGTTAGGCAGATGTATTTTTTCTAGGGCTGTAACGAATACACTAAGGGGCGAATACGATACGTATCACGAATACAGGGTGACGAATACGAATATTTATTCATGAATATGAATACTATACTAAAACCATTGAACAAGTGAACATTATATGGCTTTTGCCAACAATATATTACAGTCTGCTGACTAGATAATAGTACTTTCTTTGTACTCAAAACACTGAAATAATACTGTTCAAGAGTGGTAAAAAACACTGAGTAAACAGTAACTTCAAGAGTTCTGGGCTCAAATGACTAGAACTAATAGTAAAAAATGACTAGACACGACTATATAGTAAAGAAGATCTCGATTTCAACGGTTTCCTCGATGCTAGACATGTTGTTGATGTACGGTTTTTGGATGTCGTAAAATGGGAATTCCTACTTGTTGAAATCAAATTTTAATTGAATGTGAAATTTAAATGAATTCAATCAGTTTAAATCCCAGAAAGTTATGAAAATCATTTATTCAATTGTAAACCAACATCAAGTATCGGCCGGACGACTTATTAAATAAATGTCGGAAAATATCGTCACTGTTGTGGGTGGGGTATTACGGAGGGGGGGGGGGAAAAAGGCCTTTAGAAGGGGGGGTTTTCAGTAGATTTCATCGTTTAAGGTAAATTCAAATGATTTTAGTTTAAATCATGCAATTTTTATCTACATTCGTAAATATTCGGTTCGGCACATGGCGAATAACGAATACAATTCGGACAAAACTGTATTCGACTAAATCGAATATTCGAATGTATCGTTACAGCCCTAATTTTTTCCAGTTAAAAGTATATTAGTTAGGCAAATTAATTTTTCCTTTCCTGGTGAAAAGTATGATAAATGTGTCCCCCCCCCCTCTCCCCAACCCACCCCTGGTGAATAGTATGCTAAAAAAAATCCCCAGTGAACATTAAGGCAAATGTATGTTTTTGTGGGGTTTTTTTATACCTCAGATGTTTTCCTTGATACTGATAGATATCCTTATATGGAAATATACTGACATAATCTCTAGCATAAAATAAGTATTTCTGATTGGATAGTGGCTCCTGCATTGTCACTTGTATCACAGTCGAAATTTACCTTTACATTGTTACACTTACTATTTTATTATATAAAAGCCATTGTTTTGTTGTGATAAGAAATACCTGTATTGGAGTTAACTTGCAGTAGGATCAGAGAGGAGATTCATAGGGATAAAAGAAAGTCATAGTTTCATACAAACATATAATTAAAAACTTGTCAATGTACATGCTAGTTAGAGAGTCAGGTAATTGAGCACTGCAAAATGATGGCTGACATAGAATATTGAAAATAAAGCAAAATTACAAAAACAGATCTTTCCTACAAAAGGTGACTAATTTACATATAGATCTGGTTTAGTTTCCATGGAAATAAAAATCAAATTATCTGACTTTCTCAAATGAAAGTATAATAAAACAAGCAAAGATTGTATTTTTCAATGCTAATCATGCACATTGTAGATATCTTGTAAGGATTGTTATTGCATGGTTACTATGGCAGAAAAAGAATGAAGCCTGCCGGTATAACGTGACAATTCTTTATTGCAACGGCGTAGATATTTAAAATGCCAAGTTCAAGATGACAACTAGATGCATGTTAGATGCTGCAAACACACCTGCGCGACAGACACAAATAAGGTAGTGCGTTACCATATTTGGGCATGTATGAGCAATTCTTTGAAATTGTTGGCAAGATAAATTGTGGTTATTGTGTTGATGAAATTTAACAAAACACATCACTGTACTAGGCTTCTAAAACCTGAGTGCTACTGGTAACCTGAGTGCTACTGGTAACCTGAATCCTACTGGTAACCTGAGTGCTACTGGTAACCTGAATCCTACTGGTAATCTGAGTCTTACTAGTAACCCGAGTCCTACTGGTAACCTGAGTCCTACTGGTAACATGAGTCCTACTGGTAACATGAGTCCTACTGGTAACCTGATCAAACAAATAGGTTAAAATGTCCTTGAAATTACTTTTTTATCTGTTGCTTAAGTGGTTAGCCTTTCAAAAATTGCAAATTTGTTAAAAGATGAGGCTATGGTAAATGAACTAGTGTTTTAATTTATTGATGAACAAAAATATTTGGTGTAAAATGTCAGATTGACTTCGAGCGGATTGAGAAAATATTTCAGATTAATGATATTTGAGTAGAACAGTGTATTTTAATTTCAGAATTTTAAATCTAAATTTAATTAAAACTTGCAGTTTACAGAGGGTTAAACATTGATACAGCATTAACTTGATCAACATCTGTATTAAGAGACTTTCTTGTCCAAATTAGAATTCATAAAAGAACTAATTAAGTTAAAAGGTTATTTTTGCAAATTTATAAGCTGACATCTGAGCAGAACACAGGTATAATCAAGAGTTACTATCCCTGATTTTACAAAAAATGTAATAGACCTTTTTACAGTCTTGTAAGCCACAGAATTTCATTTCCACTCCAATTTCTTCATTTCTTTGCTGATCCAGTATAGTCATATTCACTATATACATGTAGACAATTATGTTTTTAATGTCAATAAATTAAGAGACTAACTCTGTAAACTGACAAATTGATAAACAGTGTAGAACTATGGCTCTAACAGGATAATATGCATCACAAAATGACATAAAGCATTGCAAACACTTTTGAATTTAGTTCAATTTTTAAAGTATTTCATGAAGAAATTCTTATTTTGTTTTGTAATTGTTATTTATTACCGGGGTATATTAATTTTAAGCTTAAATTTTATGTCTGAGATGTGAATACGTTGTAGGAAGAAGTTTTGTTCCGTCAATTTTTACCTCGACTGTAAATGAGCAGCTTTAATGTTCACTACATCTGAAGCTCACTCTGACAACAGATCACTGATATCTAAATTCAATTTTTTATTATCTGTGCACATTTTTTTTGCTCCATCTTTAAATGGGTCAACATTTGATGACATGGGAATTGTAAATTTGTTATCATTTTTCAAAACACAGAGCTGTAGCGGCCATATTTACAAGGCTGATAAGTTTATCAACAGAATATCTCCATAGATCACTATACATAGTTCATACATCCACAATAGTTACCTTCCTTGTTCTAAATTGTCAGCCGTATTGTTTGGCAACTTTTCTTATAGTTAATAGGGAAACAATCTACTTAACAATTTTAAAATAATCAGATTTATAAACATAATTAATATGTGTTGCTGATGTGGACAGATGACTCAGCAGGTTCAAGAAAGCTGTAACACACAAATTATCTTGGTATTTTCTTAATTACCACATAATTGAGAAAAAAATCCTAATAATACATAATCAGTTTTGGCTATCAAAATGGCTGCCAATTCACAAGAAGGGAGGTAAGTATTGGGGATATGTGAACTATGTATATATCTATCTACTTCCCTATATAGGTAATAGACCATAGTGGGTGATGATAACACAATAACAGATACTTCGTCAGTGTCATCTTATGCCTGTTTAGTAGGTCCGAACAATTTTTAGAGCTTCTTAGAATATCTAAAAGTTTCATCTTTGTTTTCTACTCTGCTCATAGTCATACAGTTACTTCATATTATGGCCAGTGTATTTAAATAAATACATTTTCATAAGATGAATGCATATTCATTTTATTTTCTGTGGTAACAGACAGTTCTGCTATGTTTTGTCATTAAGTTACATTCTGTATGACACAATGTACATTATCTCCGTTCATATTTCCATTTTATTATTAAATTTCATATACGTGCCATTTAATTTTGTTATATATGCTTATTTGTATTACTGCATATTGTTTCTATTGTATTTAATAAGTGTTTGCATACTTTAAAATGATGCATTTCCGTTTTTAACTGTTGCATAGCAACACAAAACTAAAACAGAAAAATGTTGCTAAGCAATCATTTTTCAACTTTGCCATTTGGCAGAAAAATGCTAGGAAGCATATTGTGATTGTATTGTGAGTTCAAAGAATTCACATTTTTTGCATCATTTGATGTGTATGATATATTATATGTAATTATATATATAAATATATATATATTACTGAATTTAGCTCAAAGCTAGTCTTGTGTTTATGTGCTATTTTTTTTTGTACAATATTAAGCCATAGTTGTATATTTGGTACATGTAAATTTATTGTGTATATTGCTTCTAAAGCTCTATTTGGGAACATAGCAATGTTAATTTGTCCTTTTTTTATTAGAAACAGTGCTTAAACCTGTGTACAAATGGATTCAATTAACATTTCCAGAGTAAGTCTGTAGTTATTTATATATTTTAAGGTTTAAATGCACCACTGGGGTATCCTACACTGATTATCAGAAAAGATACAACACGGTTGCATGTCAGACCTTTGATTTATTGCCTTTTTTTAGCCATATCATTTTTTGACCTATTTTGTCCATATGTTTGTTAATTGTTCATTGAGTAATGTTTGTTCATTGAGTAATGTTTGTATATTTTTGGTCCTCACCAAACTCCAAAATTCAGTGTACTCTATTTTCTTAGTCCAAAATCAGTGTTTAGGACTCTAAAATTTATATATAGATGATTATACCATTTGTTGTCATGGTTGACGTTGTGTTTGTAAGGAATGTCATTGAAAGGAAGTATTTCATGTTCTTAGTACTGCAGACGTAAACTGTATCCTTCAGTGGCTTACGTAGGTTGTAACAATAAGTCCTCTATGTTCAGCCATTTTATAGTTTCTGACTCATAAGGATGCATGGTATTTGCAGTGGAAACAAGGCTAAATTTTCCAGCAGTCAGCCTATAAAAAACAGCATCAATTATCGAGAGAAAAATGTTTTACCGTAAAATGTATTTAGAAGTTTCTTTTATACATTAGGAAGTAGAGGACCAGATTTTCAAGAAACAGCCTACAGCAGGGGAAGCTGAGTGTCTGTAGATCTGAGCAGTCAAACACTTCCTTGAGAAGAATGTCATTGTTCATTTGTTAAGAGGTTATGTTTACTAGGGTACATACTGCTTTTTCAAGCTTGTTCCATTTTTCGTGCTGTAATGAAGTAAGTCTAGTCATTTGTTATATTTTATCTTACATTGATACAAGCAGCTGTTTTTTTGTCTTTGATATAAGCAACTGTCCAGTTAAACTCTTAGCCTTTTGCATCTATGAAAAAAGATTCAGTGAATTTTGTCATTCAGTTGTACAGTTTGCTACAAGAAGAGTAAACAAGGACAGATATGTATAATCGGAGAACTTCAAGTATTTAAATATCAACTCACAGTTTTAGAATTGATGCTATTAGAACGTTTTTACGTTTATTATCAAAGGTCAAATATGCCCATTAAGGTTATCTGAACAATAAACATTGTAGACTGTGATCAGATAGATTTATAAACTTGTCACAGTCTACACTATAACTGGTCAATCACAGAAAATACTGAATGTAACCTACACAACCTATATTTCTAGGTCAGAGATGAGGTTTATGCTGTTAGATGAAGGTTTTTAAAGCTTGAAGGCAAGATACCATTAATTAAATACTCAATATCTATAGGGTTTTATAAATTATTTCTCATATATGTAATGTGTTATGTTTAGAGAAAGTCACTAGAATCTTTGAGAGCAGTACTTTCCTGTACTTAATATATTTCAATAACTTTCTTACTTTTTTCCTTCAAAATTTATAGAATTTCAAGGTAGTTTGCAATATCAGAACTTGACACTGCCGGGTGCCATTCCAGAAGGTGATCAGGTTAAATATGACTGTGAAAACAGTAAGATTGCTATGAAAGTTTAAACTTGCCTCAACACCATTTACTACTCCCTGACCTTGCCTCGACACCATTTACTACTCCCTGACCTTGCCTCGACACCATTTACTACTCCCTGACCTTGCCTCGACACCATTTACTACTCCCTGACCTTGCCTCGACACCATTTACTACTCCCTGACCTTGCCTCGACACCATTTACTACTCCCTGACCTTGCCTCGACACCATTTACTACTCAAAAGTGTGCTCAGTTGTAGTAGACTTTAATCACACTGTATTGAGGTGGGAGGTCGCCCAGGGTGTGCACATTCTACCTGTTGTAGTCTTTCAGTTCCCAACAATTCAGTTGCTGATATACAATACCTATGAAGTATAACAAGTAATTAACATATCAGTAGTAACATCTGGGATACATTGCTTAAGTACTACCCATTTTGATGCATGGAGGAAATAATCTCAAAAAGAACTCTTCAGTTAGGAAAACCAGAATTATGATATTGACTATTTCAAAGTTGTAAGAGGCAGTGTAGTTTCTAACATTGTCTCAGTCTCTTGTTAGCCCTACTGTACAATGTCCAGCAGAGTTTATGCCATGGTGGTTTGTCAGTTAGTTAACTTTTCTTTATAAAACACATTGCAGGTTAAACTTTTCATTTGACCTATTGCATTTTTAGATCAAAGGTCAAGGTTACAGTGACCATCAATAGTGTTTCCTTGATAACACTCTGCAGGTCACAATTTTCATTCAACTTTCATCAAACTTGCTCAGAAGGTTTCATGCAACATACAAATGATCCCTATAGTTTTGGGGTCAGTGGGTCAAAGGTCAAGGTTACAGTGACCTCAGTTTGCTTTTCCTTGATGACACTCTACAGGTCACAATTTTCATTTAACTTTCATCAAACTTAATCGGAAGGTTCCTATTAACCTGTAAATGACCCCTATTGTTTTTTGGGACAGTGGGTCAAAGGTTAAGGTTACATTGACCCTAACTTGGAAAATCATTTCCGATCAATAATTTGAGATCTAATTATCAACAACAGTCTTCAACTCAGTAGATGAACCCTACTGTCTTTTAGGTCAGTGTGTCAAGAAGACAGTCATCTCTGTAAGCTAAATTTCCTGATAAAAAGATTTTCACAAAACTTACTTACAACAATCCAGTCATTGCAGTAGAGCAATACTGGTCCTTTGGGGGTCTCTTGTTACTGTGCAAATATACAGATACTCAATATCCATACCAAATACAGAAATCAATCTCATGTTGTGACACTGTAGGCTCCAATGATAATTTACGGCAAACAATACATGTGCATACATTTGTGAGAGTAGAATTTGCCCTGTAAATTTAAAGTATGTCATGTAACAGAATTTTTCTTTGAGACTTTTATTCCTTTGACAATAAATTGCATTATAAAATCTATGCATTCAATAAATTTAATGAACTTTAGAAATAATGATATCAGAGTTCCCTTTGAAACTATTTTATTTTTCAATTAAAACAGTGACTTTTTGTTTAGTAAGGTAAATTGTTTAAATTTTTATGATAAAGATGAAATTGGAATAAGCAAAGATAGTAAGATTTTTTCAATTTACTGTCTGCATCAGAAGGGTATAAAGTTTGTGAGTACTGTGTTCATTCGTTTAAACACCCTGGTCCCTGAATGTAAGTATTCACATATTTGCCCCTTTAAAGTAAA
The DNA here is from genome assembly GCA_022818135.1 of Saxidomus purpurata. Classification (NCBI taxonomy): domain Eukaryota; kingdom Metazoa; phylum Mollusca; class Bivalvia; order Venerida; family Veneridae; genus Saxidomus; species Saxidomus purpurata. Next base: position 56,468,803 of record JAFMSR010000004.1, read on the forward strand.
GGATTCAATTAAAGGGTAAATTTGAGAAAGATGATGGAATGGAGATGAAGACTTCCTGTGCTGTGAAAGTTTCTTGAAAGACAAGAGAATTCTGTTTTTCTTTGACACGAAAACTTGAAAATTGTAAATTGATATAAAATTTTGTTTTGAGTTACATCTTATGACTAAAGGGCATCTTTTTCTTATGACACATTTCAAATTAGGAAGGGGATGTGGTAGGATATAGATTAAGGTCCACTTGCAATATAGGGGCAAGGCTGAACCCTAACAAAGGGTGCGGGAAAGGATGAGGCACTGTACCTGCCATAGTAATAGGGGCACAGTAATGGTTTATGTCTGCCATAGTAACAGGGGCACAGTACTCGTTTATGTCTGCCATAGTAACAGGGGCACAGTACTCGTTTATGTCTGCCATAGTAACAGGGGCACAGTACGTTAGTCTGCCTAGTAACAGGGGCACAGACTCGTATGTCTGCCTAGTAACAGGGCACAGTACTCGTAGTCTGCCTAGAACAGGGGCCATACTCGTTATGTCTGCCTAGAACAGGGGCACATACTGTGTCTGCCTAGAACAGGGGCACAGACTGGCGCCTAGAACAGGGCACATACTGGGCTGAACAGGGCACGAATGTATGTCCCTAGAACAGGGCAGGGGGCAGCCGGCGCTAGAACAGGGCCGCTGTGTCGCCTGTAACAGGGCACGTACTTGTCTGCCTAGAAAGCAGTACTTGCGCTAGTAAAGGGACTGTTTCTGTGAAAGGGCCTCGTTGAAAGGGGTGTGTGGAAAGGGAGTAGGGGCGGCGCCTGAACAGGGACGTACCGCGCCGAAAGGGGCACAGGCGCCTGAACAGGGCACAGACTGTGGGGGGGGGGGGGGGGGGGGGGGGGGAGTCTGCCTGAACAGGGGCACAGTACTCGTGGGCCTGTAACAGGGGACAGTACTGTTGTCTGCTAGTAACAGGGGGGGGGGGGGGGGGGGCACAGACTCGTGTCGCCATAGAACAGGGCACTCTGGTGGCCTAAACAGGGGCACAGTACTCGTAGCTGCCATAGAACAGGGGCACAGTACCGTTATGTGGCCATAAACAGGGACAGTACTCGTTAGTCGCATAAACAGGGGCACAGTACTCGTTTATGTCTGCCATAGTAACAGGGGCACAGTACTCGTTTATGTCTGCCATAGTAACAGGGGCACAGTACTCGTTTATGTGTGCAAGTGAAGTTCACAGAGTCTAATGTTGCTATGGTTACGTGGTCTTAATAAATTTGGAGAGACCAAGCTATGAAAACTGATATATCAATAAATATAATAGAAATATGACTGTTAAATGAAAATATGTATCACGAAATGACATAAAGCCGTGTAAATACTTATGAATTCAGTGCAATTTCAAGTTTGTGTCAATTCCAAAAATTGCGCGAAAGGCATCAGAAAGTATGACACACATGATGTTATTTTAACTATGTCATGGTTGTATTGTTTTTCGACATTCATTACTGGTGGTATACTTTCTGGTTAATTCAGATAGAAGATTTTGATAATTTCACCATGTGAACATTGGTTTATTGGGATGTAATCCACTGTTATATTTTCATAAACCACCAAAAAACATAAACTGAAACATCATGATGTGATTTCCCCTATAATGTAACACATTAAATGTAACCTACTCTTTTTAATTAAGGAATAATACAAAATTTAATTTGATTGAAATATGACAATTCATATGGAACACCTTGTCTTGGGACTATGAATCCTGGTAAATCTGATTACCTGGTATTGTGCAGGCATGTAATCTGTTGCTGTTTGATGTAAGAACAAAAGCAACAACAAAAAACATCATCTACCAGTAGCACAAAAATACATACTGTTAAATAGATTATTGAGAAATTATCTGTCATTGTATTTTAATACTGCTCTCAAAGAAAATCTTATAAAGTTATTTCTAGAGATGTCAATGGATAAACTTCCTGATATATTCCATATTTTGAATAATTACAAAGTTTTCCAGAAAGTACAAGACAAATTTTGATGCAAAGCATCAAAGGCGCTGCGCATGTTTTTGAAACATGATTTAAAGGAATCAGTGTCATTTTAGAATATCAGTAAACAACCTATCAACGGGAAAAACCAAATACATTATGTTATATGTAACTGTTATCATAATAAGTAAAAAAACCACATTTACTACAGTTTAACCCAAAAATAAACGAATCATAAAACAACCTTCCGTATAATGGTGCGATAACGCCCATTAAACAAGGCTACAGCTCGTGGTCAGTAGGCGCTTTCGACGCAGGCGAAACCCACATGATTTATTTTGTCTTTACTATTGGTCGGTTGTTAGCGATGCTTTACATAACTTTCATTGAGACCCCATGTATCGCATAGTTAGGTGAACGGTCTTATTTATAAGCCTACATTTTACTTTAGTATGTAGTAATTAAAATGGGTTTTCATTAATTATTCACGTTGACAACATATGTATTTAAACTTCAAAATGTTTAGAAAAGCAAAACAACTATCGAGACGTTTTTCTGAACTTTGATGAATCTGGCCGTAGGGTCCGTAAACAAAGTAATAAAAAAACCGTAACCTTCAAGTTTGTGGAAAAGTTATTAAATATCCTATGAATATGTCAAAAGTTTTGAATTAACGGTCGAAGACGTATGCATCTGGTATAGTATTGTTTGTAATCAGTTAATACTATTTATTTATTCATTATAGGGAGTTTGTTCAAACATAATACGTAGTTTTTAATTACAATAATAATGTTGGCTGCTCCCTATTCGATTATGCAACCCCATGGTACAAAATTAAAACCTATTCAATACTGGCACTGTGCTTCCGCACAGCGCCAATAAGATAGTAAAATATGTATAGACAGTCTATTTTGGTTCTATAATGGATAGAACTAATATGTGATTTAGACCTGATTTCTCCCAAGTTACTTCAAGACCTCTGTCTCTCAAACAACCAGTCAACCTCTAGTACATGTACATGCAAGCACTGAATTAAGTAAAACAGCCAGTCAACCTCTAGTGGTAGAAGTGTATGTTATATAACCACAACAATAACTTTTTTTATTCCTGTAAATTATTGACCTATAATCAGCTTACAGTCTGCCACGCCGTCAGGCAATTTTTGCATTGAAATATATGTAGGCGGAACTAAGCTCTGTAATTGAGTAAAATAGTTATTTTCACATTGAAGATTTTGAGTCAATATTGAAAATAAATCTTGCCTTTTTTTTTAATGAAATGGGAGCATTTGATTGGATTGAAAAGTAGGACAAACTGTAAGCTAAAATAATTACAGGCAACATGAAATTGCAATCCATTTAAGAGGTGAGAAAATAAAACTTAGTCAAAATGTACATACATATGAAATACTAAATTTGATTGGTTAACTTGGAGAGACGATGGTTTAAGTTGTTCAGAATTCTTCAGGGCAGATATATTTATGTTAGTTTTCACCTACAGACACATTCACACAGGTGCTAGACCTACACTGCTTCCCTCCTGTTGTTTTTAGGGTTCACATTTTACTTGTTTACATGTTTACATTTCATGTTAACAACCTGTATATATATATATACATTTAAACAGAGATTACATATATTTTGAAAATCTTCAGGTACCCGAGAAATGTTTTTAATTGCCTTACTCAGACATTAATTCTTGAGATGTAACTATCAAGATTGTGCTCACAAAATGGATGCACTAAACAGGTAACTGATCCTCCTCGGGGTAACACCATTGTGTACACAAACAATTGACAATTTCTATTAAAAGTTCACTAAACTAAGTAATATTCATTTTTGGGTCGATTGTTAAAATCGAACCAAAGTTAACAGAGTATATCGGCCCCTTACGGCCGAACGCACAACATACAAACAAGTAGTTCCATATAAACAGTTGTTAGGCATTATAGCGATTTCTGTTTTCAAAATTATATTTTCTAAGGGTATAGGTCAAATTTGTTATGGTCACTTTGAATGGTAATACAACATGTATCACTTAAAGAATTAGAACCTTACTTTTTAGATAAATGACTGTAGTCTGCTAGCCATCTTTTAATACACTTTATCCCAACAAACTTGACATAATGCTATACCGTAACCTTATCTTGTAAACTTCATTGGATGATTAGTCTTACTGAGTAGATGATCGCTACTGTTTTTAGGATCAGTAGGTCAAGGTCACAGTGACCTCTGTTAGCTTTTCCTTGTGTTAGCATTCCAAAAGATTTTCCGAAAACTTACTGAGAACAGTCCAGTCAGTCAAGTAGAACAATACTGGCCTTTTTGGGCCTCTCATTACAGAACTAGTTTCTTAAAATACAGATTATTGCGGTGTACTGTTATAATGCTGCAACTAGTAGTTCAGACCACAGGTCATAATTACCAACAGTTTTCCCCCTAGCATTCTAAATGATCTTACCAGCTACCACTTAAATTCATATTACAATGTAGTTCATCATGGAATGAATGCTTCTAACCTCACATGATTATGCATGTGTGACACAGACTGGTTACATATTGTACATGAATTGCAGACTGGTTACATAGAATTGTACATGATTGCAGACTGGTTACATAGAATTGACATGTATTGCAGACTGGTTACATAGAATTACACATGTATTGCAGTATTTGCAGACTGGTTGTATATCACAGACTGGTAGCATAACTAGGTATGTAAACTCGTTTCATAAACATGTGTAGGTCTGGCAAGCTGGATGCTTAGTTATTGCAGTTTGTATGCGAGTGATTCCAAAGAAAATGGCATTCATAACTTGATTGGTTGTTACTCATGTATTATTAATTATTTTTTCAGTTGGTGGTGCTTTGCTATATATGTTTTATGGCAAATATTTGCAAGAGAAATAACATTTTGGCAGTAACTGCACCACACAATCATTTCATTTCTCCCAAACCTTTTAAAAGATTTTCTGGCAATTTCAACAAATTTCTGTTTACTGTGGACAAGTACCACTTCATTGACGTTGACAGTCATTTTGACTGTTCTTGTACTTGCTTATATCAATTGACTACAAGGACAAAACAAATGAATATTGCAATAGTTTTAAAATGTAATTTTAATGATTTACAAAAATAAGAGTATATCAGAGCCAGTAATCCTAATAGAATCTCGCGGTCAAAAAGGGTAACATGTAGCTGTCTTTTTTTTCATATTTTATATATTTGCTTGGTTTTTTAACTTGGGGTTTCTTTTTTATAGTTGGATTCTTATGAGTTAATTGATGTAGTTGTTTCCCTCTATCTTTAAAGTGCAGATCAAATTTGAAAATTTCCTATTGTAAAGTTATTGCTAACACTTGGCTTGAGTGATTAAAATTTGAGTAAACATACAGAGTTATAGAGGCTGTTTGCCTGGTATGTTATACATAAGTATAAAGTTTGTATGTCTTGATTGAATCACGAAACATTGAGACTATTTTATTTTTAGCATAACAGGTCCATAAAGAGGGTATTCTAATCCAAAGTACAATGTAACACCCGGATGCAGACAATTAAATGAGTTTTGGCTCAAACATTTATTGAAGTTTATCGATTTACTCACTGGTTTTCTATAAGAAAATTGTTGTAAAACATCTTGGTGTAAGACAAAAACTATGCATTATTTGCTGTAAAAATCAGTTTAAAAGTCCTGCCGCCCAGTTAGCATCTTCACTGGCTAAGTAAGTAAAGTTTTGAAATGACTCACCATTTATTTAGTGCAGGTTAATAATGTACAGAGGCTCAAAAAGTTTGACACAAGACTTTGGATTTACAAATATTCACATTTGAACCAACTTTCAATCTTTTTGATTGGCTATAGTTACACTCATTTACATACTTGGTCGGTCAGAGGTCAGATGATTTAATGGATTCAACTCACTGAATGAATTCTATATTTTGCCAAACATAATGGTACCCAAGTTTAAAATTGGTCAAATCACAAGCCAGATCATTTAATTGATTCTGATTGGCTTAGGTCTTTTTTAGATTTGACCAATCACAAAGTTAAATCATTTAGTATCTTCTGATTGGCTTAGCTTATTAGCTCACATGGCTTCGCCAGGGTGAGCTTTTCTTTAGGCTGATTGTCTGTCGTCTGTCAACATTTTGATTAAAATGGCATCTCCTCTGAAACAACTTGGCCAATGTTGATGAAACTATGCAGGGATGTTCCTTGCATGAAGCTCTACCAAAATTGTTCAAAGAATTCCATTTAATGCTAGGAGGCCTAGAGCTAAGATATTTGGCATTTAGCATTGCCTTGTAGGCCTCTTTAAAGTTTGTTAAAATGATGCCCCTGGGGTCAAAATTGACCTTGCCGGAGAGGTGGGGGGGTCACTTGTTTAACAAAGACGCATATAGGAAAACCTGTTTGGTATATAATATTGTCTAGTGATCTTCCACCAGTCAAGTAGACTTGTACCTAGGTGAGCAATAAAGGGCCATCATGGCCCTCTTGTTTTCAGATTTGACCAATCACAATTGAGACAAATTGTTCGGATTTTGTTCAGATTTGATCAGTCACAAGACAAATGATTGAGTTGGTTCGAATTTTTTTAGCTCATTTTCAAATTTGACCAATCACCAATCATTGAAACATATAATAGAGAAGGGTTTTGTGCATCAGAACTAGATGCCAGCTATTAGGTTTTGTTTGAAGCAGCTGCAAAGTGATTTTTTTTGTATAGAAAGGAATATGTAACGTGAGGAAGTAATTCTCACAGAGTCCTCTGCTAATTGGTAATGGAAATTCTTAGTTAGGGTAATTGTATATGACTTACTTACTGGTGCTGCCAACACAATTATTTTCTATTAAAGCTGTTGTTAAACTCTCGTGTTTCATCAAGTGAAAGATTTAAACTATTGCTGTATGGTATTTTGTATGCGTGTTGATTTTCTTTTCTCTTGCAAATCATTGTCGCTTTTTTTAAGAAATAAAAATGCCTATTGCATGATATGACATATAGTGAAAGGGTCGAGACATGATGGTTGTACATGTATATATCAATGTAGATCTCATGTTCTAATAATTATTTACATTTTAAAGAGACTTTAAGTCTATATTTTGAAGATAATTCAGAAACAAATCCTCTTATTTTGGATTATTAGCGTCTTAATGTTAGCTATAATTTTAATAAATGTTTTTATGTTCCCTGTGTAAACCACAGTTGTTCTACACAGCATAATATGCCAGTTTATGATTGAAAATCTCATATTTTAAAATTAACAGTCACAGGTCATATTCCAATAGTGTACCAGTCGTATTCAAATGGTAAAGAATCGTGTATGTACCAAAGCCTCGACTGGTCCACTGATCATGGTTTGAAATTAAATATAAGAAAAGTTGATAACTTACGGCTTAACTTTAAATTAATGTGAAGCATAAAATACAGAAGTTCATTTAAGCGGTACTGGCTGAATGGTGTGTAGAGCCTGTGTGGGCCTTATAGAAACTAAAAAAAAGAAGATTGGAACTTAAGATAGAAGAAGTATATTAATAAGAACTTGGTTATTACAGATGTTTATGATGTATTCTTTTTTGCATTTACTAGTTCCTAGATAGAAAACCATGTTGTTAATATAAAACCTGGTAAAGAAAAGTTTCCTTATGCAAATGTGATAGATGAGGTATATTTTCTATTTTCTGCAAAACTAAGATGAGAAAGTGTTAAGTAAATAAAAGTATGTAGGCATCAACTGTATGTTATTATTTATCTCCAATTAGATACTGTACCCTTTTGTTATAGATTAACTTTGTAGCTCTCCTGGCTAGGGTGAGCCATTAGGCTACACACCATCCGTCTTGCGTTGTCTGTCTGTCCTACATTTCCTTCAGAAGACATCTTCTCTCAAACCACTATGCAAGTTTTGATGAAACTGAAAGAAGGCATGTTCCTTGCATGAAACTCGATCAAAGTTGTTTAAAGGATTCCTTATCATGCAGAACTCTGCATGGTTGCGAAAGCAACAATTTGGAAAAACTTCTATGAAACCACATGGCCTAGAGCTTAGTTATTAAATTTTGGCATGTAGTATTGCCCAATGAACCTCTACCAAGATTGTTCAAATTATGAGGCCCAGGTCAAAATTGACCCTATCCAGGGGTCACTTGATTTCACATAGGCTCAGAGATGTAAAACAGAAAAAATCTTATCCATAACCTCAATAGCCCAAAGCTTAGATATTTGGTCCTTTATTATTTCACTTGTACTATTGAAAACTATAGTAGTTTTGTGGGGGTTGCGGGTAAATTCTATGCGGGTAAACTTTATGTGGTGAACATATAACTCACGTCTTGTTCATATCAAATCTATGCAGTAACTCCATGCATTCAAAACAATACAAAAGAAGTGATGTCACAAGGCATCACACATAAACTGGCATCAATTACGTTACACATAACATTACATAAATGCACGTTATTTCTGACAAGTTTGTTCAACTAGTCATTCACTATCAGGATGATATGCTTATGTAATGATCGGTGAACGTAGTGAAAACGTTCGGTCGCATATGATGATAATATGCAAATTTAAAACCCATGTACATGTGATGGGGATTAGGGTAGTATATATAAGGCACAGAGACCCATTCAGGGTTGAGTATACTTTTCACTGAATGGATCTGCTGCGTCTTAGGTCCTCGGCTCGTTACAAATGGTGGCAGCGGTGGGATGAAGACAACTGCCAGACAGGAGTTGCCTTACCCACGAAGTTCCCAGGCCAAGACTCGGGACGAGTCTTCTCGGAGGGGGAAGTAGTGTTACGATCGGTGAACGTAGTGAAAACGTTCGGTCGCATATGATGATAATATGCAAATTTAAAACCCATGTACATGTGATGGGGATTAGGGTAGTATATATAAGGCACAGAGACCCATTCAGGGTTGAGTATACTTTTCACTGAATGGATCTGCTGCGTCTTAGGCCCTCGGCTCGTTACACTTAAAACTTGAATTTAAAGATGGCTGGCCAACCTTTGTGTTTAATGACCTGAGAGCAGGAATTTATACAGTAACCTTTGAACTAGACTTGATAAAGTGCCGGAACCTGTGCTTTATGGACACAATTTCAAGTTTTAAATTGATCGATTACCAAAGTTATTTTCAGTAAACAGGAAATTAAACCAGTCTTTAAGTTTACACAAGTTTTACCTTGGTGTTTGTTGGAAAATATTTTTACACAACTTACAAAGCTATAAATCTAATAAGGACAGTCTGAGAAACAGTCGTAACATTACACTGGTTCCCTCTTATATTGTACTGGTTCCCTTCTCTACTGACATTGTACTGGTTCCCTCCAATACTGACATTGTACTGGTTCCATCCACTACTGACATTGAACTGGTTCCCTCAACAACTAACATTGTACTGGTTCCCTCAACTGCTGAAATTGTACTGGTTCCCTCCACTACTGACATTGTACTGGTTCCCTCAACTGTTGACATTGTACTGGTTCCCTCCACTACTGAAACTGTACTAGCTCCCTCCACTCCTGAAATTGTACTGGTTCCCTTACACTACTGAAATTGTACTGGTCCCCTTACACTACTGAAATTGTACTGGTTCTCTCATTTACTGAAATTGTACTGGTTCCCTGCGCTACTGACATTGTACTGGTTTCCTACAGGATTAGAATACAGATTTCGCCTTTCAGGAAGTTTCGTAGTACTGCAAGATAATTTTACCAACTATGATTCAATTACAGAAGTGGTTGACGTATATTGGTGTGTAAAAGTGGACAATGTGAAGTAACGCCTTTTCTCATATACATTATAACCAAATTTGGTGACAATTGGGTGAATAATATTAAAGTTCTTGATCTTACTAAAATTATGCTTAAAACTAGTGTTTTCTTTAAAATACCTTTTAGGGTCTGACTTTGATTACAAATGGTCAAGCTAGACCGCTGGCAACTCCACTTTGGTCAAAATTAGACAGATCAAGGGGGATAACTCTGGAGTGACTGGGATAAGGCTAGTTCTAAAATTGACTAAAGTATTGAGCCAAATACATTATGACTTAAGTTTCATGACAAGTTGATAACCGATGCTTAAGTTTGACTGGTTGATCAAGGTTTTTTAAGTTGGATAACTTAGTCTAAGGTGAAAATACTAGAAAAGTGTCGCAGCTTTTAAAAATAAAAAAATTAAATAGAACTATCACTGAAGGAGATGAATACTCCTTGAACACCCTGCTAACAGTATATAAAATTTATGTAATATTTGATAATCTGCACAACTTAAAGCCTGGTACTGATCACTTCTGTGAAGTACAGTCCAATCTCTCAAAACAACACCTCTGAAGAGCAAAATCCTCAGTTATATCTGAACGAATTTACCTCTAGAGTAACAACCTCTCTTCAACAAACAAAAAATGACGCTCCCTTTGGTGTAACTGTAGAGAGGTTAGACTTATTATCAAATGCTGACCAGGGTTATGAAGATTTAGGGTCCACAAGATTTTACTATCTTGCGACCTTTGACCTTGTGACCCGAAACATGGACCATGCACAACTAGGCATGATACTAATATCACTTCTGTGAAGTATTGTTAAATTATGACCAGGGATTATGGAGATTTATGGCTATATTCAGAAACGTTCCTTGACTCAAACTCGAACAGATAATTACCTTTAATCGGTTAACAGTCGATGCATTTCCTCCATTGAGGAGTGATTGGTATTCATAAACTTAAGGAAGGGTCAAGTAACCTCAAGTAAGGACAAATTATCAAGGAACGAAAGCGGTGCCTGGAGCTGCACTCAAGGTTTCATTTTGAATACGACTCCAGTGAGAAATGAACGAATTGCAGGAAATAGATAAAGTTGTATAGGTTCATATGCAATGGATAGATTTAAGGGACAGAGGTAACCCCTTACATGATTTTAATGATGTGAACTCTTCTTAAAATTATATACTTAGTCTAGTACATGTACCTAAGAAACGAAACAAAACTCAGTTTTATATAATCATATTGCATATCCCGCTGTTTCTATTTCTCTGATTTCAAATTTTTAAATTGTATATATGAGCACATGTTTTCACTGCACAGTATTAAAGCGACTGCACTCCAGATGGCCAAATGACTTAAAAAAAATACAATTTCAAATTTCAAAAAAATCAGTGTTACATTTGTATGTGGGGCATTGAAATCTGACCACTGACATATTTTATAGCTAAAGAAACGCCGAAAAAATACTGTTTTTGATATATTTTCTATCGCGAATTTTACCCCGTGACTAACGGGGTAAGTTTAAAAATATCATGTTTATTTTTATCTGAATCGTCACATGATATTGTGGAGTCATCACGTGACATCGCTCATGACCGTTTGCACATGCAGAGATTAATGTCATTTAAACATTTCACAAAAGTTACAACATTTGTCATACATCATATGCGATTTAATCGATGATACAGCCTATACACTTACCTCTTCAATATTCGATGCTGAAGAATCTGCCATTTTTTTTTGTTTACATCTAAATACAACGATCACGTGATCGTTTCAAACTGCCCGCATGACGGAATCCCCGCTATTTTTAAACGGGAAACCCATTCTCCGGGAAGATAAAAAACAACAGCAAAAGCTTTTATTTCTTAAAAACAATTCGTTTTTGACCATTATTAGACTTTAAATACACAAAGGATAATGTTTAAGGGCGAAAGCAAAGTTATTTATTTTGGGGGTCATCTGGAGTGCAGTCGCTTTAAACGTTTTTGCCGCATCACCCCATACTTTCCCAGCCCCCAAAGATACATACACTCGCTCTTTACTTTCTGTGTGGGCCTCATTGGTGCAGTGATTACAACATTCGATTTGCAACTTAAAGGTCCCAGGTTCAATTCCCAGTTAGCCAACTTGACAAATGTTCTAGACCAAAACATTTTATGCCACAGGTGTCTCAGTTTATCCAGCTGCAACTGTGAATACCAGATATGAAAATCTCTATCTCTCTCTGACAAGTGATTGGTTCGACCAAGTATGGTGTCTCGAGAGCGATTACTGTAAGTGAAGAGAATTTGTTGGGCAATCAAGCTAAAATACAATGTATACTCAAAAAAATCAAAGGGTCAATTACATATAATGTGAATGTCTTGACAGACGAAACCTTGAATAAGTAAGTAATATACAGTGGGACAGTTGCAATGAAACAAATGCTTTTCTGGTAGGGCCAGGTACTGATCTTACAAGACAAGCCAACCAAATATTTTTGTAAGTATTTATATTAAAACAATCAATGTGCATTGATATTTTTTATAAAGCATCAATGCTTAGCCTTAGTTAGAGTACACAATAAAACAATGATCTGGAATACATACATTTATCTAAGTTATGCGCCTTAGACAAGAACATTTTACAAGTTTTCCCTATAAAAGCATGACCCAGGGGTCATCATTTAAACAATTTTGGTAGAAGTCCACAAGGCAATGCTACATGTACATGCCTATGGCCTTGTGGTTTCAGAAGTAGATTTTTGAAGTTTTCCCTATACATGTATAAGCCTATTTAAAATCAAATGACCCCCTGGGCACCCGGTCAACATTTTAACAATCTAGGTAGAGGTTCACAAGGCAATGCTACATGCCAGATATCTTGTGGTTTCAGAGAAAAAGATTTTTAAAGTCCCAAAACCCCTTCCCCATCGGAGTTTTCTTATTTGTTGCCATACCAGCCAGAGTTCTGCATGTAATGGAATTCCTTGAACATCTTAGAGCTACATGCAGGGAACATCTCTGCCAAGTTTCATCAACACTTTGTGTCAGGTGATCTAAATATCAACCAAACTTCACAGAAATGTTCCTCAAGTTGTGGACCTTTCAAAAAATCAAAAGATAGCATTCCATGTAGAATTCTGGTTGCTGCGGCAACCAAAAGGAAAAGCTTCATAGTCTTCATGTTAAAAACCATAAGGCCCAAATCAAAGACACATTAATTTTGTATTTAGCATGTGGTATTGAGTAGAGGTCCTCTTTCAAGTTTCTTCAAATCACACAGCTGATGTCAGAATTGGACCTGCTCGGGAACTCAGTGACACTTGTTTTACATAGATCTATTTTATTAAGAAACACTTAAAAATCTTTTTGTCAAAAACACAAATCCTAGAACTGTGGGTTTTGTTTGTAGCATCATATACTGGTAGTGGTCCTCTACCAAGTTCATTCAGTCATTTAATAGTACCAGTATATAATTGCTTCAGTATATTATATAATGACTTGACAATACCTATAAATAAATGACTATCAATCTTCTACCAGATATTACTGACCTGGCACAGATATTCCAGATAGGTCGACATTCCAGGTCAGAAAACTTCAGGATTAAACATAATTATTTGGAGTCATTACATAGGTAATAACATGCAGATAAACTATACAGGCACATTTAATAAATATATCAAGTTCAACTTTGTAACTTTGATTTGAAAATATTGACATCATTTTCCCCCTATGATCAGACAGGGACCCCACCAAGTTGGGTCAATTTTGGCATTGGTCATGATTTGAAAAATTTTGGTAGAGGTCCACTAGGTAATGCTACATGCAAAATACCTAAGCCTCGGGCCTTGCAGTTTCAGAGAAGATTTTTAAAGTTTTTCCTATTTGTTGCCATAGCAACCAGATTTCTGCATCAAATGGAACTTTTTGAACACTTTTGGTAGAGGAACATCCTTTCTTTAAGTTTCAGCAACACTGGCCTAGTGGTCTTATGGAGCAAAATGTTGACATACAGACGACACACAATCATCTATCCTGAAAGTTCAACCACACACTTTGTGTCAGGTGAAGTAAAAGAATGTGTTGTGTTATGACTACTGTATAGGATCTGGCAGACCTTATAAGTATCACAAAGACATTGACTGAATAAAGTCATAACAACATGTGACTTTTGTTCATTATTTTATTTCAGAAAACATTTGTATACAAATTCTTACTACAAACAGGTAAATGAAAGCACCTCCTTGGCTACCATATAAAATGGTATACATCCATCAGCTTTTACCAGGAATGGTTACAAAAGCTAACTTCATTACGCCCATTCTGAGGAGAATTCACATATCTGTTCAATTTCAACTTTAAAGGTATGTAATACATGTGCATAAGAAGCAAAAAGTTAGTACATAAATATATAGAAAATAATGACAATAATACAGATACATGATCACATTAAGGTTACTAAATCTCTGCTAAAAAATCTGGAGGTTTCACATCTCATTCTGCCAAATATTTTTGTTTTATT